>CM073577.1:0-7500 GCA_037074715.1 Magnolia kwangsiensis | reverse complement strand
GGTTTAGGGTTTAGGGTTTAGGGTTTAGGGTTTAGGGTTTAGGGTTTAGGGTTTAGGGTTTAGGGTTTAGGGTTTAGGGTTTAGGGTTTAGGGTTTAGGGTTTAGGGTTTAGGGTTTAGGGTTTAGGGTTTAGGGTTTAGGGTTTAGGGTTTAGGGTTTAGGGTTTAGGGTTTAGGGTTTAGGGTTTAGGGTTTAGGGTTTAGGGTTTAGGGTTTAGGGTTTAGGGTTTAGGGTTTAGGGTTTAGGGTTTAGGGTTTAGGGTTTAGGGTTTAGGGTTTAGGGTTTAGGGTTTAGGGTTTAGGGTTTAGGGTTTAGGGTTTAGGGTTTAGGGTTTAGGGTTTAGGGTTTAGGGTTTAGGGTTTAGGGTTTAGGGTTTAGGGTTTAGGGTTTAGGGTTTAGGGTTTAGGGTTTAGGGTTTAGGGTTTAGGGTTTAGGGTTTAGGGTTTAGGGTTTAGGGTTTAGGGTTTAGGGTTTAGGGTTTAGGGTTTAGGGTTTAGGGTTTAGGGTTTAGGGTTTAGGGTTTAGGGTTTAGGGTTTAGGGTTTAGGGTTTAGGGTTTAGGGTTTAGGGTTTAGGGTTTAGGGTTTAGGGTTTAGGGTTTAGGGTTTAGGGTTTAGGGTTTAGGGTTTAGGGTTTAGGGTTTAGGGTTTAGGGTTTAGGGTTTAGGGTTTAGGGTTTAGGGTTTAGGGTTTAGGGTTTAGGGTTTAGGGTTTAGGGTTTAGGGTTTAGGGTTTAGGGTTTAGGGTTTAGGGTTTAGGGTTTAGGGTTTAGGGTTTAGGGTTTAGGGTTTAGGGTTTAGGGTTTAGGGTTTAGGGTTTAGGGTTTAGGGTTTAGGGTTTAGGGTTTAGGGTTTAGGGTTTAGGGTTTAGGGTTTAGGGTTTAGGGTTTAGGGTTTAGGGTTTAGGGTTTAGGGTTTAGGGTTTAGGGTTTAGGGTTTAGGGTTTAGGGTTTAGGGTTTAGGGTTTAGGGTTTAGGGTTTAGGGTTTAGGGTTTAGGGTTTAGGGTTTAGGGTTTAGGGTTTAGGGTTTAGGGTTTAGGGTTTAGGGTTTAGGGTTTAGGGTTTAGGGTTTAGGGTTTAGGGTTTAGGGTTTAGGGTTTAGGGTTTAGGGTTTAGGGTTTAGGGTTTAGGGTTTAGGGTTTAGGGTTTAGGGTTTAGGGTTTAGGGTTTAGGGTTTAGGGTTTAGGGTTTAGGGTTTAGGGTTTAGGGTTTAGGGTTTAGGGTTTAGGGTTTAGGGTTTAGGGTTTAGGGTTTAGGGTTTAGGGTTTAGGGTTTAGGGTTTAGGGTTTAGGGTTTAGGGTTTAGGGTTTAGGGTTTAGGGTTTAGGGTTTAGGGTTTAGGGTTTAGGGTTTAGGGTTTAGGGTTTAGGGTTTAGGGTTTAGGGTTTAGGGTTTAGGGTTTAGGGTTTAGGGTTTAGGGTTTAGGGTTTAGGGTTTAGGGTCTAGGGTTTAGGGTTTAGGGTTTAGGGTTTAGGGTTTAGGGTTTAGGGTTTAGGGTTTAGGGTTTAGGGTTTAGGGTTTAGGGTTTAGGGTTTAGGGTTTAGGGTTTAGGGTTTAGGGTTTAGGGTTTAGGGTTTAGGGTTTAGGGTTTAGGGTTTAGGGTTTAGGGTTTAGGGTTTAGGGTTTAGGGTTTAGGGTTTAGGGTTTAGGGTTTAGGGTTTAGGGTTTAGGGTTTAGGGTTTAGGGTTTAGGGTTTAGGGTTTAGGGTTTAGGGTTTAGGGTTTAGGGTTTAGGGTTTAGGGTTTAGGGTTTAGGGTTTAGGGTTTAGGGTTTAGGGTTTAGGGTTTAGGGTTTAGGGTTTAGGGTTTAGGGTTTAGGGTTTAGGGTTTAGGGTTTAGGGTTTAGGGTTTAGGGTTTAGGGTTTAGGGTTTAGGGTTTAGGGTTTAGGGTTTAGGGTTTAGGGTTTAGGGTTTAGGGTTTAGGGTTTAGGGTTTAGGGTTTAGGGTTTAGGGTTTAGGGTTTAGGGTTTAGGGTTTAGGGTTTAGGGTTTAGGGTTTAGGGTTTAGGGTTTAGGGTTTAGGGTTTAGGGTTTAGGGTTTAGGGTTTAGGGTTTAGGGTTTAGGGTTTAGGGTTTAGGGTTTAGGGTTTAGGGTTTAGGGTTTAGGGTTTAGGGTTTAGGGTTTAGGGTTTAGGGTTTAGGGTTTAGGGTTTAGGGTTTAGGGTTTAGGGTTTAGGGTTTAGGGTTTAGGGTTTAGGGTTTAGGGTTTAGGGTTTAGGGTTTAGGGTTTAGGGTTTAGGGTTTAGGGTTTAGGGTTTAGGGTTTAGGGTTTAGGGTTTAGGGTTTAGGGTTTAGGGTTTAGGGTTTAGGGTTTAGGGTTTAGGGTTTAGGGTTTAGGGTTTAGGGTTTAGGGTTTAGGGTTTAGGGTTTAGGGTTTAGGGTTTAGGGTTTAGGGTTTAGGGTTTAGGGTTTAGGGTTTAGGGTTTAGGGTTTAGGGTTTAGGGTTTAGGGTTTAGGGTTTAGGGTTTAGGGTTTAGGGTTTAGGGTTTAGGGTTTAGGGTTTAGGGTTTAGGGTTTAGGGTTTAGGGTTTAGGGTTTAGGGTTTAGGGTTTAGGGTTTAGGGTTTAGGGTTTAGGGTTTAGGGTTTAGGGTTTAGGGTTTAGGGTTTAGGGTTTAGGGTTTAGGGTTTAGGGTTTAGGGTTTAGGGTTTAGGGTTTAGGGTTTAGGGTTTAGGGTTTAGGGTTTAGGGTTTAGGGTTTAGGGTTTAGGGTTTAGGGTTTAGGGTTTAGGGTTTAGGGTTTAGGGTTTAGGGTTTAGGGTTTAGGGTTTAGGGTTTAGGGTTTAGGGTTTAGGGTTTAGGGTTTAGGGTTTAGGGTTTAGGGTTTAGGGTTTAGGGTTTAGGGTTTAGGGTTTAGGGTTTAGGGTTTAGGGTTTAGGGTTTAGGGTTTAGGGTTTAGGGTTTAGGGTTTAGGGTTTAGGGTTTAGGGTTTAGGGTTTAGGGTTTAGGGTTTAGGGTTTAGGGTTTAGGGTTTAGGGTTTAGGGTTTAGGGTTTAGGGTTTAGGGTTTAGGGTTTAGGGTTTAGGGTTTAGGGTTTAGGGTTTAGGGTTTAGGGTTTAGGGTTTAGGGTTTAGGGTTTAGGGTTTAGGGTTTAGGGTTTAGGGTTTAGGGTTTAGGGTTTAGGGTTTAGGGTTTAGGGTTTAGGGTTTAGGGTTTAGGGTTTAGGGTTTAGGGTTTAGGGTTTAGGGTTTAGGGTTTAGGGTTTAGGGTTTAGGGTTTAGGGTTTAGGGTTTAGGGTTTAGGGTTTAGGGTTTAGGGTTTAGGGTTTAGGGTTTAGGGTTTAGGGTTTAGGGTTTAGGGTTTAGGGTTTAGGGTTTAGGGTTTAGGGTTTAGGGTTTAGGGTTTAGGGTTTAGGGTTTAGGGTTTAGGGTTTAGGGTTTAGGGTTTAGGGTTTAGGGTTTAGGGTTTAGGGTTTAGGGTTTAGGGTTTAGGGTTTAGGGTTTAGGGTTTAGGGTTTAGGGTTTAGGGTTTAGGGTTTAGGGTTTAGGGTTTAGGGTTTAGGGTTTAGGGTTTAGGGTTTAGGGTTTAGGGTTTAGGGTTTAGGGTTTAGGGTTTAGGGTTTAGGGTTTAGGGTTTAGGGTTTAGGGTTTAGGGTTTAGGGTTTAGGGTTTAGGGTTTAGGGTTTAGGGTTTAGGGTTTAGGGTTTAGGGTTTAGGGTTTAGGGTTTAGGGTTTAGGGTTTAGGGTTTAGGGTTTAGGGTTTAGGGTTTAGGGTTTAGGGTTTAGGGTTTAGGGTTTAGGGTTTAGGGTTTAGGGTTTAGGGTTTAGGGTTTAGGGTTTAGGGTTTAGGGTTTAGGGTTTAGGGTTTAGGGTTTAGGGTTTAGGGTTTAGGGTTTAGGGTTTAGGGTTTAGGGTTTAGGGTTTAGGGTTTAGGGTTTAGGGTTTAGGGTTTAGGGTTTAGGGTTTAGGGTTTAGGGTTTAGGGTTTAGGGTTTAGGGTTTAGGGTTTAGGGTTTAGGGTTTAGGGTTTAGGGTTTAGGGTTTAGGGTTTAGGGTTTAGGGTTTAGGGTTTAGGGTTTAGGGTTTAGGGTTTAGGGTTTAGGGTTTAGGGTTTAGGGTTTAGGGTTTAGGGTTTAGGGTTTAGGGTTTAGGGTTTAGGGTTTAGGGTTTAGGGTTTAGGGTTTAGGGTTTAGGGTTTAGGGTTTAGGGTTTAGGGTTTAGGGTTTAGGGTTTAGGGTTTAGGGTTTAGGGTTTAGGGTTTAGGGTTTAGGGTTTAGGGTTTAGGGTTTAGGGTTTAGGGTTTAGGGTTTAGGGTTTAGGGTTTAGGGTTTAGGGTTTAGGGTTTAGGGTTTAGGGTTTAGGGTTTAGGGTTTAGGGTTTAGGGTTTAGGGTTTAGGGTTTAGGGTTTAGGGTTTAGGGTTTAGGGTTTAGGGTTTAGGGTTTAGGGTTTAGGGTTTAGGGTTTAGGGTTTAGGGTTTAGGGTTTAGGGTTTAGGGTTTAGGGTTTAGGGTTTAGGGTTTAGGGTTTAGGGTTTAGGGTTTAGGGTTTAGGGTTTAGGGTTTAGGGTTTAGGGTTTAGGGTTTAGGGTTTAGGGTTTAGGGTTTAGGGTTTAGGGTTTAGGGTTTAGGGTTTAGGGTTTAGGGTTTAGGGTTTAGGGTTTAGGGTTTAGGGTTTAGGGTTTAGGGTTTAGGGTTTAGGGTTTAGGGTTTAGGGTTTAGGGTTTAGGGTTTAGGGTTTAGGGTTTAGGGTTTAGGGTTTAGGGTTTAGGGTTTAGGGTTTAGGGTTTAGGGTTTAGGGTTTAGGGTTTAGGGTTTAGGGTTTAGGGTTTAGGGTTTAGGGTTTAGGGTTTAGGGTTTAGGGTTTAGGGTTTAGGGTTTAGGGTTTAGGGTTTAGGGTTTAGGGTTTAGGGTTTAGGGTTTAGGGTTTAGGGTTTAGGGTTTAGGGTTTAGGGTTTAGGGTTTAGGGTTTAGGGTTTAGGGTTTAGGGTTTAGGGTTTAGGGTTTAGGGTTTAGGGTTTAGGGTTTAGGGTTTAGGGTTTAGGGTTTAGGGTTTAGGGTTTAGGGTTTAGGGTTTAGGGTTTAGGGTTTAGGGTTTAGGGTTTAGGGTTTAGGGTTTAGGGTTTAGGGTTTAGGGTTTAGGGTTTAGGGTTTAGGGTTTAGGGTTTAGGGTTTAGGGTTTAGGGTTTAGGGTTTAGGGTTTAGGGTTTAGGGTTTAGGGTTTAGGGTTTAGGGTTTAGGGTTTAGGGTTTAGGGTTTAGGGTTTAGGGTTTAGGGTTTAGGGTTTAGGGTTTAGGGTTTAGGGTTTAGGGTTTAGGGTTTAGGGTTTAGGGTTTAGGGTTTAGGGTTTAGGGTTTAGGGTTTAGGGTTTAGGGTTTAGGGTTTAGGGTTTAGGGTTTAGGGTTTAGGGTTTAGGGTTTAGGGTTTAGGGTTTAGGGTTTAGGGTTTAGGGTTTAGGGTTTAGGGTTTAGGGTTTAGGGTTTAGGGTTTAGGGTTTAGGGTTTAGGGTTTAGGGTTTAGGGTTTAGGGTTTAGGGTTTAGGGTTTAGGGTTTAGGGTTTAGGGTTTAGGGTTTAGGGTTTAGGGTTTAGGGTTTAGGGTTTAGGGTTTAGGGTTTAGGGTTTAGGGTTTAGGGTTTAGGGTTTAGGGTTTAGGGTTTAGGGTTTAGGGTTTAGGGTTTAGGGTTTAGGGTTTAGGGTTTAGGGTTTAGGGTTTAGGGTTTAGGGTTTAGGGTTTAGGGTTTAGGGTTTAGGGTTTAGGGTTTAGGGTTTAGGGTTTAGGGTTTAGGGTTTAGGGTTTAGGGTTTAGGGTTTAGGGTTTAGGGTTTAGGGTTTAGGGTTTAGGGTTTAGGGTTTAGGGTTTAGGGTTTAGGGTTTAGGGTTTAGGGTTTAGGGTTTAGGGTTTAGGGTTTAGGGTTTAGGGTTTAGGGTTTAGGGTTTAGGGTTTAGGGTTTAGGGTTTAGGGTTTAGGGTTTAGGGTTTAGGGTTTAGGGTTTAGGGTTTAGGGTTTAGGGTTTAGGGTTTAGGGTTTAGGGTTTAGGGTTTAGGGTTTAGGGTTTAGGGTTTAGGGTTTAGGGTTTAGGGTTTAGGGTTTAGGGTTTAGGGTTTAGGGTTTAGGGTTTAGGGTTTAGGGTTTAGGGTTTAGGGTTTAGGGTTTAGGGTTTAGGGTTTAGGGTTTAGGGTTTAGGGTTTAGGGTTTAGGGTTTAGGGTTTAGGGTTTAGGGTTTAGGGTTTAGGGTTTAGGGTTTAGGGTTTAGGGTTTAGGGTTTAGGGTTTAGGGTTTAGGGTTTAGGGTTTAGGGTTTAGGGTTTAGGGTTTAGGGTTTAGGGTTTAGGGTTTAGGGTTTAGGGTTTAGGGTTTAGGGTTTAGGGTTTAGGGTTTAGGGTTTAGGGTTTAGGGTTTAGGGTTTAGGGTTTAGGGTTTAGGGTTTAGGGTTTAGGGTTTAGGGTTTAGGGTTTAGGGTTTAGGGTTTAGGGTTTAGGGTTTAGGGTTTAGGGTTTAGGGTTTAGGGTTTAGGGTTTAGGGTTTAGGGTTTAGGGTTTAGGGTTTAGGGTTTAGGGTTTAGGGTTTAGGGTTTAGGGTTTAGGGTTTAGGGTTTAGGGTTTAGGGTTTAGGGTTTAGGGTTTAGGGTTTAGGGTTTAGGGTTTAGGGTTTAGGGTTTAGGGTTTAGGGTTTAGGGTTTAGGGTTTAGGGTTTAGGGTTTAGGGTTTAGGGTTTAGGGTTTAGGGTTTAGGGTTTAGGGTTTAGGGTTTAGGGTTTAGGGTTTAGGGTTTAGGGTTTAGGGTTTAGGGTTTAGGGTTTAGGGTTTAGGGTTTAGGGTTTAGGGTTTAGGGTTTAGGGTTTAGGGTTTAGGGTTTAGGGTTTAGGGTTTAGGGTTTAGGGTTTAGGGTTTAGGGTTTAGGGTTTAGGGTTTAGGGTTTAGGGTTTAGGGTTTAGGGTTTAGGGTTTAGGGTTTAGGGTTTAGGGTTTAGGGTTTAGGGTTTAGGGTTTAGGGTTTAGGGTTTAGGGTTTAGGGTTTAGGGTTTAGGGTTTAGGGTTTAGGGTTTAGGGTTTAGGGTTTAGGGTTTAGGGTTTAGGGTTTAGGGTTTAGGGTTTAGGGTTTAGGGTTTAGGGTTTAGGGTTTAGGGTTTAGGGTTTAGGGTTTAGGGTTTAGGGTTTAGGGTTTAGGGTTTAGGGTTTAGGGTTTAGGGTTTAGGGTTTAGGGTTTAGGGTTTAGGGTTTAGGGTTTAGGGTTTAGGGTTTAGGGTTTAGGGTTTAGGGTTTAGGGTTTAGGGTTTAGGGTTTAGGGTTTAGGGTTTAGGGTTTAGGGTTTAGGGTTTAGGGTTTAGGGTTTAGGGTTTAGGGTTTAGGGTTTAGGGTTTAGGGTTTAGGGTTTAGGGTTTAGGGTTTAGGGTTTAGGGTTTAGGGTTTAGGGTTTAGGGTTTAGGGTTTAGGGTTTAGGGTTTAGGGTTTAGGGTTTAGGGTTTAGGGTTTAGGGTTTAGGGTTTAGGGTTTAGGGTTTAGGGTTTAGGGTTTAGGGTTTAGGGTTTAGGGTTTAGGGTTTAGGGTTTAGGGTTTAGGGTTTAGGGTTTAGGGT
>CM073576.1:156276341-156663209 GCA_037074715.1 Magnolia kwangsiensis | reverse complement strand
AGGCGGTGCGAATAAAACGCTCGTAACTCCCTCGTTACATGTCGGATTGGGTCGATTTTTAGTTCCTTGGAAAGGCGAGCCGGTGCTCTTCGAAACTCCTTCAGGAACCGTCGCATTCCGAGGCCATTTGGGCTTCCAAAAGTGGGGCGGGAACAAACGGCACTGAATTTTTCTCACGTGACCTGTTCCCACGAAAACCCTCATAACTCCCTCACCGGAGGTCGGATTTGGACGGTTTTTATATCGTTGGAAAGATTACTCGACGAACTTTCAAAACGGATCAGGAAATTTTTGATTCCGAGGCCGTCTGGTGCCTCGAAAGCGTAGTGGAAGCCTTCGAGTGCCATTTCTCGATCTCGGTCGTCGGACTTTTGAAATTGGGCAGTGCGAATAAAAGGCTCGTAACTCCCTCGTTACATGTCGGATTGGGTCGATTTTTAGTTCCTTAGAAAGGAGAGCGGGTGCTCTTCAAAACTCCTTTAGGAACCGTCGTATTCCGAGGCCGTTTGGGCCTCCAAAAGTGGGACGGGAGCAAACGGCGCTGAATTTTTCTCACGTTACCTGTTCCCACGAAAACCCTCATAACTCCCTCACCGAAGGTCGGATTTGGACGGTTTTTATATCGTTGGAAAGCTTACTCGACGAGCTTTCAAAAAGGATGAGGAAATTTCTGATTCCGAGGCCGTCTGGTGCCTCGAAAGCTCACTGGAATCCTTTGAGCGCCGTTTCTCGATCTCGATCGTCGGACTTTTAAAATCGGGCGGTGCGAATAAAATGCTCGTAACTCCCTCGTTACACGTCGGATTGGGTCGATTTTTAGTTCCTTGGAAAGGCGAGCCGGTGCTCTTCGAAACTCCTTTAGGAACCGTCGCATTCCGAGGCCGTTTGGGCCTCCAAAAGTAGGTCGGGAGAAAACGGCGCTGAATTTTTCTCACGTGACCTGTTCCCACGAAAACCCTCATAACTCCCTCACCGGAGGTCGGATTTGGACGGTTTTTATATCGTTGGAAAGCTTACTCGACGAGCTTTCAAAACGGATCAGGAAATTTCTGATTCCGAGGCCGTCTGGTGCCTCGAAAGCACACCGGAAGCCTTCGAGCGCCGTTTCTCGATCTCGGTTGTCAGACTTTTGAAATCGGGCGGTGCGAATAAAATGCTCGTAACTCCCTCGTTACACGTCGGATTGGGTCGATTTTTAGTTCCTTGGAAAGGCGAGCCGGTGCTCTTCGAAACTCCTTTAGGAACCGTCGCATTCCGAGGCCGTTTGGGCATCCAAATGTGGAGCGGGAGCAAACGGCGCTGAATTTTTATCACGTGACCTCTTCCCACGAAAACTCTCATAACTCCCTCACCGGAGGTCAAATTTGGATGGTTTTTATATCGTTGGAAAGCTTACTCGACGAGCTTTCAAAACGGATCAGGAAATTTCTGATTCTGAGGCTGTCTGATGCCTCGAAAGCACACCGGAAGCCTTCGAGCGCCGTTTCTCGATCTCGGTCGTCGAACTTTTGAAATCGGGTGGTGCGAATAAAACACTCGTAACTCCCTCGTTACACGTCGGATTGGGTCGATTTTTAGTTCCTTGGAAAGGCCAGCCGGTGCTCTTCGAAACTCCTTTAGGAACCGTCGCATTCCGAGGCCGTTTGGGCCTCCAAAAGTTGGGCGGGAACAAACGGCGCTGAATTTTTCTCACGTGACCTGTTCCCACGAAAACCCTCATAACTCCCTCACCGGAGGTCGGATTTGGACGGTTTTTATATCGTTGGAAAGCTTACTCGACGAGCTTTCAAAACGTATCAGGAAATTTCTGATTCCGAGGCCGTCTGGTGCCTCGAAAGTGCACCGGAAGCCTTCTAGCGCCGTTTCTCGATCTCGGTCGTCGGACTTTTAAAATCGGGCGGTGCGAATAAAACGCTCGTAACTCCCTCGTTACACGTTGGATTGGGTCGATTTTCAATTCGTTGGAAAGGCGAGTAGGTGCTCTTCGAAACTCCTTTAGGAACCGTCGCATTCCGAGGCCGTTTGTGCCTCCAAAAGTGGGGCGGGAGCAAACGGCGCTGAATTTTTCTCACGTGACCTGTTCCCACGAAAACCCTCATAACTCCCTCACCGGAGGTCGGATTTAGACAGTTTTTATATCGTTGGACAGCTTACTCGACGAGCTTTCAAAAAGGATTAGGAAATTTCTGATTCTGAGGCCGTATGGTGCCTCGAAAGCGCACCGGAAGCTTTCGAGCGCCGTTTCTCGATCTCGGTCGTCGCACTTTTGAAATCGGGCGGTGCGAATAAAACACTCGTAACTCCCTCGTTACACGTCGGATTGGGTCGATTTTTAGTTTCTTGGAAAGGCAAGCCGGTGCTCTTCGAAACTCCTTTAGGAACCGTCGCATTCCGAGGCCATTTGGGCCTCCAAAAGTGGGGCGGGAGCAAACGGCGCTGAATTTTTCTCACGTTACCTGTTCCCACGAAAACCCTCATAACTCCCTCACCGGATGTCGGATTTGGATGGTTTTTATATCGTTGGAAAGCTTACTCGACGAGCTTTCAAAACGGATCAGGAAATTTCTAATTACGAGGCCTTCTGGTGCCTCGAAAGCACACCGGAATCCTTCGAGCGCCGTTTCTCGATCTCGGTCGTCGAACTTTTGAAATCGGGCGGTGCGAATAAAATGCTCGTAACTCCCTCGTTACATGTCGGATTGGGTCGATTTTTAGTTCCTTGGAAAGGCGAGCCGGTCCTCTTCGAAACTCCTTTAGAAACCGTCGCATTCCGAGGCCGTTTGGGCCTCCAAAAGTTGGGCGGGAGAAAACGGCGCTGAATTTTTCTCACGTGACCTGTTCCCACGAAAACCCTCATAACTCCCTCACCGGAGGTCGGATTTGGACGGTTTTTATATCGTTGGAAAGCTTCTCGATGAGCTTTCAAAACGGATGAGGAAATTTCTGATTCCGAGGCCGTCTGGTGCCTCCAAAGTGCACCGGAAGCCTTCGAGCGCCGTTTCTCGATCTCGGTCGTCGGACTTTTAAAATCGGGCGGTACGAATAAAATGCTCGTAACTCCCTCGTTACACGTCGGATTGGGTCGATTTTTAGTTCCTTGGAAAGGCGAGCCGGTGCTCTTCGAAACTCCTTTAGGAACCGTCGCATTCCGAGGCCGTTTGGGCCTCCAAAAGTGGGGCGGGAGCAAACGGCGCTGAATTTTTCTCACGTTACCTGTTCTCACGAAAACCCTCATAACTCCCTCACCGGATGTCGGATTTGGACGGTTTTTATATCGTTGGAAAGCTTACTCGACGAGCTTTCAAAACGGATAAGAAAATTTCTGATTCCGAGGCCGTCTGGTGCCTCGAAAGCACACCGGAAGCCTTCGAGCGCCGTTTCTCGATCTCGGTCGTCAGACTTTTGAAATCGGGCAGTGCGAATAAAATGCTCGTAACTCCCTCGTTACACGTCGGATTGGGTCGATTTTTCATTCCTTGGAAAGGCGAGCCGGTGCTCTTCCAAACTCCTTTAGGAACCGTCGCATTCCGAGGCCGTTTGGGCCTCCAAAAGTTGGGTGGGAGCAAACGGCGCTGAATTTTTCTCACGTGACCTGTTCCCACGAAAACCCTCATAACTCCCTCACCGGAGGTCGGATTTGGACAGTTTTTATATCGTTAGAAAGCTTACTCGACGAGCTTTCAAAACGGATCAGGAAATTTCTGATTCTGAGGCCGTCTGGTGCCTCTAAAGCACACCGGAAGCCTTCGAGCGCCGTTTCTCGATCTCGGTCGTCGGACTTTTGAAATCGGGCGGTGCGAATAAAACGCTCGTAACTCCCTCGTTACACGTCGGATTGGGTCGATTTTTCATTCCTTGGAAAGGCGAGCCGGTGCTCTTCCAAACTCCTTTAGGAACCGTCGCATTCCGAGGCCGTTTGGGCCTCCAAACGTTGGGCGGGAGCAAACGGCGCTGAATTTTTCTCACGTGACCTGTTCCCACGAAAACCCTCATAACTCCCTCACCGGAGGTCGTATTTGGAAGGTTTTTATATCATTGGAAAGCTTACTCGACGAGCTTTCAAAACGGATCAGGAAATTTCTGATTCCGAGGCCGTCTGGTACCTCGAAAGCACACCGGAAGCCTTCGAGCGCCGTTTCTCGATCTCGGTTGTCGGACTTTTGAAATCGGGCGGTGCGAATAAAATGCTCGTAACTCCCTCGTTACACGTCGGATTGGGTCGATTTTTAGTTCCTTGGAAAGGCGAGCCGGTGCTCTTCGAAACTCCTTTAGGAACCGTCGCATTCCGAGGCCGTTTGGGCCTCCAAAAGTTGGGCGGGAGCAAACGGCGCTGAATTTTTCTCACGTGACCTGTTCCCACGAAAACCCTCATAACTCCCTCACCGGAGGTCGGATTTGGACGGTTTTTATATCGTTGGAAAGCTTCTCGATGAGCTTTCAAAACGGATGAGGAAATTTCTGATTCCGAGGCCGTCTGGTGCCTCCAAAGTGCACCGGAAGCCTTCGAGCGCCGTTTCTCGATCTCGGTCGTCGGACTTTTAAAATCGGACGGTGCGAATAAAATGCTCGTAACTCCCTCGTTACACGTCGGATTGGGTCGATTTTTAGTTCCTTGGAAAGGCGAGCCGGTGCTCTTCGAAACTCCTTTAGGAACCGTCGCATTCCGAGGCCGTTTGGGCCTCCAAAAGTGGGGCGGGAGCAAACGGCGCTGAATTTTTCTCACGTGACCTGTTCCCACGAAAACCCTCATAACTCCCTCACCGGAGGTCGGATTAGGACGGTTTTTATATCGTTGGAAAGCTTACTCGACGAGTTTTCAAAACGGATCAGGAAATTTCTGATTCCGAGGCCGTCTGGTACCTCGAAAGTGCACCGGAATCCTTCTAGCGCCGTTTCTCGATCTCGGTCGTCGGACTTTTGAAATCGAGCGGTGCGAATAAAACGCTCGTAACTCCCTCGTTACACGTCGGATTGGGTCGATTTTTAGTTCCTTGGAAAGGAGAGCCGGTGCTCTTCGAAACTCCTTTAGGAACCGTCGCATTCCGAGGCCGTTTGGGCCTCCAAAATTGGGGCGGGAGCAAACGGCGTTGAATTTTCCTCACGTGACCTGTTCCCACGAAAACCCTCATAACTCCCTCACCGGAGGTCGGATTTGGACGGTTTTTATATCGTTGGAAAGCTTACTCGACGAGCTTTCAAAACGGATCAGGAAATTTCTAATTCCGAGCCCATCTGGTGCCTCGAAAGTGCACTGGAAGCCTTCGAGCGCCGTTTCTCGATCTCGGTGGTCGGACTTTTGAAATCGGGCGGTGCGAATAAAACGCTCGTAACTCCCTCGTTACACGTCGGATTGGGTTGATTTTTAGTTTCTTGGAAAGGAGAGCCGGTGCTTTTCGAAACTCCTTTAGGAACCGTCGCATTCCGAGGCCGTTTGGGCCTCCAAAAGTGGGGCGGGAGCAAACGGCGCTGAATTTTTCTCACGTGACCTGTTCCCACGAAAACCCTCATAACTCCCTCACCGGAGGTCGGATTTGGACAGTTTTTATATCGTTGGAAAGCTTACTCGACGAGCTTTCAAAACGGATCAGGAAATTTCTGATTCTGAGGCCTTCTGGTGCCTCTAAAGTACACCGGAAGCCTTCAAGCACCGTTTCTCGATCTCGGTCGTCGGACTTTTGAAATCGGGTGGTGCGAATAAAACGCTCGTAACTCCCTCGTTACATGTCGGATTGGGTCAATTTTTAGTTCCTTGGAAAGGCGAGCCGGTGCTCTTGGAAACTCCTTTAGGAACCGTCGCATTCCGAGGCCGTTTGGGCCTCCAAAAGTTGGGCGGGAGCAAACGGCTCTGAATTTTTCTCACGTGACCTGTTCCCACGAAAACCCTCATAACTCCCTCACCGGAGGTCGTATTTGGAAGGTTTTTATATCGTTGGAAAGCTTACTCGACGAGCTTTCAAAACGGATCAGGAAATTTCTGATTCCGAGGCCGTATGGTGCCTCGAAAGCACACTGGAATCCTTCGAGCGCCGTTTCTCGATCTCGGTCGACGGACTTTTGAAATCGGGCGGTACGAATAAAACGCTCGTAACTCCCTCGTTACACGTCGGATTGGGTCGATTTTTAGTTCCTTGGAAAGGCGAGCCGGTGCTCTTCGAAACTCCTTTAGGAACCGTCGCATTCCAAGGCCGTTTGGGCCTCCAAAAGTTGGGCGGGAGCAAATGGCGCTGAATTTTTCTTACGTGACCTGTTCCCACGAAAACCCTCATAACTCCCTCACCGAAGGTCGGATTTGGACGGTTTTAATATCGTTGGAAAGCTTACTCGACGAGCTTTCAAAACGGATCAGGAAATTTCTGATTCTGAGGCCGTCTGCTGCCTCGAAAGTGCACCGGAAGCCTTCGAGCGCCGTTTCTCCATCTAGGTCGTCGGACTTTTGAAATCGGGCGGTGCGAATAAAACGCTGGTAACTCCCTCGTTACACGTCGGATTGGGTCGATTTTTAGTTCCTTGGAAAGGAGAGCCGGTGCTCTTCGAAACTCCTTTAGAAACCGTCACATTCCAAGGCCGTTTGGGCCTCCAAAAGTGGAGCGGGAGCAAACGGCGCTGAATTTTTCTCACGTAACCTGTTCCCACGAAAACTCTCATAACTCCCTCACCGGAGGTCAAATTTGGACATTTTTTATATCGTTGGAAAGCTTACTCGACGAGCTTTCAAAACGGATCAGGAAATTTCTGATTCCAACGCCGTCTGGTGCCTCGAAAGCACACCGGAAGCCTTCGAGCGCCGTTTCTCGATCTCGGTCGTCGAACTTTTGAAATCGGGCGGTGCGAATAAAACGCTCGTAACTCCCTCGTTATACGTCGGATTGGGTCGATTTTTAGTTCCTTGGAAAGGCGAGCCGGTGCTCTTCGAAACTCCTTTAGGAACCGTCGCATTCCGAGGCCGTTTGGGCCTCCAAGAGTTGGGCGGGAGCAAACGGCGCTGAATTTTTCTCACGTGACCTGTTCCCATGAAAACCCTCATAACTCCCTCACCGAAGGTCGGATTTGGACAGTTTTTATATCGTTGAAAAGCTTACTCGACGAGCTTTAAAAACCGATTAGGAAATTTCTAATTCTGAGGCTATCTGGTGCCTCTAAAGCGCATCGGAAGCCTTCGAGCGCCGTTTCTCGATCTCGGTCGTCGGACTTTTGAAATCGAGCGGTGCGAATAAAACGCTCGTAACTCCCTCGTTACACGTCGGATTGGGTCGATTTTTAGTTCCTTGGAAAGGAGAGCCGGTGCTCTTCGAAACTCCTTTAGGAACCGTCGCATTCCGAGGCCGTTTGGGCCTCCAAAAGTGGGGCGGGAGCAAACGGCGCTGAATTTTTCTCACGTGACCTGTTCCCATGAAAACCCTCATAACTCCCTCACCGAAGGTCGGATTTGGACAGTTTTTATATCGTTGAAAAGCTTACTCGACGAGATTTAAAAACCGATTAGGAAATTTCTAATTCTGAGGCTATCTGGTGCCTCTAAAGCGCATCGGAAGCCTTCGAGCGCCGTTTCTCGATCTCGGTCGTCGGACTTTTGAAATCGAGCGGTGCGAATAAAACGCTCGTAACTCCCTCGTTACACGTCGGATTGGGTCGATTTTTAGTTCCTTGGAAAGGAGAGCCGGTGCTTTTCGAAACTCCTTTAGGAACCGTCGCATTCCGAGGCCGTTTGGGCCTCCAAAAGTGGGGCGGGAGCAAACGGCGCTGAATTTTTCTCACGTGACCTGTTCCCACGAAAACCCTCATAACTCCCTCACCGGAGGTCGGATTTGGACAGTTTTTATATCGTTGGAAAGCTTACTCGACGAGCTTTCAAAACGGATCAGGAAATTTCTGATTCTGAGGCCGTCTGGTGCCTCTAAAGCACACCGGAAGCCTTCGAGCGCCGTTTCTCGATCTCGGTCGTCGGACTTTTGAAATCGGGCGGTGCGAATAAAACGCTCGTAACTCCCTCGTTACAGGTCGGATTGGGTTGATTTTTAGTTTCTTGGAAAGGAGAGCCGGTGCTCTTCGAAACTCCTTTAGGAACCGTCGGAATCCGAGGCCGTTTGGGCCTCCAAAAGTGGGGCGGGAGCAAACGGCGCTGAATTTTTCTCACGTGACCTGTTCCCACGAAAACGCTCATAACTCCCTCACCGGAGGTCAACTTTGGACGGTTTTTATATCGTTGGAAATCTTACTCGACGAGCTTTCAAAACGGATCAGGAAATTTCTGATTCCGAGGCCGTCTGGTGCCTCGAAAGCGCACCGGAAGCCTTCGAGCGCCGTTTCTCGATCTCGGTCGTCGGACTTTTGAAATCGGGCAGTGCGAATAAAACGCTCGTAACTCCCTCGTTACACGTCGAATTGGGTCGATTTTTCATTCCTTGGAAAGGCGAGCCGGTGCTCTTCCAAACTCCTTTAGGAACCGTCGCATTCCGAGGCCGTTTGGGCCTCCAAAAGTTGGGCGGGAGCAAACGGCGCTGAATTTTTCTCACGTGACCTGTTCCCACGAAAACCCTCATAACTCCCTCACCGGAGGTCGTATTTGGACGGTTTTTATATCGTTGGAAAGCTTACTCGACGAGCTTTCAAAACGAATCAGGAAATTTCTGATTCCGAGGCCGTCTGTTGCCTCAAAAGCACACCGGAAGCCTTCGAGCGCCGTTTCTCGATCTCGGTCGTCGGACTTTTGAAATCGGGCGGTGCGAATAAAACGCTGGTAACTCCCTCGTTACACGTCGGATTGGGTCGATTTTCAATTCGTTGGAAAGGCGAGTAGGTGCTCTTCGAAACTCCTTTAGGAACCGTCGCATTCCGAGGCCGTTTGGGCCTCCAAAAGTTGGGCGGGAGCAAACGGCGCTGAATTTTTCTCACGTGACCTGTTCCCACGAAAACCCTCATAACTCCCTCACCGAAGGTCGGATTTGGACGGTTTTTATATCGTTGGAAAGCTTACTCGACGAGCTTTCAAAAAGGATCATGAAATTTCTGATTCCGAGGCCTTCTGGTGCATCGAAAGCACACCGGAATCCTTCGAGCGCCGTTTCTCGATCTCGGTCGTCGGACTTTTGAAATGGGGCGGTGCGAATAAAATGCTCGTAACTCCCTCGTTACACGTCGGATTGGGTCGATTTTTAGTTCCTTGGAAAGGCGAGCCGGTGCTCTTCAAAACTCCTTCAGGAACCGTCGCATTCCGAGGCCGTTTGGGCATCTAAAAGTGGTGCGGGAGCAAATGGCGCTGAATTTTTCTCACGTGACCTGTTCCCACGAAAACCCTCATAACTCCCTAACCGGAGGTCGGATTTGGACGGTTTTTATATCGTTGGAAAGCTTACTCGAAGAGATTTCAAAACGGATCAGGAAATTTCTGATTCCGAGGCCGTCTGGTGCCTCGAAAGCGCACCGGAAACCTTCGAGTACCGTTTCTCGATCTAGATCGTCGGACTTTTAAAATCGGGCAGTGCGAATAAAACGCTCGTAACTCCCTCGTTACACGTCGGATGGGGTCGATTTTTAGTTCCTTGGAAAGGCGAGCCGGTGCTCTTCGAAACTCCTTTAGGAACCGTCGCATTCCGAGGCCGTTTGGGCCTCCAAAAGTTGGGCGGGAGCAAATGGCGCTGAATTTTTTTCACGTGACCTGTTCCGACGAAAACCCTCATAACTCCCTCACCGGAGGTCAGATTTGGACGGTTTTTATATCGTTGGAAAGCTTACTCGACGAGCTTTCAAAAAAGATTAGGGAATTTCTAATTCCGAGGCCTTCTGGTGCCTTGAAAGTGTACTGGAAGCCTTCGAGCGCCGTTTCTCGATCTCGGTGGTCAGACTTTTGAAATCGGGCGGTGCGAATAAAACGCTCGTAACTCCCTCGTTACATGTCGGATTGGGTTGATTTTTAGTTTCTTGGAAAGGAGAGCCGGTGCTCTTCGAAACTCCTTTAGGAACCGTCGCATTCCGAGGCCGTTTGGGCCTCCAAAAGTGGGGTGGGAGCAAACGGCTTTGAATTTTTCTCACGTGACCTGTTCCCACGAAAACCCTCATAACTCCCACACCGGAGGTCAGATTTGGACGGTTTTTATATCGTTGGAAAGCTTACTCGACGAGATTTCAAAACGTATCAGAAAATTTCTGATTCCGAGGCCTCCTGGTCCCTCGAAAGTGCACCGGAAGCCTTCGAGCGCCGTTTCTCGATCTCGGTCAGCGGACTTTTAAAATCGGGCGGTGCAAATAAAACGCTCGTAACTCCCTCGTTACACGTCGGATTGGGTCGATTTTTGGTTCTTTGGAAAGGTGAGTAGGTGCTCTTCGAAACTCCTTTAGGAACCGTCGGAATCCGAGGCCGTTTGGGCCTCCAAAAGTGGGGCGGGAGCAAACGGCGCTGAATTTTTCTCACGTGACCTGTTCCCACGAAAACGCTCATAACTCCCTCACCGGAGGTCAAATTTGGACGATTTTTATATCGTTGGAAAGCTTACTCGACGAGCTTTCAAAACGGATCAGGAAATTTCTAATTCCGAGGCCTTCTGGTGCCTCGAAAGCGCACCGGAAGCCTTCGAGCGCCGTTTCTCGATCTCGGTCGTCGGACTTTTGAAATCGGGCCGTGCGAATAAAACGCTCGTAACTCCCTCGTTACACGTCGGATTGGGTCGATTTTTTATTCCTTGGAAAGGCGAGCCGGTGCTCTTCCAAACTCCTTTAGGAACCGTCGCATTCCGAGGCCGTTTGGACCTCTAAAAGTTGGGCGGGAGCAAACGGCGCTGAATTTTTCTCACGTGACCTGTTCCCACGAAAACCCTCATAACTCCCTCACCGGAGGTCGTATTTGGAAGGTTTTTATATCGTTGGAAAGCTTACTCGACGAGCTTTCAAAACGGATCAGGAAATTTCTGATTCCGAGGCCGTCTGGTGCCTCGAAAGCACACTGGAAGCCTTCGAGCGCCGTTTCTCGATCTCGGTCGTCGGACTTTTAAAATCGGGCGGTGCGAATAAAATGATCGTAACTCCCTCGTTACACGTCGGATTAGGTCGATTTTTAGTTCCTTGGAAAGGCGAGCCGGTGCTCTTCGAAACTCCTTTAGGAACCGTCGCATTCCGAGGCCGTTTGGGCCTCCAAAAGTGGGGCGGGAGCAAATGGCGCTGAATTTTTCTCACGTGACCTGTTTCCACGAAAACCCTCATAACTCCCTCACCGGAGGTCGGATTTGGACGGTTTTTATATCGTTGGAAAGCTTACTCGACGAGCTTTCAAAACGGATCAGGAAATTTCTGATTCCGAGGCCGTCTGGTACCTCGAAAGTGCACCGGAAGCCTTCGAGCACCGTTTCTCGATCTCGGTTGTCAGACTTTTGAAATCGGGCGGTGCGAATAAAATGCTCGTAACTCCCTCGTTACACGTCGGATTGGTTCGGTTTTGCATTCCTTGGAAAGGCGAGCCGGTGCTCTTCGAAACTCCTTTAGGAACCGTCGCATTCCGAGGCCGTTTGGGCCTCCAAAAGTTGGGCGGGAGCAAATGGCTTTGAATTTTTCTCACGTGACCTGTTCCCACGAAAACCCTCATAACTCCCTCACCGGAGGTCAGATTTGGACGGTTTTTATATCGTTGGAAAGCTTACTCGACGAGCTTTCAAAAAAGATTAGGGAATTTCTAATTCTGAGGCCGTATGGTACCTCGAAAGTGCACCGGAAGCTTTCGAGCGCCGTTTCTCGATCTCGGTCGTCGGACTTTTGAAATGGGGCGTTGCGAATAAAATGCTCGTAACTCCCTCGTTACACGTCGGATTGGGTCGATTTTTAGTTCCTTGGAAAGGCGAGCCGGTGCTCTTCGAAACTCCTTCAGGAACCGTCGCATTCCGAGGCCGTTTGGGCATCTAAAAGTGGTGCGGGAGCAAACGGCGCTGAATTTTTCTCACGTGACCTGTTCCCACGAAAACCCTCATAACTCCCTAACCGGAGGTCGGATTTGGACGGTTTTTATATCGTTGGAAATCTTACTCGAAGAGCTTTCAAAACGGATCAGGAAATTTCTGATTCCGAGGCCGTCTGGTGCCTCGAAAGCATACCGGAAAAATTCGAGTACCGTTTCTCGATCTCGATCGTCGGACTTTTAAAATCGGGCGGTGCGAATAAAACGCTCGTAACTCCCTCGTTACACGTCGGATTGGGTTGATTTTTAGTTTCTTGGAAAGGAGAGCCGGTGCTCTTCGAAACTCCTTTAGGAACCGTCGCATTCCGAGGCCGTTTGGCCTCCAAAAGTGGGGTGGGAGCAAACGGCTTTGAATTTTTCTCACGTGACCTGTTTCCACGAAAACCTTCATAACTCCCTCACCGGAGGTCGGATTTGGACGGTTTTTATAGTTTTGGAAAGCTTACTCGACGAGATTTCAAAACGTATCAGGAAATTTCTGATTCCGAGGCCGTCTGGTCCCTCGAAAGTGCACCGGAAGCCTTCGAGCGCCGTTTCTCGATCTCGGTCGTCGGACTTTTAAAATCGGGCGGTGCGAATAAAATGCTCGTAACTCCCTCGTTACACGTCGGATTAGGTCGATTTTTAGTTCCTTGGAAAGGCGAGCCGGTGCTCTTCGAAACTCCTTTAGGAACCGTCGCATTCCGAGGCCGTTTGGGCCTCCAAAAGTTGGGCGGGAGCAAACGGCGCTAAATTTTTCTCACGTGACCTGTTCCCACGAAAACCCTCATAACTCCCTCACCGGAGGTCGGATTTGGACGGTTTTTATATCGTTGGAAAGCTTACTCGACCAGCTTTCAAAACGGATCAGGAAATTTCTGATTCCGAGGCCGTCTGGTGTCTCTAAAGTGCACCGGAAGCCTTCGAGCGCGGTTTCTCGATCTCGGTCGTCGGACTTTTAAAATCGGGCGGTACGAATAAAATGCTCGTAACTCCCTCGTTACACGTCGGATTGGTTTGGTTTTTTATTCCTTGGAAAGGCGAGCCGGTGCTCTTCGAAACTCCTTTAGGAACCGTCGCATTCCGAGGCCGTTTGGGCCTCCAAAAGTTGGGCGGGAGCAAACGGCGCTGAATTTTTCTCACGTGACCTGTTCCCACGAAAACGCTCATAACTCCCTCACCGAAGGTCGGATTTGGATGGTTTTTATATCGTTGGAAAGCTTACTCGAAGAGCTTTCAAAACGGATCAGGAAATTTCTAATTCCGAGGCCGTATGGTGCCTCGAAAGCGCACTGGAAACTTTCGAGTACCGTTTCTCGATCTCGATCGTCGGACTTTTAAAATCGGGCGGTGCGAATAAAACGCTCGTAACTCCCTCGTTACACGTCGGATGGGGTCGATTTTTAGTTCCTTGGAAAGGCGAGCCGGTGCTCTTCGAAACTCCTTTAGGAACCGTCGCATTCCGAAGCCGTTTGGGCCTCCAAAAGTGGGGTGGGAGCAAACGGCTTTGAATTTTTCTCACGTGACCTGTTCCCACGAAAACCCTCATAACTCCCTCACCGGAGGTCAGATTTGGACGGTTTTTATATCGTTGGAAAGCTTACTCGACGAAATTTCAAAAATTATCAGGAAATTTCTGATTCCGAGGTCGTCTGGTCCCTCGAAAGCGCACCGGAAACCTTCAAGTACCGTTTCTCGATCTCGATCGTCGGACTTTTAAAATCGGGCGGTGTGAATAAAACGCTCGTAACTCCCTCGTTACACGTCGGATAGGGTCGATTTTTAGTTCCTTGGAAAGGAGAGCCGGTGCTCTTCGAAACTCCTTTAGGAACCGTCGCATTACGAGGCCGTTTGGGCCTCCAAAAGTTGGGCGGGAGCAAATGGCGCTGAATTTTTCTCACGTGACCTGTTCCGACGAAAACCCTCATAACTCCCTCACCGGAGGTCGGATTTGGACGGTTTTTATATCGTTGGAAAGCTTACTCGACGAGCTTTCAAAAAGGATGAGGGAATTTCTAATTCCGAAGCCTTCTGGTGCCTTGAAAGTGCACTGGAAGCCTTCGAGCGCCGTTTCTCGATCTCGGTTGTCAGACTTTTGAAATCGGGCGGTGCGAATAAAATGCTCGTAACTCCCTCGTTACACGTCGGATTGGTTCGGTTTTTCATTCCTTGGAAAGGCGAGCCGGTGCTCTTCGAAACTCCTTTAGGAACCGTCGCATTCCGAGGCCGTTTGGGCCTCCAAAAGTGGGGTGGGAGCAAATGGCTTTGAATTTTTCTCACGTGATCTCTTCCCACAAAAACCCTCATAACTCCATCACCGGAGGTCGGATTTGGACAGTTTTTATATCGTTGGAAAGCTTACTCGACGAGCTTTCAAAACCGATCAGGAAATTTCTGATTCTGAGGCCGTCTGTTGCCTCTAAAGCACACCGGAAGCCTTCGAGCGCCGTTTCTCGATCTCGGTCGTCGGACTTTTGAAATCGGGCGGTGCGAATAAAACGCTCGTAACTCCCTCGTTACATGTCGGATTGGGTCAATTTTTAGTTCCTTGGAAAGGCGAGCCGGTGCTCTTCGAAACTCCTTTAGGAACCGTCGCATTCCGAGGCCGTTTGGGCCTCCAAAAGTTGGGCGGGAGCAAACGGCGCTGAATTTTTCTCACGTGACCTGTTCCTACGAAAACCTTCATAACTCCCTCACCGGAGGTCGGATTTGGACGGTTTTTATATTTTTGGAAAGCTTACTCGACGAGATTTCAAAACGTATCAGGAAATTTCTGATTCCGAGGCCGTCTGGTCCCTCGAAAGTGCACCGGAAGCCTTCGAGCGCCGTTTCTCGATCTCGGTCGTCAGACTTTTAAAATCGGACGGTGCGAATAAAATGCTCGTAACTCCCTCGTTACACGTCGGATTAGGTCGATTTTTAGTTCCTTGGAAAGGCGAGCCGGTGCTCTTCGAAACTCCTTTAGGAACCGTCGCATTCCGAGGCCGTTTGGGCCTCCAAAAGTTGGGCGGGAGCAAACAGCGCTCAATTTTTCTCACGTGACCTGTTCCCACGAAAACCCTCATAACTCCCTCACCGGAGGTCGGATTTGGACGGTTTTTATATCGTTGGAAAGCTTACTCGACCAGCTTTCAAAACGGATCAGGAAATTTCTGATTCCGAGGCCGTCTGGTGTCTCTAAAGTGCACCGGAAGCCTTCGAGCGCGGTTTCTCGATCTCGGTCGTCGGACTTTTAAAATCGGGCGGTGCGAATAAAATGCTCGTAACTCCCTCGTTACACGTCGGATTGGTTTGGTTTTTTATTCCTTGGAAAGGCGAGCCGGTGCTCTTCGAAACTCCTTTAGGAACCGTCGCATTCCGAGGCCGTTTGGGCCTCCAAAAGTTGGGCGGGAGCAAACGGCGCTGAATTTTTCTCACGTGACCTGTTCCCACGAAAACGCTCATAACTCCCTCACCGAAGGTCGGATTTGGATGGTTTTTATATCGTTGGAAAGCTTACTCGAAGAGCTTTCAAAACGGATCAGGAAATTTCTAATTCCGAGGCCGTCTGGTGCCTCGAAAGCGCACTGGAAACCTTCGAGTACCGTTTCTCGATCTCGATCGTCGGACTTTTAAAATCGGGCGGTGCGAATAAAACGCTCGTAACTCCCTCGTTACACGTCGGATGGGGTCGATTTTTAGTTCCTTGGAAAGGCGAGCCGGTGCTCTTCGAAACTCCTTTAGGAACCGTCGCATTCCGAAGCCGTTTGGGCCTCCAAAAGTGGGGTGGGAGCAAACGGCTTTGAATTTTTCTCACGTGACCTGTTCCCACGAAAACCCTCATAACTCCCTCACCGGAGGTCAGATTTGGACGGTTTTTATATCGTTGGAAAGCTTACTCGACGAAATTTCAAAAATTATCAGGAAATTTCTGATTCCGAGGTCGTCTGGTCCCTCGAAAGCGCACCGGAAACCTTCAAGTACCGTTTCTCGATCTCGATCGTCGGACTTTTAAAATCGGGCGGTGTGAATAAAACGCTCGTAACTCCCTCGTTACACGTCGGATAGGGTCGATTTTTAGTTCCTTGGAAAGGCGAGCCGGTGCTCTTCGAAACTCCTTTAGGAACCGTCGCATTACGAGGCCGTTTGGGCCTCCAAAAGTTGGGCGGGAGCAAATGGCGCTGAATTTTTCTCACGTGACCTGTTCCGACGAAAACCCTCATAACTCCCTCACCGGAGGTCGGATTTGGACGGTTTTTATATCGTTGGAAAGCTTACTCGACGAGCTTTCAAAAAGGATGAGGGAATTTCTAATTCCGAAGCCTTCTGGTGCCTTGAAAGTGCACTGGAAGCCTTCGAGCGCCGTTTCTCGATCTCGGTTGTCAGACTTTTGAAATCGGGCGGTGCGAATAAAATGCTCGTAACTCCCTCGTTACACGTCGGATTGGTTCGGTTTTTCATTCCTTGGAAAGGCGAGCCGGTGCTCTTCGAAACTCCTTTAGGAACCGTCGCATTCCGAGGCCGTTTGGGCCTCCAAAAGTGGGGTGGGAGCAAATGGCTTTGAATTTTTCTCACGTGATCTCTTCCCACAAAAACCCTCATAACTCCATCACCGGAGGTCGGATTTGGACAGTTTTTATATCGTTGGAAAGCTTACTCGACGAGCTTTCAAAACCGATCAGGAAATTTCTGATTCTGAGGCCGTCTGTTGCCTCTAAAGCACACCGGAAGCCTTCGAGCGCCGTTTCTCGATCTCGGTCGTCGGACTTTTGAAATCGGGCGGTGCGAATAAAACGCTCGTAACTCCCTCGTTACAGGTCGGATTGGGTTGATTTTTAGTTTCTTGGAAAGGAGAGCCGGTGCTATTCGAAACTCCTTTAGGAACCGTCGGAATCCGAGGCCGTTTGGGCCTCCAAAAGTGGGGCGGGAGCAAACGGCGCTGAATTTTTCTCACGTGACCTGTTCCCACGAAAACGCTCATAACTCCCTCACCGGAGGTCAACTTTGGACGGTTTTTATATCGTTGGAAATCTTACTCGACGAGCTTTCAAAACGGATCAGGAAATTTCTGATTCCGAGGCCGTCTGGTGCCTCGAAAGCGCACCGGAAGCCTTCGAGCGCCGTTTCTCGATCTCGGTCGTCGGACTTTTGAAATCGGGCAGTGCGAATAAAACGCTCGTAACTCCCTCGTTACACGTCGGATTGGGTCGATTTTTCATTCCTTGGAAAGGCGAGCCGGTGCTCTTCCAAACTCCTTTAGGAACCGTCGCATTCCGAGGCCGTTTGGGCCTCCAAAAGTTGGGCGGGAGCAAACGGCGCTGAATTTTTCTCACGTGACCTGTTCCCACGAAAACCCTCATAACTCCCTCACCGGAGGTCGTATTTGGAAGGTTTTTATATCGTTGGAAAGCTTACTCGACGAGCTTTCAAAACGAATCAGGAAATTTCTGATTCCGAGGCCGTCTGTTGCCTCAAAAGCACACCGGAAGCCTTCGAGCGCCGTTTCTCGATCTCGGTCGTCGGACTTTTGAAATCGGGCGGTGCGAATAAAACGCTGGTAACTCCCTCGTTACACGTCGGATTGGGTCGATTTTCAATTCGTTGGAAAGGCGAGTAGGTGCTCTTCGAAACTCCTTTAGGAACCGTCGCATTCCGAGGCCGTTTGGGCCTCCAAAAGTTGGGCGGGAGCAAACGGCGCTGAATTTTTCTCACGTGACCTGTTCCCACGAAAACCCTCATAACTCCCTCACCGAAGGTCGGATTTGGACGGTTTTTATATCGTTGGAAAGCTTACTCGACGAGCTTTCAAAAAGGATCATGAAATTTCTGATTCCGAGGCCTTCTGGTGCATCGAAAGCACACCGGAATCCTTCGAGCGCCGTTTCTCGATCTCGGTCGTCGGACTTTTGAAATGGGGCGGTGCGAATAAAATGCTCGTAACTCCCTCGTTACACGTCGGATTGGGTCGATTTTTAGTTCCTTGGAAAGGCGAGCCGGTGCTCTTCAAAACACCTTCAGGAACCGTCGCATTCCGAGGCCGTTTGGGCATCTAAAAGTGGTGCGGGAGCAAATGGCGCTGAATTTTTCTCACGTGACCTGTTCCCACGAAAACCCTCATAACTCCCTAACCGGAGGTCGGATTTGGACGGTTTTTATATCGTTGGAAAGCTTACTCGAAGAGATTTCAAAACGGATCAGGAAATTTCTGATTCCGAGGCCGTCTGGTGCCTCGAAAGCGCACCGGAAACCTTCGAGTACCGTTTCTCGATCTAGATCGTCAGACTTTTAAAATCGGGCAGTGCGAATAAAACGCTCGTAACTCCCTCGTTACACGTCGGATGGGGTCGATTTTTAGTTCCTTGGAAAGGCGAGCCGGTGCTCTTCGAAACTCCTTTAGGAACCGTCGCATTCCGAGGCCGTTTGGGCCTCCAAAAGTTGGGCGGGAGCAAATGGCGCTGAATTTTTTTCACGTGACCTGTTCCGACGAAAACCCTCATAACTCCCTCACCGGAGGTCAGATTTGGACGGTTTTTATATCGTTGGAAAGCTTACTCGACGAGCTTTCAAAAAAGATTAGGAAATTTCTAATTCCGAGGCCTTCTGGTGCCTTGAAAGTGTACTGGAAGCCTTCGAGCGCCGTTTCTCGATCTCGGTGGTCAGACTTTTGAAATCGGGCGGTGCGAATAAAATGCTCGTAACTCCCTCGTTACATGTCGGATTGGGTTGATTTTTAGTTTCTTGGAAAGGAGAGCCGGTGCTCTTCGAAACTCCTTTAGGAACCGTCGCATTCCGAGGCCGTTTGGGCCTCCAAAAGTGGGGTGGGAGCAAACGGCTTTGAATTTTTCTCACGTGACCTGTTCCCACGAAAACCCTCATAACTCCCTCACCGGAGGTCAGATTTGGACGGTTTTTATATCGTTGGAAATCTTACTCGACGAGATTTCAAAACGTATCAGAAAATTTCTGATTCCGAGGCCGCCTGGTCCCTCGAAAGTGCACCGGAAGCCTTCGAGCGCCGTTTCTCGATCTCGGTCAGCGGACTTTTAAAATCGGGCGGTGCGAATAAAACGCTCGTAACTCCCTCGTTACACGTCGGATTGGGTCGATTTTTGGTTCTTTGGAAAGGTGAGTAGGTGCTCTTCGAAACTCCTTTAGGAACCGTCGGAATCCGAGGCCGTTTGGGCCTCCAAAAGTGGGGCGGGAGCAAACGGCGCTGAATTTTTCTCACGTGACCTGTTCCCACGAAAACGCTCATAACTCCCACACCGGAGGTCAAATTTGGACGATTTTTATATCGTTGGAAAGCTTACTCGACGAGCTTTCAAAACGGATCAGGAAATTTCTAATTCCGAGGCCTTCTGGTGCCTCGAAAGCGCACCGGAAGCCTTCGAGCGCCGTTTCTCGATCTCGGTCGTCGGACTTTTGAAATCGGGCCGTGCGAATAAAACGCTCGTAACTCCCTCGTTACACGTCGGATTGGGTCGATTTTTTATTCCTTGGAAAGGCGAGCCGGTGCTCTTCCAAACTCCTTTAGGAACCGTCGCATTCCGAGGCCGTTTGGACCTCTAAAAGTTGGGCGGGAGCAAACGGCGCTGAATTTTTCTCACGTGACCTGTTCCCACGAAAACCCTCATAACTCCCTCACCGGAGGTCGTATTTGGAAGGTTTTTATATCGTTGGAAAGCTTACTCGACGAGCTTTCAAAACGGATCAGGAAATTTCTGATTCCGAGGCCGTCTGGTGCCTCGAAAGCACACCGGAAGCCTTCGAGCGCCGTTTCTCGATCTCGGTCGTCGGACTTTTAAAATCGGGCGGTGCGAATAAAATGATCGTAACTCCCTCGTTACACGTCGGATTGGGTCGATTTTTAGTTCCTTGGAAAGGCGAGCCGGTGCTCTTCGAAACTCCTTTAGGAACCGTCGCATTCCGAGGCCGTTTGGGCCTCCAAAAGTGGGGCGGGAGCAAATGGCGCTGAATTTTTCTCACGTGACCTGTTTCCACGAAAACCCTCATAACTCCCTCACCGGAGGTCGGATTTGGACGGTTTTTATATCGTTGGAAAGCTTACTCGACGAGCTTTCAAAACGGATCAGGAAATTTCTGATTCCGAGGCCGTCTGGTACCTCGAAAGTGCACCGGAAGCCTTCGAGCACCGTTTCTCGATCTCGGTTGTCAGACTTTTGAAATCGGGCGGTGCGAATAAAATGCTCGTAACTCCCTCGTTACACGTCGGATTGGGTCGATTTTTTATTCCTTGGAAAGGCGAGCCGGTGCTCTTCCAAACTCCTTTAGGAACCGTCGCATTCCGAGGCCGTTTGGACCTCTAAAAGTTGGGCGGGAGCAAACGGCGCTGAATTTTTCTCACGTGACCTGTTCCCACGAAAACCCTCATAACTCCCTCACCGGAGGTCGTATTTGGAAGGTTTTTATATCGTTGGAAAGCTTACTCGACGAGCTTTCAAAACGGATCAGGAAATTTCTGATTCCGAGGCCGTCTGGTGCCTCGAAAGCACACCGGAAGCCTTCGAGTCCCGTTTCTCGATCTCGATCGTCGGACTTTTAAAATCGGGCGGTGCGAATAAAATGCTCGTAACTCCCTCGTTACACGTCGGATTGGGTCGATTTTTAGTTCCTTGGAAAGGCGAGCCGGTGCTCTTCGAAACTCCTTTAGGAACCGTCACATTCCGAGGCCGTTTGGGCCTCCAAAAGTGGGGCGGGAGAAAACGGCGCTGAATTTTTCTCACGTGACCTGTTTCCACGAAAACCCTCATAACTCCCTCACCGGAGGTCGGATTTGGACGGTTTTTATATCGTTGGAAAGCTTACTCGACGAGCTTTCAAAACGGATCAGGAAATTTCTGATTCCGAGGCCGTCTGGTACCTCGAAAGTGCACCGGAAGCCTTCGAGTACCGTTTCTCGATCTCGGTTGTCAGACTTTTGAAATCGGGCGGTGCGAATAAAATGCTCGTAACTCCCTCGTTACACGTCGGATTGGTTCGGTTTTGCATTCCTTGGAAAGGCGAGCCGGTGCTCTTCGAAACTCCTTTAGGAACCGTCGCATTCCGAGGCCGTTTGGGCCTCCAAAAGTTGGGCGGGAGCAAACGGCGCTGAATTTTTCTCACGTGACCTGTTCCCACGAAAACCCTCATACCTCCCTCACCGGAGGTCGGATTTGGACGGTTTTTATATCGTTGGAAAGCTTACTCGACGAGCTTTCAAAACAGATCAGGAAATTTTTGATTCCGAGGCCGTCTGGTGCCTCGAAAGCGCACCGGAAGCCTTTGAGCGCCGTTTCTCGATCTCGGTCGTCGAACTTTTGAAATCGGGCGGTGCGAATAAAACGCTCGTAACTCCCTCGTTACACGTCGGATGGGGTCGATTTTTAGTTCCTTGGAAAGGCGAGCCGGTGCTCTTCGAAACTCCTTTAGGAACCGTCGCATTCCGAGGCCGTTTGGGCCTCCAAAAGTTGGGCGGGAGCAAACGGCGCTGAATTTTTCTCACGTGACCTGTTCCCACGAAAACCCTCATAACTCCCTCACCGGAGGTCGTATTTGGAAGGTTTTTATATCGTTGGAAAGCTTACTCGACGAGCTTTCAAAACGGATCAGGAAATTTCTGATTCTGAGGCCGTCTGCTGCCTCTAAAGCACACCGGAAGCCTTCGAGCGCCGTTTCTCGATCTCGGTCGTCGGACTTTTGAAATTAGGCGGTGCGAATAAAACGCTCGTAACTCCCTCGTTACACGTCGGATTGGGTCGATTTTTAGTTCCTTGGAAAGGCGAGCCGGTGCTCTTCGAAACTCCTTTAGGAACCGTCGCATTCCGAGGCCGTTTGGGCCTCCAAAAGTTGGGTGGGAGCAAATGGCGCTGAATTTTTCTCACGTGACCTGTTCCCACGAAAACCCTCATAACTCCCTCACCGGAGGTCGGATTTGGACGGTTTTTATATCGTTGGAAAGCTTACTCGACGAGATTTCAAAAAGGATCAGGAAATTTCTGATTCCGAGGCCTTCTGGTGCATCGAAAGCGCACCGGAATCCTTCGAGCGCCGTTTCTCGATCTCGGTCGTCGGACTTTTGAAATGGGACGGTGCGAATAAAATGCTCGTAACTCCCTCGTTACACGTCGGATTGGGTCGATTTTTAGTTCCTTGGAAAGGCGAGCCGGTGCTCTTCGAAACTCCTTCAGGAACCGTCGCATTCCGAGGCCGTTTGGGCATCTAAAAGTGGTGCGGGAGCAAACGGCGCTGAATTTTTCTCACTTGACCTGTTCCCACGAAAACCCTCATAACTCCCTCACCGGAGGTCGGATTTGGACGGTTTTTATATCGTTGGAAAGCTTACTCGACGAGATTTCAAAACGTATCAGGAAATTTCTGATTCCGAGGCCGTCTGGTGCCTCCAAAGTGCACCGGAAACCTTCGAGCGCCGTTTCTCGATCTCGGTCGTCGGACTTTTAAAATCGGGCGGTGCGAATAAAACGCTCGTAACTCCCTCGTTACACTTCGGATTGGGTCGATTTTTAGTTCCTTGGAAAGGCGAGCCGGTGCTCTTCGAAACTCCTTTAGGAACCGTCGCATTCCGAGGCCGTTTGGGCCTCCAAAAGTTGGGCGGGAGCAAACGGCGCTGAATTTTTCTCACGTGACCTGTTCCTACGAAAACCCTCATAACTCCCTCACCGGAGGTCGGATTTGGACGGTTTTTATATCGTTGGAAAGCTTACTCGACGAGATTTCAAAAAGGATCATGAAATTTCTGATTCTGAGGCCGTATGGTACCTCGAAAGTGCACCGGAAGCTTTCGAGCGCCGTTTCTCGATCTCAGTCGTCGGACTTTTGAAATGGGACGGTGCGAATAAAATACTCGTAACTCCCTCGTTACACGTCGGATTGGGTCGATTTTCAATTTGTTGGAAAGGCGAGTAGGTGCTCTTCGAAACTCCTTTAGGAACCGTCGCATTCCGAGGCCGTTTGGGCCTCCAAAAGTTGGGCAGGATCAAACGGCGCTCAATTTTTCTCACGTGACCTGTTCCCACGAAAACCCTCATAACTCCCTCACCGGAGGTCGGATTTGGACGGTTTTTATATCGTTGGAAAGCTTACTCGACGATCTTTCAAAAAGGATCAGGTAATTTCTAATTCTGAGGCCGTATGGTACCTCGAAAGTGCATCGGAAGCTTTCGAGCGCCGTTTCTCGATCTCGGTCGTCGCACTTTTGAAATCGGGCAGTGCGAATAAAATGCTCGTAACTCCCTCGTTACACGTCGGATTGGGTCGATTTTTAGTTCCTTGGAAAGGCGAGCCGGTGCTCTTCGAAACTCCTTTAGGAACCGTCGCATTCCGAGGCCGTTTGGGCCTCCAAAAGTTGGGCGGGAGCAAACGGCGCTGAATTTTTCGCACGTGACCTGTTCCCACGAAAACCCTCATAACTCCCTCACCGGAGGTCGGATTTGGACGATTTTTATATCGTTGGAAAGCTTACTCGACGAGCTTTCAAAAAGGATCAGGAAATTTCTGATTCCGAGGCCTTTTGGTGCATCGAAAGCGCACCGGAATCCTTCGAGCGCCGTTTCTCGATCTCGGTCGTCGGACTTTTGAAATGGGGCGGTGCGAATAAAATGCTCGTAACTCCCTCGTTACACGTCGGATTGGGTCAATTTTTAGTTCCTTGGAAAGGCGAGCCGGTGCTCTTCGAAACTCCTTCAGGAACCGTCGCATTCCGAGGCCGTTTGGGCATCTAAAAGTGGTGCGGGAGCAAACGGCGTTGAATTTTTCTCACGTGACCTGTTCCCACGAAAACCCTCATAACTCCCTCACCGGAGGTCAGATTTGGACGGTTTTTATATCGTTGGAAAGCTTACTCGACAAGCTTTCAAAACGGATCAGGAAATTTCTGATTCCGAGGCCGTCTGGTGCCTCTAAAGTGCATCGGAAGCCTTCGAGCGTGGTTTCTCGATCTCGGTCGTCGGACTTTTGAAATCGGGCGGTGCGAATAAAACGCTCGTAACTCCCTCGTTACACGTCGGATTGGGTCGATTTTTAGTTCCTTGGAAAGGCGAGTAGGTGCTCTTCGAAACTCCTTTAGGAACCGTCGCAATCCGAGGCCGTTTGGGCCTCCAAAAGTTGGGCGGGAGCAAACGGCGCTGAATTTTTCTCACGTGACCTATTCCCACGAAAACGCTCATAACTCCCTCACCGGAGGTCAAATTTGGACGGTTTTTATATCGTTGGAAAGCTTACTCGACGAGCTTTCAAAACGGATCAGGAAATTTCTGATTCCGAGGCCGTCTGGTGCCTCGAAAGCGCACCGGAAGCCTTCGAGCGCCGTTTCTCGATCTCGGTCGTCGGACTTTTGAAATCGGGCAGTGCGAATAAAACGCTCGTAACTCCCTCGTTACACGTCGGATTGGGTCGATTTTTCATTCCTTGGAAAGGCGAGCCGGTGCTCTTCCAAACTCCTTTAGGAACCGTCGCATTCCGAGGCCGTTTGGGCCTCCAAAAGTTGGGCGGGAGCAAACGGCGTTAAATTTTTCTCACGTGACCTGTTCCCACGAAAACCCTCATAACTCCCTCACCGGAGGTCGTATTTGGAAGGTTTTTATATCGTTGGAAAGCTTACTCGACGAGCTTTCAAAACGGATCAGGAAATTTCTGATTCCGAGGCCGTCTGGTGCCTCGAAAGCACACTGGAAGCCTTCGAGCGCCGTTTCTCGATCTCGGTCGTCGGACTTTTGAAATCGGGCGGTGCGAATAAAACGCTCGTAACTCCCTCGTTACACGTCGGATTGGGTCGATTTTTAGTTCCTTGGAAAGGCGACCGGTGCTCTTCGAAACTCCTTTAGGAACCGTCGCATTCCGAGGCCGTTTGTGCCTCCAAAAGTTGGGCGGGAGCAAACGACGCTGAATTTTTCTCACGTGACCTGTTCCCACGAAAACCCTCATAACTCCCTCACCGAAGGTCGGATTTGGACGGTTTTTATATCGTTGGAAATCTTACTCGACGAGCTTTCAAAACCGATCAGGAAATTTCTAATTCTGAGGCTATCTGGTGCCTCTAAAGCGTACCGGAAGCCTTCGAGGGCCGTTTCTCGATCTCAGTCGTCCGTCTTTTGAAATCGGGCGATGCGAATAAAATGCTCGTAACTCCCTCGTTACACGTCGGATTGGGTCGATTTTTAGTTCCTTGGAAAGGCGAGCTGGTGCTCTTCGAAACTCCTTTAGGAACCGTCGCATTCCGAGGCCGTTTGGGCATCCAAAAGTTGGGCGGGAGCAAACGGCGCTGAATTTTTCTCACGTGACCTGTTCCCACGAAAACCCTCATAACTCCCTCACCGGAGGTCGGATTTGGACTATTTTTATATCGTTGGAAAGCTTACTCGACGAGCTTTCAAAACGGATCAGGAAATTTCTAATTCCGAGGCCGTCTGGTGCCTCAAAAGTGCACTGGAAGCCTTCGAGCGCCGTTTCTCGATCTCGGTGGTCGGACTTTTGAAATCGGGCGGTGGGAATAAAACACTCGTAACTCCCTCGTTACACGTCGGATTGGGTCGATTTTTAGTTCCTTAGAAAGACGAGCCGGTGCTCTTCGAAACTCCTTTAGGAACCGTCGCATTCCGAGGCCGTTTGGGCCTCCAAAAGTGGGGTGGGAGCAAACGGCATTGAATTTTTCTCACGTGACCTGTTCCCACGAAAACCCTCATAACTCCCTCACCGGATGTCGGATTTGGACGGTTTTTATATCGTTGGAAAGCTTACTCGACGAGATTTCAAAACGTATCAGGAAATTTCTGATTCCAAGGCCGTTTGGTGCCTCCAAAGTGCACCGGAAGCCTTCGAGCGCCGTTTCTCGATCTCGGTCGTCGGACTTTTGAAATGGGGCGGTGCGAATAAAACGCTCGTAACTCCCTCGTTACACGTCGGATTGGGTCGATTTTTAATTCCTTGGAAAGGAGAGCCGGTGCTCTTCGAAACTCCTTTAGGAACCGTCGCAATCCGAGGCCGTTTGGGCCTCCAAAAGTGGGGTGGGAGCAAACGGCTTTGAATTTTTTTCACGTGACCTGTTCCCACGAAAACCCTCATAACTCCCTCACCGGAGGTCGGATTTGGACGGTTTTTATATCGTTGGAAAGTTTACTCGATGAGCTTTCAAAAAGGATCAGGAAATTTCTAATTCCGAGGTCGTCTGGTGCCTCGAAAGTGCACTGAAAGCCTTCGAGCGCCGTTTCTCGATCTCGGTGGTCGGACTTTTGAAATCGGGCGGTGCGAATAAAACACTCGTAACTCCCTCGTTACATGTCGGATTGGGTCGATTTTTAGTTCCTTGGAAAGACGAGCCGGTGCTCTTCGAAACTCCTTTAGGAACCGTCGCATTCCGAGGCCGTTTGGGCCTCCAAAAGTGGAGTGGAAGCAAACGGCTTTGAATTTTTCTCACATGACCTGTTCCCACGAAAACCCTCATAACTCCCTCACCGGAGGTCGGATTTGGACGGTTTTTATATCGTTGGAAATCTTACTCGACGAGATTTCAAAACGTATCAGGAAATTTCTGAGTCCGAGGCCGTATGGTGCCTCCAAAGTGCACCGGAAGCCTTCGAGCGCCGTTTCTCGATCTCGGTCGTCGGACTTTTAAAATCGGGCGGTGCGAACAAAACGCTCGTAACTCCCTCGTTACACGTCGGATTGGGTCGATTTTTAGTTCCTTGGAAAGGCGAGCCGGTTCTCTTCGAAACTCCTTTAGGAACCGTCGCATTCCGAGGCCGTTTGGGCCTCCAAAAGTTGGGCGGGAGCAAACGGTGCTAAATTTTTCTCACGTGACCTGTTCCCACGAAAACCCTCATAACTCCCTCACCGGAGGTCGGATTTGGACGTTTTTTATATCGTTGGAAAGCTTACTCGATGAGCTTTCAAAAAGGATTAGGAAATTTCTGATTCCGAGGCCGTTTGGTGCCTCTAAAGTGCACCGGAAGCCTTCGAGCGCGGTTTCTCGATCTCGGTCGTCGGACTTTTGAAATCGGGCGGTGCGAATAAAACGCTCGTAACTCCCTCGTTACATGTCGGATTGGGTCGATTTTTAGTTCGTTGGAAAGGCGAGTAGGTGCTCTTCGAAACTCCTTTAGGAACCGTCGCAATCCGAGGCAGTTTGGGCCTCCAAAAGTTGGGCGGGAGCAAACGGCGCTGAATTTTTCTCACGTGACCTGTTCCCACGAAAACCCTCATAACTCTCTCACCGGAGGTCGGATTTGGACTGTTTTTATATCGTTGGAAAGCTTACTCGACGAGCTTTCAAAACGGATTAGGAAATTTCTGATTCCGAGGCCGTCTGGTGCCTCGAAAGCGCACTGGAAGCCTTCGAGCGCCGTTTCTCGATCTCGGTCGTCAGACTTTTGAAATCGGGCGGTGCGAATAAAATGCTCGTAACTCCCTCGTTACACGTCGGATTGGGTCGATTTTTCATTCCTTGGAAAGGAGAGCCGGTGCTCTTCCAAACTCCTTTAGGAACCGTCGCATTCCGAGGCCGTTTGGGCCTCCAAAAGTTGGGCGGGAGCAAACGGCGCTGAATTTTTCTCACGTGACCTATTCCCACGAAAACCCTCATAACTCCCTCACCGGAGGTCGTATTTGGAAGGTTTTTATATCGTTGGAAAGCTTACTCGACGAGCTTTCAAAACGGATCAGGAAATTTCTGATTCTGAAGCCGTCTAGTGCCTCGAAAGTACACCGGAAGCCTTCAAGCGCCGTTTCTCGATCTCGGTCGTCGGACTTTTGAAATCGGGCGGTGCGAATAAAACGCTCGTAACTCCCTCGTTACACGTCGGATTGGGTCGATTTTTAGTTCCTTGGAAAGGCGAGCCGGTGCTCTTCGAAACTCCTTTAGGAACCGTCGCATTCCGAGGCCGTTTGGGCCTCCAAAAGTGGGGCGGGACCAAACGGCGCTGAATTTTTCTCACGTGACCTGTTCCCACGAAAACCGTCATAACTCCCTCACCGGAGGTCGGATTTGGACAGTTTTTATATCGTTGGAAAGCTTACTCGACGAGCTTTCAAAACGAATCAGGAAATTTCTGATTCCGAGGCCATCTCGTGCCTTGAAAGCACACCGGAAGCCTTCGAGCGCCGTTTCTCGATCTCGGTCGTCGGACTTTTGAAATCGGGCGGTGCGAATAAAACGCTCGTAACTCCCTCATTACACATCGGATTGGGTCGATTTTTAGTTCCTTGGAAAGGCGAGCCGGTGCTCTTCGAAACTCCTTTAGGAACCGTCGCATTCCGAGGCCGTTTGGGCCTCCAAAAGTTGGGCGGGAGCAAACGGCGCTGAATTTTTCTCACGTAACCTGTTCCCACAAAAACCCTCATAACTCCCTAACCGGAGGTCGGATTTGGACGGTTTTTATATCGTTGGAAAGCTTACTCGAAGAGCTTTTAAAACGGATTAGGAAATTTCTGATTCCGAGGCCGTCTGGTGCCTCAAAAGCATACCGGAAAAATTCGAGTACCGTTTCTCGATCTCGGTCGTCGGACTTTTGAAATCGGGCGGTGCGAATAAAACGCTCGTAACTCCCTCGTTACACGTCGGATTGGGTCGATTTTTAGTTCCTTGGAAAGGCGAGCCGGTGCTCTTCGAAACTCCTTTAGGAACCGTCGCATTCCGAGGCCGTTTGGGCCACCAAAAGTTGGACGGGAGCAAATGGCGCTGAATTTTTCTCACGTGACCTGTTCCCACGAAAACCCTCATAACTCCCTCACCGAAGGTCGGATTTGGACGGTTTTTATATCGTTGGAAAGCTTACTCGACGAGCTTTCAAAACTGATCAGGAAATTTCTGATTCCGAGGCCGTCTGGTGCCTCGAAAGCACACCGGAAGCCTTCGAGCGCCGTTTCTCGATCTCGGTCGTCGGACTTTTGAAATCGGGCGGTGCGAATAAAACGCTCGTAACTCCCTCGTTACACGTCGGATGGGGTCGATTTTTAGTTCCTTGAAAAGGCGAGCCGGTGCTCTTCGAAACTCCTTTAGGAACCGTCGCATTCCGAGGCCGTTTGGGCCTCCAAAAGTTGGGCGGAAGCAAACGGCGCTGAATTTTTCTCACGTGACCTGTTCCCACAAAAACCCTCATAACTCCCTCACCGGAGGTCGTATTTGGAAGGTTTTTATATCGTTGGAAAGCTTACTCGACGAGCTTTCAAAACGGATCAGGAAATTTCTGATTCTGAGGCCGTCTGGTGCCTCTAAAGCACACCGGAAGCCTTCGAGCGCCGTTTCTCGATCTCGGTCGTCGGACTTTTGAAATTAGGCGGTGCGAATAAAACGCTCGTAACTCCCTCGTTACACGTCGGATTGGGTCGATTTTTAGTTCCTTGGAAAGGCGAGCCGGTGCTCTTCGAAACTCCTTTAGGAACCGTCGCATTCCGAGGCCGTTTGGGCCTCCAAAAGTTGGGCGGGAGCAAACGGCGCTGAATTTTTCTCACGTGACCTGTTCCCACGAAAACCCTCATAACTCCCTCACCGGAGGTCGGATTTGGACGGTTTTTATATCGTTGGAAAGCTTACTCGACGAGATTTCAAAAAGGATCAGGAAATTTCTGATTCCGAGGCCTTCTGGTGCATCGAAAGCGCACCGGAATCCTTCGAGCGCCGTTTCTCGATCTCGGTCATCGGACTTTTGAAATGGGACGGTGCGAATAAAATGCTCGTAACTCCCTCGTTACACGTCGGATTGGGTCGATTTTTAGTTCCTTGGAAAGGCGAGCCGGTGCTCTTCGAAACTCCTTCAGGAACCGTTGCATTCCGAGGCCGTTTGGGCATCTAAAAGTGGTGCGGGAGCAAACGGCGCTGAATTTTTCTCACTTGACCTGTTCCCACGAAAACCCTCATAACTCCCTCACCGGAGGTCGGATTTGGACGGTTTTTATATCGTTGGAAAGCTTACTCGACGAGATTTCAAAACGTATCAGGAAATTTCTGATTCCGAGGCCGTCTGGTGCCTCCAAAGTGCACCGGAAACCTTCGAGCGCCGTTTCTCGATCTCGGTCGTCGGACTTTTAAAATCGGGCGGTGCGAATAAAACGCTCGTAACTCCCTCGTTACTCTTCGGATTGGGTCGATTTTTAGTTCCTTGGAAAGGCGAGCCGGTGCTCTTCGAAACTCCTTTAGGAACCGTCGCATTCCGAGGCCGTTTGGGCCTCCAAAAGTTAGGCGGGAGCAAACGGCGCTGAATTTTTCTCACGTGACCTGTTCCTACGAAAACCCTCATAACTCCCTCACCGGAGGTCGGATTTGGACGGTTTTTATATCGTTGGAAAGCTTACTCGACGAGATTTCAAAAAGGATCATGAAATTTCTGATTCTGAGGCCGTATGGTACCTCGAAAGTGCACCGGAAGCTTTCGAGCGCCGTTTCTCGATCTCAGTCGTCGGACTTTTGAAATGGGACGGTGCGAATAAAATACTCGTAACTCCCTCGTTACACGTCGGATTGGGTCGATTTTCAATTCGTTGGAAAGGCGAGTAGGTGCTCTTCGAAACTCCTTTAGGAACCGTCGCATTCCGAGGCCGTTTGGGCCTCCAAAAGTTGGGCGGGAGCAAACGGCGCTCAATTTTTCTCACGTGACCTGTTCCCACGAAAACCCTCATAACTCCCTCACCGGAGGTCGGATTTGGACGGTTTTTATATCGTTGGAAAGCTTACTCGACAATCTTTCAAAAAGGATCAGGTAATTTCTAATTCTGAGGCCGTATGGTACCTCGAAAGTGCATCGGAAGCTTTCGAGCGCCGTTTCTCGATCTCGGTCGTCGCACTTTTGAAATCGGGCAGTGCGAATAAAATGCTCGTAACTCCCTCGTTACACGTCGGATTGGGTCGATTTTTAGTTCCTTGGAAAGGCGAGCCGGTGCTCTTCGAAACTCCTTTAGGAACCGTCGCATTCCGAGGCTGTTTGGGCCTCCAAAAGTTGGGCGGGAGCAAACGGCGCTGAATTTTTCGCACGTGACCTGTTCCCACGAAAACCCTCATAACTCCCTCACCGGAGGTCGGATTTGGACGGTTTTTATATCGTTGGAAAGCTTACTCGACGAGCTTTCAAAAAGGATCAGGAAATTTCTGATTCCGAGGCCTTTTGGTGCATCGAAAGTGCACCGGAATCCTTCGAGCGCCGTTTCTCGATCTCGGTCGTCGGACTTTTGAAATGGGGCGGTGCGAATAAAATGCTCGTAACTCCCTCGTTACACGTCGGATTGGGTCAATTTTTAGTTCCTTGGAAAGGCGAGCCGGTGCTCTTCGAAACTCCTTCAGGAACCGTCGCATTCCGAGGCCGTTTGGGCATCTAAAAGTGGTGCGGGAGCAAACGGCGTTGAATTTTTCTCACGTGACCTGTTCCCACGAAAACCCTCATAACTCCCTCACCGGAGGTCAGATTTGGACGGTTTTTATATCGTTGGAAAGATTACTCGACAAGCTTTCAAAACGGATCAGGAAATTTCTGATTCCGAGGCCGTCTGGTGCCTCTAAAGTGCACCGGAAGCCTTCGAGCGCGGTTTCTCGATCTCGGTCGTCGGACTTTTGAAATCGGGCGGTGCGAATAAAACGCTCGTAACTCCCTCGTTACACGTCGGATTGGGTCGATTTTTAGTTCCTTGGAAAGGCGAGTAGGTGCTCTTCGAAACTCCTTTAGGAACCGTCACAATCCGAGGCCGTTTGGGCCTCCAAAAGTTGGGCGGGAGCAAACGGCGCTGAATTTTTCTCACGTGACCTATTCCCACGAAAACGCTCATAACTCCCTCACCGGAGGTCAAATTTGGACGGTTTTTATATCGTTGGAAAGCTTACTCGACGAGCTTTCAAAACGGATCAGGAAATTTCTGATTCCGAGGCCGTCTGGTGCCTCGAAAGCGCACCGGAATCCTTCGAGCGCCGTTTCTCGATCTCGGTCGTCGGACTTTTGAAATCGGGCAGTGCGAATAAAACGCTCGTAACTCCCTCGTTACACGTCGGATTGGGTCGATTTTTCATTCCTTGGAAAGGCGAGCCGGTGCTCTTCCAAACTCCTTTAGGAACCGTCGCATTCCGAGGCCGTTTGGGCCTCCAAAAGTTGGGCGGGAGCAAACGGCGTTGAATTTTTCTCACGTGACCTGTTCCGACGAAAACCCTCATAACTCCCTCACCGGAGGTCGTATTTGGAAGGTTTTTATATCGTTGGAAAGCTTACTCGACGAGCTTTCAAAACGGATCAGGAAATTTCTGATTCCGAGGCCGTCTGGTGCCTCGAAAGCACACCGGAAGCCTTCGAGCGCCGTTTCTCGATCTCGGTCGTCGGACTTTTGAAATCGGGCGGTGCGAATAAAACGCTCGTAACTCCCTCGTTACACGTCGGATTGGGTCGATTTTTAGTTCCTTGGAAAGGCGACCGGTGCTCTTCGAAACTCCTTTAGGAACCGTCGCATTCCGAGGCCGTTTGTGCCTCCAAAAGTTGGGCGGGAGCAAACGGCGCTGAATTTTTCTCACGTGACCTGTTCCCACGAAAACCCTCATAACTCCCTCACCGAAGGTCGAATTTAGACGGTTTTTATATCGTTGGAAATCTTACTCGACGAGCTTTCAAAACCGATCAGGAAATTTCTAATTCCGAGGCTATCTGGTGCCTCTAAAGCGTACCGGAAGCCTTCGAGGGCCGTTTCTCGATCTCAGTCGTCCGTCTTTTGAAATCGGGCGGTGCGAATAAAATGCTCGTAACTCCCTCGTTACACGTCGGATTGGGTCGATTTTTAGTTCCTTGGAAAGGCGAGCTGGTGCTCTTCGAAACTCCTTTAGGAACCGTCGCATTCCGAGGCCGTTTGGGCATCCAAAAGTTGGGCGGGAGCAAACGGCGCTGAATTTTTCTCACGTGACCTGTTCCCACGAAAACCCTCATAACTCCCTCACCGGAGGTCGGATTTGGACTATTTTTATATCGTTGGAAAGCTTACTCGACGAGCTTTCAAAACGGATCAGGAAATTTCTAATTCCGAGGCCGTCTGGTGCCTCAAAAGTGCACTGGAAGCCTTCGAGCGCCGTTTCTCGATCTCGGTGGTCGGACTTTTGAAATCGGGCGGTGGGAATAAAACACTCGTAACTCCCTCGTTACATGTCGGATTGGGTCGATTTTTAGTTCCTTGGAAAGGCGAGCCGGTGCTCTTCGAAACTCCTTTAGGAACCGTCGCATTCCGAGGCCGTTTGGGCCTCCAAAAGTGGGGTGGGAGCAAACGGCATTGAATTTTTCTCACGTGACCTGTTCCCACGAAAACCCTCATAACTCCCTCACCGGAAGTCGGATTTGGACAGTTTTTATATCGTTGGAAAGCTTACTCGACGAGATTTCAAAACGTATCCGGAAATTTCTGATTCCGAGGCCGTCTGGTGCCTCCAAAGTGCACCGGAAGCCTTCGAGCGCCGTTTCTCGATCTCGGTCGTCGGACTTTTGAAATGGGGCGGTGCGAATAAAACGCTCGTAACTCCCTCGTTACACGTCGGATTGGGTCGATTTTTAGTTCCTTGGAAAGGAGAGCCGGTGCTCTTCGAAACTCCTTTAGGAACCGTCGCATTCCGAGGCCGTTTGGGCCTCCAAAAGTTGGGCGGGAGCAAACGACGCTAAATTTTTCTCACGTGACCTGTTCCCACGAAAACCCTCATAACTCCCTCACCGGAGGTCAGATTTGGACGGTTTTTATATCGTTGGAAAGCTTACTCGATGAGCTTTCAAAAAGGATTATCAAATTTCTGATTCCGAGGCCGTTTTGTGCCTCTAAAGTGCGCCGGAAGCCTTCGAGCGCGGTTTCTCGATCTCGGTCGTCGGACTTTTGAAATCGGGCGGTGCGAATAAAACACTCGTAACTCCCTCGTTACACGTCGGATTGGGTCGATTTTTAGTTCCTTGGAAAGACGAGCCGGTGCTCTTCGAAACTCCTTTAGGAACCGTCGCATTCCGAGGCCGTTTGGGCCTCCAAAAGTGGGGTGGGAGCAAATGGCTTTGAATTTTTTTCACGTGACCTGTTCCCACGAAAACCCTCATAACTCCCTCACCGGAGGTCGGATTTGGACGGTTTTTATATCGTTGGAAATTTTACTCGATGAGCTTTCAAAAAGGATCAGGAAATTTCTAATTCCGAGGTCGTCTGGTGCCTCGAAAGTGCACTGAAAGCCTTCGAGCGCCGTTTCTCGATCTCGGTGGTCGGACTTTTGAAATCGGGCGGTGCGAATAAAACACTCGTAACTCCCTCGTTACACGTCGGATTGGGTCGATTTTTAGTTCCTTGGAAAGACGAGCCGGTGCTCTTCGAAACTCCTTTAGGAACCGTCGCATTCCGAGGCCGTTTGGGCCTCCAAAAGTGGAGTGGAAGCAAACGGCTTTGAATTTTTCTCACATGACCTGTTCCCACGAAAACCCTCATAACTCCCTCACCGGAGGTCGGATTTGGACGGTTTTTATATCGTTGGAAAGCTTACTCGACGAGATTTCAAAACGTATCAGGAAATTTCTGAGTCCGAGGCCGTATGGTGCCTCCAAAGTGCACCGGAAGCCTTCGAGCGCCGTTTCTCGATCTCGGTCGTCGGACTTTTAAAATCGGGCGGTGCGAATAAAACGCTCGTAACTCCCTCGTTACACGTCGGATTGGGTCGATTTTTAATTCCTTGGAAAGGCGAGCCGGTGCTCTTCGAAACTCCTTTAGGAACCGTCGCATTCCGAGGCCGTTTGGGCCTCCAAAAGTTGGGCGGGAGCAAACGGTGCTAAATTTTTCTCACGTGACCTGTTCCCACGAAAACCCTCATAACTCCCTCACCGGAGGTCGGATTTGGACGTTTTTTATATCGTTGGAAAGCTTACTCGATGAGCTTTCAAAAAGGATTAGGAAATTTCTGATTCCGAGGCCGTTTGGTACCTCTAAAGTGCACCGGAAGCTTTCGAGCGCGGTTTCTCGATCTCGGTCGTCGGACTTTTGAAATCGGGCGGTGCGAATAAAATGCTCGTAACTCCCTCGTTACATGTCGGATTGGGTCGATTTTTAGTTCGTTGGAAAGGCGAGTAGGTGCTCTTCGAAACTCCTTTAGGAACCGTCGCAATCCGAGGCCGTTTGGGCCTCCAAAAGTTGGGCGGGAGCAAACGGCGCTGAATTTTTCTCACGTGACCTGTTCCCACGAAAACCCTCATAACTCTCTCACCGGAGGTCGGATTTGGACTGTTTTTATATCGTTGGAAAGCTTACTCGACGAGCTTTCAAAACGGATTAGGAAATTTCTGATTCCGAGGCCGTCTGGTGCCTCGAAAGCGCACTGGAAGCCTTCGAGCGCCGTTTCTCGATCTCGGTCGTCAGACTTTTGAAATCGGGCGGTGCGAATAAAATGCTCGTAACTCCCTCGTTACACGTCGGATTGGGTCGATTTTTCATTCCTTGGAAAGGAGAGCCGGTGCTCTTCCAAACTCCTTTAGGAACCGTCGCATTCCGAGGCCGTTTGGGCCTCCAAAAGTTGGGCGGGAGCAAACGGCGCTGAATTTTTCTCACGTGACCTATTCCCACGAAAACCCTCATAACTCCCTCACCGGAGGTCGTATTTGGAAGGTTTTTATATCGTTGGAAAGCTTACTCGACGAGCTTTCAAAACGGATCAGGAAATTTCTGATTCTGAAGCCGTCTAGTGCCTCGAAAGTACACCGGAAGCCTTCAAGCGCCGTTTCTCGATCTCGGTCGTCGGACTTTTGAAATCGGGCGGTGCGAATAAAACGCTCGTAACTCCCTCGTTACACGTCGGATTGGGTCGATTTTTAGTTCCTTGGAAAGGCGAGCCGGTGCTCTTCGAAACTCCTTTAGGAACCGTCGCATTCCGAGGCCGTTTGGGCCTCCAAAAGTGGGGTGGGAGCAAACGACTTTGAATTTTTCTCACGTGACCTGTTCCCACGAAAACCCTCATAACTCCCTCACCGAAGGTCAGATTTGGACGATTTTTATATCGTTGGAAAGATTACTCGACGAGCTTTCAAAATGGATCAGGAAATTTCTAATTCTGAGGCCGTCTGGTGCCTCGAAAGTGCACCGGAAGCCTTCGAGCGCCGTTTCTCGATCTCGGTCGTCGGACTTTTAAAATCGGGCGGTGCGAATAAAATACTCGTAACTCCCTCGTTACACGTCGGATTGGGTCGATTTTTAGTTCCTTGGAAAGGCGATCCGGTGCTCTTCGAAACTCCTTTAGGAACCGTCGCATTCCGAGGCCGTTTGGGCCTCCAAAAGTGGGGTGGGAGCAAACGGCTTTGAATTTTTCTCACGTGACCTGTTCCCACGAAAACCCTCATAACTCCCTCACCGAAGGTCAGATTTGGACGGTTTTTATATCGTTGGAAAGATTACTCGACGAGCTTTCAAAATGGATCAGGAAAATACTAATTCCGAGGCCGTCTGGTGCCTCGAAAGTGCACCGGAAGCCTTCGAGCGCCGTTTCTCGATCTCGGTCGTCGGACTTTTAAAATCGGGCGGTGCGAATAAAATGCTCGTAACTCCCTCGTTACACGTCGGATTGGGTCGATTTTTAGTTCCTTGGAAAGGCGATCCGGTGCTCTTCGAAACTCCTTTAGGAACCGTCGCATTCCGAGGCCGTTTGGGCATCTAAAAGTGGTGCGGGAGCAAACGGTGCTGAATTTTTCTCACGTGACCTGTTCGCACGAAAACCCTCATAACTCCCTAACCGGAGGTCGGATTTGGACGGTTTTTATATCGTTGGAAAGCTTACTCGAAGAGCTTTTAAAACGGATCAGGAAATTTCTGATTCTGAGGCCGTCTGGTGCCTCGAAAGCATACCGGAAAAATTCGAGTACCGTTTCTCGATCTCGGTCGTCGGACTTTTGAAATCGGGCGGTGCGAATAAAACGCTCGTAACACCCTCGTTACACGTCGGATTGGGTCGATTTTTAGTTCCTTGGAAAGGCGAGCCGGTGCTCTTCCAAACTCCTTTAGGAACCGTCGCATTCCGAGGCCGTTTGGGCCTCCAAAAGTTGGGCGGGAGCAAACGGCGCTGAATTTTTCTCACGTGACCTGTTCCCACGAAAACCCTCATAACTCCCTCACCGGAGGTCGGATTTGGACGGTTTTTATATCGTTGGAAAGCTTACTCGACGAGCTTTTAAAACGGATCAGGAAATTTCTGATTCCGAGGCCGTCTGGTGCCTCGAAAGCACACCGGAAACCTTTAAGCACCGTTTCTCGATCTCGGTCGTTGAACTTTTGAAATCGGGCAGTGCGAATAAAACGCTCGTAACTCCCTCGTTACACGTCGGATGGGGTCGATTTTTAGTTCCTTGGAAAGGCGAGCCGGTGCTCTTCGAAACTCCTTTAGGAACCGTCGCATTCCGAGGCCGTTTGGGCCTCCAAAAGTTGGGCGGGAGCAAACGGCGCTGTATTTTTCTCACGTGACCTGTTCCCACGAAAACCCTCATAACTCCCTCACCGGAGGTCGTATTTGGAAGGTTTTTATATCGTTGGAAAGCTTACTCGACGAGCTTTCAAAGCGGATCAGGAAATTTTTGATTCCGAGGCCGTCTAGTGCCTCGAAAGCGTATCGGAAGCCTTCGAGCGCCATTTCTCGATCTCGGTCGTCGGACTTTTGAAATCGGGCGGTGCGAATAAAATGCTCGTAACTCCCTCGTTACACCTCGGATTGGGTCAATTTTTAGTTCTTTGGAAAGGAGAGCCGGTGCTCTTCGAAACTCCTTTAGGAACCGTCGCATTCCGAGGCCGTTTGGGCCTCCAAAAGTGGGGTGGGAGCAAACGGCGCTGAATTTTTCTCACATGACCTGTTCCCACGAAAACTCTCATAACTCCCTCACCGGAGGTCAAATTTGGACGATTTTTATATCGTTGGAAAACTTACTCGACGAGCTTTCAAAAAGGATTCGGAAATTTCTGATTCCGAGGCCGTATGGTGCCTCGAAAGCGCACCGGAATCCTTTGATCGCCATTTCTCGATCTCGGTCGTCTGACTTTTGAAATCAGGCGGTGCGAATAAAACGCTCGTAACTCCCTCATTACACGTCGGATTGGGTCAATTTTTAGTTTTTTGGAAAGACGAGCCAGTGCTCTTCGAAACTCCTTTAGGAACCGTCGTATTCTGAGGCCGTTTGGGCTTCCAAAAGTGGGGCGGGAGCAAACGGCGCTGAATTTTTCTCACGTGACCTGTTCCCACGAAAACCCTCATAACTCCCTCACCGGAGGTCGGATTTGGACGGTTTTTATATCGTTGGAAATCTTACTCGACGAGCTTTCAAAACGGATCAGGAAATTTCTGATTCCGAGGTCGTCTGGTGCCTCCAAAGAGCACCGGAAGCCTTCAAGTGCCGTTTCTCGATCTCGGTCGTCGGACTTTTGAAATCGGGCGGTGCGAATAAAACGCTCGTAACTCCCTCGTTACACTTCGGATTGGGTCGATTTTTAGTTCCTTGGAAAGGCGAGCCGGTGCTCTTCGAAACTCCTTTAGGAACCGTCGCATTCCGAGGCCGTTTGGGCCTCCAAAAGTTGGGCGGGAGCAAATGGCGCTAAATTTTTCTCACGTGACCTGTTCCCACGAAAACCCTCATAACTCCCTCACCGGAGGTCGGATTTGGACAGTTTTTATATCGTTAGAAAGCTTACTCGACGGGCTTTCAAAACGGATCAGGAAATTTCTGATTCCGAGGCTGTCTGGTGCCTCGAAAGCGCACCGGAAGCCTTCGAGCGCCGTTTCTCGATCTCGGTCGTTGGACTTTTGAAATCGGGCGGTGTGAATAAAATGCTCGTAACTCCCTTGTTACACGTCGGATTGGGTCGATTTTTAGTTCCTTGGAAAGGCGAGCCGGTGCTCTTCGAAACTCCTTTAGGAACCGTCGCATTCCGAGGCCGTTTGGGCCTCCAAAAGTTGGGCGGGAGCAAACAGCGCTGAATTTTTCTCACGTGACTTATTCCCACGAAAACCCTCATAACTCCCTCACCGGAGGTCAGATTTGGACGGTTTTTATATCGTTGGAAAGCTTACTCGACGAGCTTTCAAAACGGATCAGGAAATTTCTGATTCCGAGGCCGTCTGGTGCCCCGAAAGTATACTGGAATCCTTCGAGCGCCGTTTCTCGAACTCGGTAGTCGGACTTTTGAAATTAGGCGGTGCGAATAAAACGCTCGTAACTCCCTCGTTACACATCGGATTGGGTCGATTTTTAGTTCCTTGGAAAGGCGAGCCGGTGCTCATCGAAACTCCTTTAGGAACCGTCGCATTCCGAGGCCGTTTGGGCCTCCAAAAGTTGGGCGGGAGCAAATGGCGCTAAATTTTTCTCACGTGACCTGTTCCCACGAAAACCCTCATAACTCCCTCACCGGAGGTCGGATTTGGACAGTTTTTATATCGTTAGAAAGCTTACTCGACGGGCTTTCAAAACGGATCAGGAAATTTCTGATTCTGAGGCCGTCTGGTGCCCAAAATCGCATCGGAAGCCTTCGAGCGCCATTTCTCGATCTCCGTCGTCGGACTTTTGAAATCGGCGGTGCGAATAAAACGCTCGTAACTCCCTCGTTACACCTTGGATTGGGTCGATTTTTAGTTCTTTGGAAAGGAGAACCGGTGCTCTTCGAAACTCCTTTAGGAACAGTCGCATTCCGAGGCCGTTTAGGCTTCCAAAAGTGGGACGGGAGCAAACGGCACTGAATTTTCCTCACATGACCTGTTTCCACGAAAACTCTCATAACTCCCTCACCGGAGGTCGAATTTAGACGGTTTTTATATCTTTGGAAAGCTTACTCGACGAGCTTTCAATACGGATCAGGAAATTTCTGATTCCGAGACCTTCTGGTGCCTCGAAAGCGCACCGAAGGCCTTCGAGCGCCATTTCTCGATCTCGGTCGTCGGACTTTTGAAATCAGGCGGTGCGAATAAAACGCTCATAACTCCCTCGTTACACGTCGAATTGGGTAGATTTTTAGTTTTTTGGAAAGGCGAGCTGGTGCTCTTCGAAACTCCTTTCGGAACCGTCGCATTCCGAGGCCGTTTGGGCCTCCAAAAGTTGGGCGGGAGCAAACGGCGCTGAATTTTTCTCACGTGACCTGTTCCCACGAAAACCCTCATAACTCCCTCACCGAAGGTCGTATTTGGAAGGTTTTTATATCGTTGGAAAGCTTACTCGACGAGCTTTCAAAACGGATAAGGAAATTTCTGATTCCGAGGCCGTCTGGTACCTCGAAAGCACACCGGAAGCCTTCGAGCGCCGTTTCTCGATCTCGGTCGTCCGTCTTTTGAAATCGGGTGGTGCGAATAAAATGCTCGTAACTCCCTCGTTACACGTCGGATTGGGTCGATTTTTAGTTTCTTGGAAAGGAGATCCGGTGCTTTTCGAAACTCCTTTAGGAACCGTCGCATTCCGAGGCCGTTTGGGCCTCCAAAAGTGGGGCGGGAGCAAACGGCGCTGAATTTTTCTCACGTGACCTGTTCCTACGAAAACCCTCATAACTCCCTCACCGGAGGTCGGATTTGGACGGTTTTTATATCTTTGGAAAGCTAACTCGAGGAGCTTTCAAAACGGATCAGAAAATTTCTGATTCCAATGCAGTCTAGTGCCTCGAAAGTGCACCGGAAGCCTTCGAGTGCCGTTTCTCGATTTCGGTCGTCGGACTTTTGAAATCGGGCAGTGCGAATAAAATGCTCGTAACTCCCTCGTTACACGTCGGATTGGGTCGATTTTTAGTTCCTTGGAAAGGCGAGCCGGTGCTCTTCGAAACTCCTTTAGGAACCGTCGCATTCCGAGGCCGTTTGGGCCTCCAAAAGTGGGGCAGGAGCAAACGGCGCTGAATTTTTCTCACGTGACCTGTTCCCACGAAAACCCTCATAACTCCCTCACCGGAGGTCGAATTTGGACGGTTTTGGAGTCGTTGGAAAGCTTACTCGACGAGCTTTCAAAACGGATCAGGACATTTCTGATTCCGAGGCCGTATGTTGCCCCAAAAGTACGCCGGAAGCCTTCGATCGCCGTTTCAGGATCTCGGTCGTCGGTCTGTCGAAATCGAGTGGTGCAAATAAAATGCTCGTAACTCCCTCGTTACACGTCGGATTCGGTCGATTTTTCATTCGTTGGAAAGGCGAGTCGGTGCTCTTCGAAACTCCTTTAGGAACCGTCACATTCCGAGGCCGTTTGGGCATCCAAAAGTGGGGCGGGAGCAAACGGCGTGGAATTTTTTTGACGTGACCTGTTCCCACGAAAACCCTCATAACTCCCTCATCGGAGGTCGGATTTGGACGGTTTTTACGTCGTTGGAAAGCTTACTCGACGAGCTTTCAAAACAGATCATGACATTTCTGATTCCGAGGCCGTCTGGTGCCTTGAAAGCACACCGGAAGCCTTCGAGCACCGTTTCTCGATCTCGGTCGTCGGACTTTTGAAATCGGGCGGTGCGAATAAAACGCTCGTAACTCCCTCGTTACACGTCGGATTAGGTCGATTTTTAGTTCCTTGGAAAGGCGAGCTGGTGCTCTTCGAAACTCCTTCAGGAACCGTCGCATTCCGAGGCCGTTTGGGCATCCAAAAGTGGGGCGGGAGAAAACGGCGCTGAATTTTTCTCACGTGACCTGTTCCCACGAAAACCCTCATAACTCCCTCACCGGAGGTCGGATTTGGACGGTTTTTATATCGTTGGAAAGCTTACTCGACGAGCTTTCAAAACGGATTAGGAAATTTCTGATTCTGAGGCTGTCTGATGCCTCGAAAGCGCACCGGAAGCTTTCGAGCGCCGTTTCTCGATCTCGGTCGTCGGACTTTTGAAATCGGGCGGTGCGAATAAAACGCTCGTAACTCCCTCGTTACACGTCAGATTGGGTCAATTTTTAGTTCCTTGGAAAGGCGAGCCGGTGCTCTTCGAAACTCTTTTAGGAACCGTCGCATTACGAGGCCGTTTGGGCCTCCAAAAGTGGGGCGGGAGCAAACGGCGCTGAATTTTTCTCACGTGACCTGTTCCCACGAAAACCCTCATAACTCCCTCACCGGAGGTCGGATTTGGACGGTTTTTATATCGTTGGAAAGATTACTCGACGAGCTTTCAAAACAGATTAGGAAATTTCTGATTCTGAGGCCGTCTGGTCCCTCGAAAGTGCACCGGAAGCCTTCGAGCGCCGTTTCTCGATCTCGGTCGTCGGACTTTTGAAATCGGGCGGTGCAAATAAAATGCTCGTAACTCCCTCGTTACACCTCGGATTAGGTCGATTTTTAGTTCCTTGGAAAGGCGAGCCGGTGCTCTTCGAAACTCCTTTAGGAACCGTCACATTCCGAGGCCATTTGGGCCTCCAAAAGTGGGGCGGGAGAAAACGGCGCTGAATTTTTTTCACGTGACCTGTTTCCACGAAAACCCTCATAACTCCCTCACCGGAGGTCGGATTTGGACGGTTTTTATATCGTTGGAAAGCTTACTCGACGAGATTTCTAAACGGATTAGGAAATTTCTTATTCCGAGGCCGTCTGGTGTCTCGAAAGTGCACCGGAAGCCTTCGAGCGCCGTTTCTCGATCTCGGTCGTCGGACTTTTGAAATTGGGCGGTGCGAATAAAACGCTCGTAACTTACACGTCGGATTGGGTCGATTTTTAGTTCCTTGGAAAGGCGAGCCGGTGCTCTTCGAAACTCCTTTAGGAACCGTCGCATTACGAGGCCGTTTGGGCCTCCAAAAGTGGGGCGGGAGCAAACGACGCTGAATTTTTCTCACGTGACCTGTTCCCACGAAAACCCTCATAACCCCCTCACCGGAGGTCGGATTTGGACGGTTTTTATATCGTTGGAAAGCTTACTCGACGAGCTTTTAAAACGGATCAGGAAATTTCTGATTCCGAGGCCGTCTAGTGCCTCGAAACCGCACCGGAAGCCTTCGAGCGCCGTTTCTCGATCTCGGTCGTCGAACTTTTGAAATCGGGCGGTTCGAATAAAATGCTCGTAACTCCCTCGTTACACGTCGGATTGGGTCGATTTTTAGTTCCTTGGAAAGGCGAGCCGGTGCTCTTCGAAACTCCTTTAGGAACCGTCGCATTCCGAGGCCGTTTGGGCCTCCAAAAGTGGGGCGGGAGCAAACGGCGCTGAATTTTTTTCACGTGACCTGTTCCCACGAAAACCCTCATAACTCCCTCACCGGAGGTCAGATTTGGACGGTTTTTATATCGTTGGAAAGCTTACTCGACGAGCTTTCAAAACGGATTAGGAAATTTCTTATTCCGAGGCTGTCTGGTGCCTTGAAAGCGCACCAGAAGCCATCGAGCGCCGTTTCTCGATCTCGGTCGTCGGACTTTTGAAATTGGGCGGTTCGAATAAAACGCTCGTAACTCCCTCATTACACGTCGGATTGGGTCGATTTTTGGTTCCTTGGAAAGGCGAGCCGGTGCTCTTCGAAACTCCTTTAGGAACCGTCGCATTACGAGGCCGTTTGGGCCTCCAAAAGTGGGGCGGGAGCAAACGGCTCTGAATTTTTCTCACGTGACCTGTTCCCACGAAAACCCTCATAACTCCCTCACCGGAGGTCGGATTTGGACAGTTTTTACGTCGTTGGAAAGCGTACTCGATGAGCTTTCAAAGAAGATCAGGAAATTTCTGATTCTGAGGCTGTCTGGTGCCTCAAAAGCGCACCGGAAGCCTTCGAGCGCCGTTTCTCGATCTCGTTCGTCAGACTTTTAAAATCGGGCGGTGCGAATAAAACGCTCGTAACTCCCTCGTTACACGTCGGATTGGGTCAATTTTTAGTTCCTTGGAAAGGCGAGCCGGTGCTCTTCGAAACTCCTTTAGGAACCGTCGCATTCCGAGGCCGTTTGGGCCTCCAAAAGTGGGGCGGGAGCAAACCGCGCTGAATTTTTCTCACGTGACCTGTTCCCATGAAAACCCTCATAACTCCCTCACCGGAGGTCGGATTTGGACGGTTTTTATATCGTTGGAAAGCTTACTCGACGAGCTTTCAAAACGGATTAGGAAATTTCTGATTCCGAGGCCGTCTGGTGCCTCGAAAGTACACCGGAAGCCTTTAAGCACCGTTTCTCGATCTCGGTCGTCGAACTTTTGAAATCGGGCGGTGCGAATAAAACGCTCGTAACTCCCTCGTTACACGTCGGATGGGGTCGATTTTTAGTTCCTTGGAAAGGCGAGCCGGTGCTCTTCGAAACTCCTTTAGGAACCGTCGCATTCCGAGGCCGTTTGGGCCTCCAAAAGTTAGGCGGGAGCAAACGGCGCTGAATTTTTCTCACGTGACCTGTTCCCACGAAAACCCTCATAACTCCCTCATCGGAGGTTGGATTTGGACGGTTTTTACATCATTGGAAAGATTACTCGACGAGCTTTCAAAACGGATCAGGAAATTTCTGATTCCGAGGCCGTCTGTTGCCTCGAAAGCGCACCGGAAGCCTTCGAGCACCTTTTCTCGATCTCGATCGTCGGACTTTTGAAATCGGGCGGTGCGAATAAAATGCTCGTAACTCCCTCGTTACACGTCGGATTGGGTCGATTTTTAGTTCCTTGGAAAGGCGAGCCGGTGCTCTTCGAAACTCCTTTAGGAACCGTCACATTCCGAGGCCGTTTGGGCCTCCAAAAATGGGGCGGGAGCAAACGGTGCTGAATTTTTCTCACGTGACCTGTTCCCACGAAAACCCTCATAACTCCCTCACCGGAGGTCGAATTTGGACGGTTTTGGAGTCGTTGGAAAGCTTACTCGACGAGCTTTCAAAACGGATCAGGACATTTCTGATTCCGAGGCCGTATGTTGCCCCGAAAGTACGCCCGAAGCCTTCGATCGCCGTTTCAGGATCTCGGTCGTCGGTCTGTCGAAATCGAGTGGTGCAAATAAAATGCTCGTAACTCCCTCGTTACATGTCGGATTCGGTCGATTTTTCATTCGTTGGAAAGGCGAGTCGGTGCTCTTCGAAACTCCTTTAGGAACCGTCGCATTCCGAGGCCGTTTGGGCATCCAAAAGTGGGGCGGGAGCAAACGGTGTGGAATTTTTTTGACGTGACCTGTTCCCACGAAAACCCTCATAACTCCCTCATCGGAGGTCGGATTTGGACCGTTTTTACGTCGTTGGAAAGCTTACTCGACGAGATTTCAAAACAGATCATGACATTTCTGATTCTGAGGCCGTCTGGTGCCTCGAAAGCGCACCGGAAGCCTTCGAGCGCCGTTTCTCGATCTCGGTCGTCGGACTTTTGAAATCGGGCGGTGCGAATAAAATGCTCGTAACTCCCTCTCTACACGTCGGATTGGGTCGATTTTCTATTCGTTGGAAAGGCGAGTAGGTGCTCTTCGAAACTCCTTTAGGAACCGTCGCATTCCGAGGCCGTTTGGGCCTCTAAAAGTGGGGCGAGAGCAAACGGCGTGGAATTTTCCTAACGTGACCTATTCCCACGAAAACCCTCATAACTCCCTCACCGGAGGTCAGATTTGGACGGTTTTTACGTCGTTGGAAAGCTTACTCGATGAGCTTTCAAAACGGATAGGGACATTTCTGATTCTCAGGCCGTCTGATGCCTCGAAAGCACACCGGAATCCTTCGAGCGCCGTTTCTCGATCTCGGTCGTCCGTCTTTCAAAATCGGGTGGTGCGAATAAAACGCTCGTTACTCCCTCGTTACACGTCGGATTGGGTCAATTTTCTATTCGTTGGAAAGGCGAGTAGGTGATCTTCGAAACTCCTTTAGGAACCGTCGTATTCCGAGGCCGTTTGGACCTCCAAAAGTGGTGCGGGAGCAAACGGTATGGAATTTTCCTAACGTGACCTGTTCCCACGAAAACCCTCATTACTCCCTCACCAGAGGTCGGATTTGGACGGTTTTTACGTCGTTGGAAAGCTTACTCGATGAGATTTCAAAACGGATGAGGACATTTCTGATTCTAAGGCCATTTGGTACCTCGAAAGCGCACCGGAAGCCTTCGAGCGCCGTTTCTCAATCTCGGTCGTCCGTCTTTCGAAATCAGGTGGTGTGAATAAAATGCTCGTAACTCCCTCGTTTCATGTCGGATTGGGTCGATTTTCTATTCGTTGGAAAGTTGAGTAGGTGCTCTTCGAAACTCCTTTAGGAACCGCCGCATTCCGAGGCTGTTTGGGCCTCCAAAAGTGTGGCGGGAGCAAACGGCGCGAAATTTTCCTAACGTGACCTTTTCCCACGAAAACCCTCATAACTCCCTCACCGGAGGTCGGATTTGAACGGTTTTTACGTCGTTGGAAAGCTTACTCGACGAGCTTTCAAAACAGATTAGGATATTTCTGATTCCGAGTCCGTCTGATGCCTCGAAAGCGCACCAAAAGCCTTCGAGTGCCGTTTCTCGATCTCGGTCGTCCATCTTTCGAAATCGGGTGGTGCGAATAAAATGCTCGTAACTCCCTCACTATACGTCGGATTGGATCGATTTTCTATTCGTTGGAAAGGCGAGTAGGTGTTCTTCGAAACTCCTTAAAGAACCGTCCAATTCCGAGGCCGTTTGGGCCTCCAAAAGTGGGGCGGGAGCAAACGGCGTGGAATTTTCCTAACGTGACCTGCTCGCACGAAAACCCTCATAACTCCCTCACCGGAGGTCGAATTTAGACAGTTTTTACGTCGTTGGAAAGCTTACTCGATGAGCTTTTAAAAAGGATTAGGACATTTCTGATTCCGAGGCCGTCTGGTGCCTCGAAAGTGCACCGGAAGCCTTCGAGCACCGTTTCTCGATATCGGTCATCCGTCTTTCGAAATCGGGTGGTGCGAATAAAACGCTCGTAACTCCCTCGTACACGTCGGATTGGGTCAATTTTCTATTCGTTGGAGTAGGTGCTCTTCGAAACTCCTTTAGGAACCGTCGCATTCCGAGGCCGTTTGGGCCTCCAAAAGTGGGGCGGGAGCAAACGGCGCGGAATTTTCCTAACGTGACCTGCTCCCACGAAAACCCTCATAACTCCCTCACCGGAGGTCGGATTTGGACGGTTTTTACGTCGTTGGAAAGCTTACTTGACGAGCTTTCAAAACGGATGAGGACATTTCTGATTCCGAGGCCGTCTGGTGCCCCGAAACTGCGCCGGAAGCCTTCGAGCGCCGTTTCTCGATCTCGGTCGTTGGACTTTCAAAATCGGGCGGTGCGAATAAAATGCTCGTAACTCCCTCGTCACACGTCGGATTGGGTCAATTTTTGATTCGTTGGAAAGGCGAGCCGGTGCTCTTCGAAACTCCTTTAGGAACCGTCGCATTCCGAGGCCGTTTGGGCCTCCAAAAGTGGGGCGGGAGCAAACGGCGCTGAATTTTTCTCACGCGACCTGTTCTCACGAAAACCCTCATAACTCCCTCACCGGAGGTCGGATTTGGACGGTTTTTACGTCGTTGGAAAGCTTACTCGACGAGCTTTCAAAACGGATCAGGACATTTCTGATTCCGAGGCCGTCTGGTGCCCCGAAACTGCACTGGAAGCCTTCGAGCGCCGTTTCTCGATCTCGGTCGTCGGACTTTCGAAATCGGGCGGTGCGAATAAAACGCCCGTAACTCCCTCGTCACACGTCGGATTGGGTCGATTTTCAATTCGTTGGAAAGGTGAGCCGGTGCTCTTCGAAACTCCTTTAGGAACCGTCGCATTCCGAGGCCGTTTGGGCCTCCAAAAGTGGGGCGGGAGCAAACGGCGCTGAATTTTTCTCACGCGACCTGTTCTCACGAAAACCCTCATAACTCCCTCACCGGAGGTCGGATTTGGACGGTTTTTACGTCGTTGGAAAGCTTACTCGACGAGCTTTCAAAATGTATTTGGACATTTCTGATTCCGAGGCCGTCTAGTGCCTCGAAAGTGCATCGGAAGACTTCAAGCACCGTTTCTCGATCTCGGTCGTCCATCTTTCGAAATCGGGTGGTGCGAATAAAACACTCGTAACTCCTTCGTTACACGTTGGATTGGGTCGATTTTCTATTCGTTGGAAAGGCGAGTAGGTGCTCTTCGAAACTCCTTTAGGAACCGTCGCATTCCGAGGCCGTTTGGGCCTCCAAAAGTGGGGCGCGTGCAAACGGCGCAGAATTTTCCTAACGTGACCTGTTCCCACAAAAATGCTCATACCTCCCTCACCGGAGGTCCAATTTGGACGATTTTTACGTCGTTGGAAAGCTTACTTGACGAGCTTTCAAAATGGATTAGGACATTTCTGATTCTGAGGCCGTCTGGTTCCTCGAAAGCGCACCGAAATCCTTTGAGCGCCATTTCTCGATCTCGGTCGTCCGTCTTTCGAAATCGGGTAGTGCGAATAAAATGCTCGTAACTCCCTCGTTACACGTCGGATTGGGTCAATTTTCTATTCGTTGGAAAGGCGAGTAGGTGCTCTTCGAAACTCCTTTAGGAACCGTCGCATTCCGAGGCCGTTTGGGCCTCCAAAAGTAGGGCGGGAGCAAACGGCTTGAAATTTTCCTAACGTGACCTGTTCTCACGAAAACCCACATCACTCCCTCACCGGAGGTCGGATTTGGACAGTTTTTAAGTCGTTGGAAATCTTACTCCACGAGCTTTCAAAACGGATCAGGAAATTTCTGATTCTGAGGCCGTCTGGTGCCTCGAAAGCACACCGAAAACCTTCGAGCGCCGTTTCTCGATCTCGATCGTCCGTCTTTCAAAATCGGGTGGTGCGAATAAAATGCTCGTAACTCCCATGTTACACGTCGGATTGGGTCAATTTTCTATTCGTTTGAAAGGCGAGTAGGTGCTCTTCGAAACTCCTTTAAGAACCGTCACATTCCGAGGCCGTTTGGGCCTCTAAAAGTGGGGCGCGAGCAAACGGCGCGGAATTTTCCTAACGTGACCTGTTCCCATGAAAACCCTCATACCTCCCTCACCGGAGGTCGGATTTGGACGGTTTTTACGTCGTTGGAAATCTTACTCGACGTGCTTTCAAAACGGATCAGGACATTTCTGATTTTGAGGCCGTCTGGTGCCTCGAAAGCACACCAGAAGCCTTCGAGCGCCGTTTCTCGATCTCGGTCGTCCGTCTTTCGAAATCGGGTGGTGTGAATAAAACGCTTGTAACTCCCTCGTTACACGTCGGATTGGGTCGATTTTCTATTCGTTGGAAAGGCGAGTAGGTGCTCTTCAAAACTCCTTTAGGAACCGTCGCATTCCGAGGCCGTTTGGGCCTCCAAAAGTGGGACGGGAGCAAACGGCGTGGAATTCTCCTAACGTGACCTGTTCCCACGAAAACCCTCAAAACTCCCTCACCGGAGGTCCGATTTGGACAGTTTTTACGTCGTTGGAAAGCTTACTTGACGAGATTTCAAAATGGATCAGGACATTTCTGATTCCGAGGCCATCTGGTGCCTCGAAAGCACAGCGGAAGCCTTCAAGCGCCGTTTCTCGATCTAGGTCGTCCGTCTTTCGAAATCGGGTGGTGCGAATAAAACGCTCGTAACTCCCTCGTTACATGTTGGATTGGGTCGATTTTCCATTCGTTGGAAAGGCGAGTAGGTGCTCTTCGAAACTACTTTAGGAACCATCGCATTCCGAGGCCGTTTGGACCTCCAAAAGTGGGGCGGGAGAAAACGGCACGGAATTTTCCTAACGTGACCTGTTCCCACGAAAACCCTCATAACTCCCTCACCGGAAGTCAGATTTGGACGGTTTTTACGTCGTTGGAAAGCTTACTCGACGAGATTTCAGAAAGGATCAGGACATTTCTAATTCTGAGGACGTCTGGTGCCTCGAAAGTGCACCGGAAGCCTTCGAGCGCCGTTTCTCAATCTCGGTCGTCCGTCATCCGAAATCGTGTAGTGCGAATAAAACGCTCGTAACTCCCTCGGTACACGTCGGATTGGGTCGATTTTCTATTCGTTGGAAAGGTGAGTAGGTGCTCTTCGAAACTCCTTTAGGAACCGTCGCATTCTAAGGCCGTTTGGGCCTCCAAAAGTGGGGTGGGAGCAAACGGCGCGGAATTTTCCTAACGTGACCTGTTCTCACGAAAACCCTCATAACTCCCTCACCCGAGGTCGGATTTGGATAGTTTTTACGTCGTTGGAAATCTTGCTCCACGAGCTTTAAAACAGATCAGGAAATTTCTGATTCCGAGGCCGTCTGGTGCCTCGAAAGTGCACCGGAAGCCTTCAAGCACCGTTTCTCGATCTCGATCATCCGTCTTTCGAAATCGGGTGGTGTGAATAAAACGCTCGTAACTCCCTCGTTACATGTCGTATTGGGTCTATTTTCTATTCGTTGGAAAGGCGAGTAGGTGCTCTTCGAAACTCCTTTAGGAACCGTCGCATTCCGAGGCCGTTTGGGCCTCCTAAAGTTGTGCGGGAGCAAACGGCATGGAATTTTTCTAATGTGACCTATTCCCATGAAAACCCTCATAACTCCCTCACCGGAGGTCGGATTTGGACGGTTTTTACGTTGTTGGAAATCTTACTCGACGATCTTTCAAAACGGATCAGGACATTTCTGATTCCGAGGCCTTCTGGTGCCTCGAAAGTGCACCGGAAGATTTCAAGCACCGTTTCTCAATCTCGGTCGTCCGTCTTTCGAAATTGGGTGGTGCAAATAAAACGCTCGTAACTCCCTCGTTACACGTTGGATTGGGTGGATTTTCTATTCGTTGGAAAGGCGAGTAGGTGCTCTTCGAAACTCCTTTAGGAACCGTCGCATTCCGAGGCCGTTTGGGCCTCCAAAAGTGGTGCGGGAGCAAACAGCGTGGAATTTTCCTAACATGACCTGTACCCACGAAAACCCTCATAACTCCCTCACCGGAGGTCAGATTTGGACGGTTTTGGAGTCGTTGGAAAGCTTACTCGACGAGCTTTCAAAACGGATCAGGAAATTTCTGATTCCGAGGCCGTATGGTGCCCCCAAAGCACAGTGGAAGCCTTCGAGCGCCGTTTCTCGATCTCGGTCGTCGGTCTGTCGAAATCAAGTGGTGTGAATAAAACGCTCATAACTCCCTCGTTACACGTCAGATTTGGTCGATTTTTCATTTGTTGGAAAGGCGAGTCGGTGCTCTTCGAAACTCCTTTAGGAACCGTCGCATTTCGAGGCCGTTTGGGCCTCCAAAAGTGGGGCGGGAGCAAACGGTGTGGAATTTTTTTGATGTGACCTGTTCCCACGAAAACCCTTATAACTCTCTCACTGGAGGTCGGATTTGGACAGTTTTTATGTCGTTGGAAAGCTTACTCGACGAGCTTTCAAAATGGATCATGACATTTCTGATTCCAAGGCCTTCTGGTGCCCCAAAAGTATACCGGAAGCCTTCGATCACCGTTTCTCGATCTCGGTCGTCAGTCTGTCGAAATCGGGTGGTGTGAATAAAATGCTCGTAACTCCCTCGTTACACGTCGGATTCGGTCAATTTTTCATTCGTTGGAAAGGCGAGTCGGTGCTCTTCGAAACTCCTTTAGGAACCGTCGCATTCCGAGGCCATTTGGGCCTCCAAAAGTGGGGCGGGAGCAAACGGCAAGGAATTTTCCTAACGTGACCTGTTCCCACGAAAACCCTCATAACTCCCTCACCGGAGGTCGGATTTGGATAGTTTTTACGTCGTTGGAAAGCTTACTCGATGAGCTTTCAAAAAGGATTAGGACATTTCTAATTCTGAGGCCGTATGGTGCCTCGAAAGTATACCGAAAGCCTTCAAGCGCCGTTTCTCGATCTCAGTCATCCGTCTTTCGAAATCGGGTGGTTTGAATAAAATGCTCATAACTCCCTCGTTACACGTCAGATTGGGTCGATTTTCTATTCGTTGGAAAGGCGAGTAGGTGCTCTTCGAAACTACTTTAGGAACCATCGCATTCCGAGGCCGTTTGGGCCTCCAAAAGTGGGACGGGAGCCAACAGCGTGGAATTTTCCTAACGTGACCTGTTCCCACGAAAACCCTCATAACTCCCTCACCGGAGGTCAGATTTGGATGGTTTTTACGTCGTTGGGAAGCTTACTCGACGAGCTTTTAAAAAGGATCAGGACATTTCTGATTCTGAGGCCGTATGGTGCATCAAAAGCGCACCGGAAGCCTTCGAGCGCCGTTTCCCGATCTCGGTCGTCGAACTTTTGAAATCGGGCGGTGCGAATAAAATGCTCGTAACTCCCTCGTTACACCTCGGATTGGGTCGATTTTTAGTTCGTTGGAAAGACGAGACGGTGCTCTTCGAAACTCCTTTAGGAACCGTCGCATTCCGAGGCCGTTTGGGCCTCCAAAAGTGGGGAGGGAACAAACGGCGCTGAATTTTTCTCACGTGACCTGTTCCCACGAAAACCCTCATAACTCCCTCACCGGAGGTCGGATTTGGACAATTTTTATATCGTTGGAAATCTTACTCGACGAGCTTTCAAAACGGATCAGGAAATTTCTGATTCCGAGGCCGTCTGGTGCCTCGAAAGTGCACTGGAAGCCTTCGAGCGCCGTTTCTCGATCTCGGTCATCGGACTTTTAAAATCGGGCAGTGCGAATAAAACGCTCGTAACTCCCTCGTTACACGTCGGATTGGGTCGATTTTTAGTTCCTTGGAAAGGCGAGCCGGTGCTCTTCGAAACTCCTTTAGGAACCGTCGCATTCCGAGGCCGTTTGGGCCTCCAAAAGTGGGTTGGGAGCAAACGGCCTGAATTTTTCTCACGTGACCTGTTCCCACGAAAACCCTCATAACTCCCTCACCGGAGGTCGGATTTGGACGGTTTTTATATCGTTGGAAAGCTTACTCGACGAGCTTTCAAAATGGATCAGGAAATTTCTAATTCTGAGGCCGTCTGGTGCCTCGAAAGCACACCGGAAACCTTCAAGCGCCGTTTCTCGATCTCGGTCATCAGACTTTTGAAATCGGGTGGTGCGAATAAAACGCTCGTAACTCCCTCGTTACATGTCGGATTGGGTCGATTTTTAGTTCCTTGGAAAGGCGAGCCGGTGCTCTTCGAAACTCCTTTAGGAACCGTCGCATTCTGAGGCCGTTTGGGCCTCCAAAAGTGGGGCAGAAGCAAACGGCATGGAATTTTACTAATGTGACCTGTTCCCACGAAAATTCTCATAACTCCCTCACCGGAGGTCGGATTTGGACAGTTTTTACGTCGTTGGAAATCTTACTCGACGAGCTTTCAAAACGGGTCAGGACATTTCTGATTCTGAGGCCGTCTGATGCCTCAAAAGTGTACCGGAAGCCTTCAAGCGCTGTTTCTCGATCTTGGTCATCCCTCTTTCGAAATCAGGTGGTGCGAATAAAATGCTCGTAACTCCCTCGCTACACATCGGATTGAGTTGATTTTCTATTCGTTGGAAATACGAGTAGGTGCTCTTCGAAACTCCTTTAAGAACCGTCACATTCTGAGGCCGTTTGGGCCTCCAAAAGTGGGGTGGGAGCAAACGGCGTGGAATTTTTCTAACGTGACCTGCTCCCATGAAAACCCTCATAACTCCCTCATTGGAGGTCAGATTTGGACGGTTTTTACGTCGTTGGAAATCTTACTCGACGAGCTTTCAAAACGGATCAGGACATTTCTGATTCTGAGGCCGTCTGGTGCCTCGAAAGCACACCGGAAGCCTTCGAGCGCCGTTTCTCAATCTCGGTCGTCCGTCTTTCGAAATCGGGTGGTTTGAATAAAACGCTCGTAACTCCCTCGTTACACGTCCGATTGGGTCAATTTTCTATTCGTTGGAAAGGCGAGTAGGTGATCTTCGAAACTCTTTTAGGAACCATCGCATTCTGAGGCCGTTTGGGCCTCCAAAAGTGGAGCGGGAGCAAACGGCATGGAATTTTCCTAACGTGACCTGTTCCCACGAAAACCCTCATAACTCCCTCACCAGAGGTCGGATTTAGACGGTTTCTACGTCGTTGGAAAGCTTACTCAACGAACTTTCAAAACAGATCAGGATATTTCTGATTCTGAGGCCGTCTGATGCCTCGAAAGTGCACCGGAAGCCTTCTAGCGCTGTTTCTCGATCTCGGTCGTCCCTCTTTCGAAATTGGGTGGTGCGAATAAAATGCTCGTAACTCCCTCGCTACACGTCAGATTGGGTCGATTTTCTATTCATTGGAAAGACGAGTAGGTGCTCTTCGAAACTCCTTTAGGAACCGTCGCATTCTGAGGCCGTTTGTACCTCCAAAAGTGTGGCGGGAGCAAACGGCGCGGGATTTTCCTAACGTGACCTATTCCCACGAAAACTCTCATAACTCCCTCACCGGAGGTCAAATTTGGACGGTTTTTATGTCGTTGGAAAGATTACTCGACGAGCTTTCAAAACAGATTAGGATATTTCTAATTCTGAGGCCTTCTGGTGCCTCGAAAGCACACCAGAAGCCTTCGAGCACTGTTTCTCGATCTCGGTCGTCCGTCTTTCAAAATCGGGTGGTGTGAATAAAATGCTCGTAACTCCCTCGTTACACGTCGGATTGGGTCAAGTTTCTATTCGTTGGAAAGGTGAGTAGGTGCTCTTCGAAACTCCTTTAGGAACCGTGGAAATCTGAGGCCGTTTGGGCCTCCAAAAGTGGGACGGGAGCAAACGGCCTGGAATTTTCCTAACGTGACCTGTTCCCACGAAAACCCTCATAACCCCGTCACCGGAGGTCGGATTTGGACGATTTTTACGTCGTTGGAAAGCATACTCAACGAGCTTTTAAAACGGATCAGGACATTTCTGATTCCGAGGCCTTCTGGTGCCTCGAAAGCACACCGGAAGCCTTCGAGGGCCGTTTCTCGATCTCGGTCGTCTGTCTTTCGAAATCGGGTGGTGCGAATAAAATGCTCGTAACTCCCTCGTTACACGTTGGATTGGGTTGATTTTTAATTCGTTGGAAAGATGAGTAGGTGCTCTTCGAAACTCCTTTAGGAACCGTCGCATTCCGAGGCCGTTTGGGCCTCCAAAAGTGGGGCGGGAGCAAACGGCGTGAAATTTTTCTAACGTGACCTGTTCCCACGAAAACCCTCATAACTCCCTCACCGGAGGTCAGATTTGGACGGTTTTTATATCGTTGGAAAGCTTACTCGACGAGCTTTCAAAACGGATTAGGACATTTCTGATTCTGAGGGCTTCTGGTGCCTCAAAAGTGCACCAGAAGCCTTCGATCCCCGTTTCTCGATCTCGGTCGTCCGTCTTTCGAAATCGGGTGGTGCGAATAAAATGCTCGTAACTCCCTCGTTACACATCGGATTGGGTCGATTTTCTATTCGTTGGAAAGACGAGTAGGTGCTCTTCGAAACTCCTTTAGGAACCGTCGTATTCCGAGGCCGTTTGGGCCTCCAAAAGTGGGGCGAGAGCAAATGGCACGGAATTTTCCTAACGTGACCTATTCCCACGAAAACCCTCATAACTCCCTCACCAGAGGTTAGATTTGGACGATTTTTACGTCGTTGGAAAGCTTACTCGACGAGCTTTCAAAACGGATTAGGACGTTTCTGCTTCTGAGGCCGTCTGGTGCCTCGAAAGTGCACTGGAAGCCTTGGAGAGCCGTTTCTCTATCTCGGTCGTCCGTCTTTCAAAATCGGTTGGTGCAAATAAAATGCTCGTAACTCCCTCGTTACACGTCGTATTGGAGCGATTTTCTATTCGTTGGAAAGGCGAGTAGGTGCTCTTCGAAACTCCTTTAGGAACCGTCGCATTCTGAGGCCGTTTGGGCCTCCAAAAGTGGGACGGGACCAAACGGCGTGGAATTTTTCTAACGTGACCTGTTCCCACGAAAACCCTCATAACCCCCTCACCGGAGGTCGGATTTGGACGGTTTTTACGTCATTGGAAAGCTCACTCGATGAGCTTTCAAAACGGATCAGAAATTTCTGATTCTGAGGCCGTCTGGTACCTCAAAAGTACACCGGAAGCCTTCGATCGCCGTTTCTCGATCTCAGTCGTCCGTCTTTCGAAATCAGGTGGTGCGAATAAAACACTCGTAACTCCCTCGTTACATGTCGGATTGGGTCGATTTTCTATTCGTTGGAAAGGCGAGTAGGTGCTCTTCGAAACTCCTTTAGGAACCGTCGCATTCTGAGGCCGTTTGGGACTCCAAAAGTGGAGAGGGAGAAAATGGCGTGGAATTTTCCTAACGTGACCTGTTCCCACGAAAATCCTCATAACTCCGTCACCGGAGGTCGGATTTGGACGGTTTTTACGTCGTTGGAAATCTTACTTGATGAGCTTTCAAAATGGATTGGGACATTTCTGATTCCGAGGCCGTATGGTGCCTCGAAAGTGCACCAGAAGCCTTCGAATGCCGTTTCTCAATCTCGCTCATCCGTCTTTCGAAATCGGGTGGTTTGAATAAAATGCTCGTAACTCCCTCGTTACACGTCGGATTGGGTCGATTTTCTATTCGTTGGAAAGGCGAGTAGGTGCTCTTCGAAACTCCTTAAGGATCCGTCGCATTCCGAGGCCGTTTGGGCCTCCAAAAGTGGGACGGGAGAAAATGGCATGGAATTTTCCTAACGTGACTTGTTCCCATGAAAACCCTCATAACTCCCTCACCAGAGGTCGGATTTGGACAGTTTTTAGGTCGTTGGAAAGCTTACTCGACGAGCTTTCAAAATGGATCAGGACATTTCTGATTCTGAGGCCGTCTGGTGCCTCGAAAGTTCACCGGAAGCCTTCGAGCGCTGTTTCTCGATCACGGTCGTCGGTCTTTCGAAATCGCGTGGTGCGGATAAAACGCACGTAACTCCCTCGTTACATGTCGGATTGGGTCGATTTTTGGTTCATTCGAAAGGCGAGTCAGTGCTCTTCGAAATCCTTCAGGAAGCGTCGCATTCCGAGGCCTTTTGCGCCTCCAAAAGTGGGGCGGGAGCAAACGGTGCGGAATTTTCCTAACGTGACCTGTTCCTACAAAAACCCTCATAAATCCCTCACCGGAGGTCGGATTTGGACAGTTTTTATGTCGTTGGAAAGCTTACTCGATGAAATTTCAAAACTTATTAGGAAATTTCTGATTCTGAGGCCGTCTGGTGCCTCGAAAGTGCACCGGAAGTCTTCGAGTGCCGTTTCTCGATCTCGGTCGTCCGTCTTTCGAAATCGGGTAGTTTGAATAAAACACTCGTAACTCCCTCGTTACATGTCGGATTGGGTCGATTTTCTATTCGTTGGAAAGACGAGTAGGTGCTCTTCGAAACTCCTTTACGAACCGTCGCATTCTGAGGCCGTTTGGGCCTCCAAAAGTGGGGTGGGAGCAAACGGCATGAAATTTTCCTAACGTGACCTATTCCCACGAAAACCCTCATAACCCCCTCACCAGAGGTCAGATTTGGACAGTTTTTACGTCGTTGGAAAGCTTACTCGACGAGATTTTAAAACAGATCAGGACATTTTAGATTCTGAGGCCATCTGGTGCCTCGAAAGTGCACCGGAATCCTTCGAGCACCGTTTCCCGATCTCGGTCGTCCATCTTTCGAAATCGGGTGGTGCGAATAAAACGCTCGTAACTCCCTCGTTACACGTCATATTGGGTCAATTTTCTATTCGTTAGAAAGACGAGTAGGTGCTCTTCGAAACTCCTTTAGGAACCGTCGCATTCCGAGGCCGTTTGGGCCTCCAAAAGTGGGGCGGGAGCAAACGGCTTGAAATTTTCCTAACGTGACCTATTCCCACGAAAACCCTCATAACTCCCTCACCGGAGGTCGGATTTGGACGGTTTTTCCGTCGTTAGAAAGCATACTCGACGAGCTTTCAAAACGGATCAGGACATTTCTGATTCTGAGGCCTTCTGGTGCCTCGAAAGTGTACCGGAAGCCTTCGAGCACCGTTTCTCGATCTCGGTCGTCCGTCTTTTGAAATCGGGTGGTGTGAATAAAACGCTCGTAACTCCCTCGTTACATGTCGGATTGGGTCGATTTTCTATTCGTTGGAAAGGCGAGTAGGTTCTCTTCAAAACTCCTTTAGGAACCGTCGCATTCCGAGGCCTTTTAGGACTCTAAAAGTTTGGTGGGAGCAAACGACACGGAATTCTCCTTACGTGACCTGTTCCCACGAAAACCCTCATAACTCCCTCACCGGAGGTCCGATTCGGACGGTTTATACGTCGTTGGAAAGCTTACTCGACGAGCTTTCAAAAAGAACAGAGACATTTCTGATTCTGAGGCCGTCTGGTGCCCCAAAAGTGCACCGGAATCCTTTGAGCGCCGTTTCTCGATCTCGATCGTCCGTCTTTTGAAATCGGGTGGTACGAATAAAACACTCGTAACTCCCTCGTTACACGTCGGATTGGGTCAATTTTCTATTCATTGGAAAGGCGAGTAGGTGCTCTTCGAAACTCCTTTAGGAACCGTCGCATTCCGAGGCCGTTTGGGCCTCCAAAAGTGGGGCGTGAGCAAACGGCGTGGAATTTTCCTAACGTGACCTATTCCCACGAAAACCCTCATAACTCCCTCACCGGAGGTCGGATTTGGACGGTTTTTATGTCGTTGGAAAGCATACTTGACGAGATTTCAAAATGGACGAGGATATTTCTGATTCCGAGGCCGTCTGGTGCCTCAAAAGCACACCGGAAGCCTTCGAGTGCCGTTTCTCGATCTCGGTCTTCCGTCTTTCGAAATCAGGTGGTGCGAATAAAACGCTCGTTACACGTCGGATTGGGTCGATTTTCTATTCGTTGGAAAGCCGAGTAGGTGCTCTTCGAAACTCCTTTAGGAACCGTCGCATTCCGAGGCCGTTTGGGCCTCCAAAAGTGGGGCGGGAGCAAACGGCATGAAATTTTCCTAACGTGACCTGTTCCCACGAAAACCCTCATAACTCCCTCACCGGAGGTCGGATTTGGACGGTTTTTCCGTCTTTGGAAAGCTTACTCGACAAGCTTTCAAAACGGATTAGACATTTCTGAATCCGAGGCCATCTGGTGCCTCGAAAGTGTACCGGAAGCCTTCAAACGCCGTTTCTCGATCTCGGTCTGCCGTCTTTTGAAATCGGGTGGTGTGAATAAAACGCTCGTAACTCCCTCGTTACACGTCGGATTGGGACGGTTTTTACGTCGTTGGAAAGCATACTCGACGAGCTTTCAAAATGGATGGGGATATTTCTAATTCCGAGGCCGTCTGGTGCCCTGAAAGTGCATCGGAAGCCTTCGAGCGCCGTTTCTCCATCTCGGTCGTCAATCTCTCGACATCGCGTGATTTGAATAAAATGCTCGTAACTCCCTCGTTACACGTCCGATTGGGTCGATTTTTAGTTCGTTGGAACGCCGATTCGGTGCTCTTCGAAACTCCTTTAGGTACCGTCGCATTCTGAGGCCTTTTGGGCCTCTAAAAGTGGCGCGAGAGAAAATGGTGCGGAATTTTTCCGACGTGCCCTGTTCCCACGAAAACCCTCATAACTCCCTCACCGGAGGTCGGATCTGGACGGTTTTTACGTCGTTGGAAAGCTTGCTCGATGAGCTTTCAAAACGGATGATTACATTTCTAATTCTGAGCCGTCTGATGCCCCAAAAGCACGTCGAAAGCCTTCGAGCCCCGTTTCTCCATCTAGGACTTCAATCTCTCGACATCGCGTAATTAGAATAACACGCTCGTAACTCCCTCATTACACGTCGGATTGGGTCGATTTTAAGTTTGTTGGAAAGGTGAGTCGGTGCTCTTCGAAACTACTTTAGGTACCGTCGCATTCCGAGGCCGTTTGGGCCTCCAAAAGTGGGGCGAGATCAAACGGTGTGGAATTTTTTTGACGTGCCCTGTTCCCACGAAAACCCTCATAACTCCCTCACCGGAGGTCGGATCTGGACGGTTTTTACGTCGTTGGAAATCTTACTCGACGAGCTTTCAAAACAGATGATTACATTTTTGATTCTGAGGCCGTCTGGTGCCCCGAAAGCACGCCGGAAGCCTTCGAGCGCTGTTTCTCCATCTAGGTCGTCAATCTCTCGACATCGCGTGATTAGAATAAAATGCTCGTAACTCCCTCGTTACACGTTGGATTGGGTCGATTTTTAGTTCGTTGGAAAGGCGAGTCAGTGCTCTTCGAAACTCCTTTAGGTACTGTCGCATTCTGAGGCTGTTTGAGCCTCCAAAAGTGGGGCGGGACCAAACAGCGTGGAATTTTTCTAACGTGACCTGTTCCCACGAAAACCCTCATAACCCCCTCACCGGAGGTCGGATTTGGACAGTTTTTACGTGGTTGGAAAGCTCACTCGACGAGCTTTCAAAAAGGATCAGACATTTCTGATTCCGAGGCCGTCTGGTGCCTCGAAAGCGCACCGGAAGCCTTTGATCGCCGTTTCTCGATCTTGGTCGTCCGTCTTTCGAAATCGGGTGGTGCGAATAAAATGCTCGTAACTCCCTCGTTACACCTCGGATTGGGTCGATTTTCTATTCGTTGCAAAGACGAGTAGGTGCTCTTCGAAACTCCTTTAGGAACCGTCGCATTCCGAGGCCGTTTGGGCCTCCAAAAGTGGAGCGGGAGCAAACGACGCGGAATTTTCCTAACGTAACCTGTTCCCACAAAAATCCTCATAACTCCCTCACCGGAGGTCAGATTTAGATGGTTTTTACGTCATTGGAAAGCTTACTCGATGAGCTTTCAAAATGGATTAGGACATTTCTGATTCTGAGGCCGTCTGGTGCCTTGAAAGTGCACCGGAAGCCTTCGAGCGCCGTTTCTCAATCTCGGTCATCCGTCTTTCGAAATCGGGTGGTTTGAATAAAACACTCGTAACTCCCTCGTTACACATCAGATTGGGTCGATTTTCTATTCGTTGGAAAGGCGAGAAGGTTCTCTTCGAAACTCCTTTAGGAACCGTCGCATTCCGAGGCCGTTTGGGCCTCCAAAAGTGGGGCGGGAGCAAACGGCGTGGAATTTTCCTAACGTGACCTGTTCCCACGAAAACCCTCATAACTCCCTCACCGGAGGTCGGATTTGGACGGTTTTTCCATCGTTGGAAAGCTTACTCGACGAGCTTTCAAAAAGGATCAGACATTTCTGATTCTGAGGCCGTCTGGTGCCTCAAAAGTGCACCGGAAGCATTCGAACGCCATTTCTCAATCTCGGTCGGCCGTCTTTTGAAATCGGGTGGTGTGAATAAAACACTCGTAACTCCCTCGTTACATGTCGGATTGGGTCAATTTTCTATTCGATGGAAAGGCGAGTAGGTTCTCTTCGAAACTCCTTTAGGAACTGTCGCATTCCGAGGCCATTTGGGCCTCCAAAAGTGGGGCGGGAGCAAACGGCGTGGAATTTTCATAATGTGACCTGTTCCCACGAAAACCCTCATAACTCCCTCACCGGATGTCGGATCTAGACAGTTTTTACGTCATTGGAAAGCTTGCTCGACGAGCTTTCAAAAAAGATGATTACATTTCTGATTCCGAGGCCGTCTGGTGCCCCGAAAGCACACCGGAAGCCTTCGAGCGCCGTTTCTCCATCTAGGTCGTCAATCTCTCGACATCACGTGATTAGAATAAAACGCTCGTAACTCCCTCGTTACACGTCGGATTGGGTCGATTTTCAGTACGTTGGAAAGGCGAGTCGGTGCTCTTCGAAACTCCTTTAGGTACCGTCGCATTCCGAGGCCGTTTGGGCCTCCAAAAGTGGGGCGAGAGCAAATGGTGTGGAATTTTCCTAACGTGACCTGTTCCCACGAAAACCCTCATAACTCCCTCACCGGAGGTCGGATTCGGACGGTTTTTACGTCGTTGGAAAGCATACTCGACGAGCTTTCAAAATGGATGAGGATATTTCTGATTCCGAGGCCGTCTAGTACCCTGAAAGTGCACCAGAAGCCTTCGAGCGCCGTTTCTCCATCTCGGTCGTCAATCTCTCGACATCGCGTGATTTGAATAAAATGCTCGTAACACCCTCGTTACACGTCCGATTGGGTCGATTTTTAGTTCGTTGGAAAGGCGAGTCGGTGCTCTTCGAAACTCCTTTAGGTACCGTTGCATTCCGAGGCCTTTTGGGCCTCTAAAAGTGGGGCGAGAGCAAATAGTGTGGAATTTTTCCGACGTGCCCTGTTCCCACGAAAACCCTCATAACTCTCTCACCGGAGGTCGGATCTGGACGGTTTTTACGTCGTTGGAAAGCTTGCTCGACGAGCTTTCAAAATGGATGATTACATTTCTGATTCTGAGCCGTCTGGTGCCCCGAAAGCAAGCCGGAAGCCTTCGAGCCCCATTTCTCCATCTAGGTCGTCAATCTCTCGACATCGCGTAATTAGAATAAAACACTCGTAACTCCCTCGTTACACATCGGATTGGGTCGATTTTAAGTTTGTTGGAAATGTGATTCGGTGCTCTTCGAAACTCCTTTAGGTACCGTCGCATTCTGAGGCCGTTTGGGCCTCCAAAAGTGGGACAGAAACAAACGGCGCTGAATTTTTCTCACGTGACCTGTTCCCACGGAAACCCTCATAACTCCCTCACCGGAGGTCAGATTTGGACAGTTTTTATGTCGTTGGAAAGCTTACTCGATGAGGTTTCAAAATGGATCAGGACATTTCTGATTCCGAGGCCGTCTGGTGCCTTGAAAGTGCACCGGAAACCTTCAAGCGCCGTTTCTCGATCTCGGTCGTCCGTCTTTCGAAATCGGGTGGTTTGAATAAAATGCTCGTAAATCCCTCGTTACATGTCAGATTGGGTCAATTTTCTATTCGTTGGAAAGGCGAGTAGGTGCTCTTCGAAACTCCTTTAGGAACCGTCGCATTCCGAGGCCGTTTAGGCCTTCAAAAGTGGGACGGGAGCAAACGGCATGGAATTTTCCTAACGTGACCTGTTCCCATGAAAACCCTCATAACTCCCTCACCAGAGGTCGGATTTGGACAGTTTTTACATCGTTGGAAAGCTTACTCGACGAGCTTTCAAAATCAATCAGGACATTTCTGATTCCGAGGCCGTATGGTGCCTGAAAAGTTCACCGGAAGCCTTCGATTGCCGTTTCTCAATCTCGGTCGTCCGTCTTTCGAAATCGGGTGGTTTGAATAAAATGCTCGTAACTCCCTCGTTACTCGTCGTATTGGGTCGATTTTCTATTCTTTGGAAAGGCGAGTAGGTGCTCTTCGAAACTCCTTTAGGAACCATCGCATTCTGAGGCCGTTTGGGCCTCCAAAAGTGGCGCGGGAGCAAACGGCGTGGAATTTTCCTAACGTGACCTGTTCCTACAAAAACCCTTATAACTCCCTCACCGGAGGTCGGATTTGGACAGTTTTTTGGTCGTTGGAAAGCTTACTCGATGAAATTTCAAAACTTATCAGGACATTTCTAATTCTGAGGCCGTCTGGTGCCTCGAAAGTGCACCGGAAGCCTTCGAGCGCCGTTTCTCAATCTCGGTCGTCCGTCTTTCAAAATCGGGTGGTTTGAATAAAACGCTCGTAACTCTCACGTTACACGTCGAATTGGGTCAATTTTCTATTCGTTGGAAAGGCGAGTAGGTGCTCTTCGAAACTCCTTTAGGAACCGTCGCATTCGGAGGCCTTTTGGGCCTCCAAAAGTGGGGCGGGAGCAAACGGCATGAAATTTTCCTAACGTGACCTATTCCCACGAAAACCCTTATAACCCCCTCACCGGAGGTCAGATTTGGACGGTTTTTACGTCGTTGGAAAGCTTACTCCACGAGCTTTTAAAACGGATCAGGAAATTTTAGATTCTGAGGCCGTCTGGTGCCTCGAAAGCGCACCGGAAGCCTTCGAGCACCGTTTCTCGATCTCGGTCGTCCATCTTTCGAAATCGGGTGGTGCGAATAAAACGCTCGTAACTCCCTCGTTACACGTCGTATTGGGTCGATTTTCTATTCGTTAGAAAGACGAGTAGGTGCTCTTCGAAACTCCTTTAGGAACCGTCGCATTCCGAGGCCGTTTGGGCCTCCAAAAGTGGGGCGGGAGCAAACGGCTCGAAATTTTCCTAACGTGACCTATTACCACGAAAACCCTCATAACTCCCTCACCGGAGGTCGGATTTGGACGGTTTTTCCGTCGTTAGAAAGCATACTCGACGAGCTTTCAAAACGGATCAGGACATTTCTGATTCTGAGGCCTTCTGGTGCCTCGAAAGTGTACCGGAAGCCTTCGAGCGCCGTTTCTCAATCTCAGTCATCCGTCTTTTGAAATCGGGTGGTGCGAATAAAACGCTCGTAACTCCCTCGTTACATGTCAGATTGGGTCGATTTTCTATTCGTTGGAAAGGCGAGTAGGTTCTCTTCAAAACTCCTTTAGGAACCGTCGCATTCCGAGGCCTTTTAGGACTCCAAAAGTTTGGTGGGAGCAAACGACACGGAATTCTCCTTACGTGACCTGTTCCCACGAAAACCCTCATAACTCCCTCACCGGAGGTCCGATTCGGACGGTTTATACGTCGTTGGAAAGCTTACTCGACGAGCTTTCAAAAAGAACGGAGACATTTCTAATTCTGAGGCCGTCTGGTGCCCCAAAAGTGCACCGGAATCCTTTGAGCGCCGTTTCTCGATCTCGATCGTCCGTCTTTTGAAATCGGGTGGTGCGAATAAAACACTCGTAACTCCCTCGTTACACGTCGGATTGGGTCAATTTTCTATTCGTTGGAAAGGCGAGTAGGTGCTCTTCGAAACTCCTTTAGGAACCGTCGCATTCCGAGGCCGTTTGGGCCTCCAAAAGTGGGGCGTGAGCAAACGGCGTGGAATTTTCCTAACGTGACCTATTCCCACGAAAACCCTCATAACTCCCTCACCGAAGGTCGGATTTGGACGGTTTTTATGTCGTTGGAAAGCATACTTGACGAGATTTCAAAATGGACGAGGATATTTCTGATTCCGAGGCCGTCTGGTGCCTCAAAAGCACACCGGAAGCCTTCGAGTGCCGTTTCTCGATCTCGGTCTTCCGTCTTTCGAAATCAGGTGGTGCGAATAAAACGCTCGTTACACGTCGGATTGGGTCGATTTTCTATTCGTTGGAAAGCCGAGTAGGTGCTCTTCGAAACTCCTTTAGGAACCGTCGCATTCCGAGGCCGTTTGGGCCTCCAAAAGTGGGGCGGGAGCAAACGGCATGAAATTTTCCTAACGTGACCTGTTCCCACGAAAACCCTCATAACTCCCTCACCGGAGGTCGGATTTGGACGGTTTTTCCGTCTTTGGAAAGCTTACTCGACAAGCTTTCAAAACGGATTAGACATTTCTGAATCCGAGGCCATCTGGTGCCTCGAAAGTGTACCGGAAGCCTTCAAACGCCGTTTCTCGATCTCGGTCTGCCGTCTTTTGAAATCGGGTGGTGTGAATAAAACGCTCGTAACTCCCTCGTTACACGTCGGATTGGGACGGTTTTTACGTCGTTGGAAAGCATACTCGACGAGCTTTCAAAATGGATGAGGATATTTCTAATTCCGAGGCCGTCTGGTGCCCTGAAAGTGCATCGGAAGCCTTCGAGCGCCGTTTCTCCATCTCGGTCGTCAATCTCTCGACATCGCGTGATTTGAATAAAATGCTCGTAACTCCCTCGTTACACGTCCGATTGGGTCGATTTTTAGTTCGTTGGAACTCCGATTCGGTGCTCTTCGAAACTCCTCTAGGTACCGTCGCATTCCGAGGCCTTTTGGGCCTCTAAAAGTGGCGCGAGAGAAAATGGTGTGGAATTTTTCCGACGTGCCCTGTTCCCACGAAAACCCTCATAACTCCCTCACCGGAGGTCGGATCTGGACGGTTTTTACGTCGTTGGAAAGCTTGCTCGATGAGCTTTCAAAACGGATGATTACATTTCTAATTCTGAGCCGTCTGATGCCCCAAAAGCACGTCGAAAGCCTTCGAGCCCCGTTTCTCCATCTAGGTCGTCAATCTCTCGACATCGCGTAATTAGAATAACACGCTCGTAACTCCCTCATTACACGTCGGATTGGCTCGATTTTAAGTTTGTTGGAAAGGTGAGTCGGTGCTCTTCGAAACTACTTTAGGTACCGTCGCATTCCGAGGCCGTTTGGGCCTCCAAAAGTGGGGCGAGATCAAACGGTGTGGAATTTTTTTGACGTGCCCTGTTCCCACGAAAACCCTCATAACTCCCTCACCGGAGGTCGGATCTGGACGGTTTTTACGTCGTTGGAAATCTTACTCGACGAGCTTTCAAAACAGATGATTACATTTTTGATTATGAGGCCGTCTGGTGCCCCGAAAGCACGCCGGAAGCCTTCGAGCGCTGTTTCTCCATCTAGGTCGTCAATCTCTCGACATCGCGTGATTAGAATAAAATGCTCGTAACTCCCTCGTTACACGTTGGATTGGGTCGATTTTTAGTTCGTTGGAAAGGCGAGTCGGTGCTCTTCGAAACTCCTTTAGGTACTGTCGCATTCTGAGGCTGTTTGGGCCTCCAAAAGTGGGGCGGGACCAAACAGCGTGGAATTTTTCTAACGTGACCTGTTCCCACGAAAACCCTCATAACCCCCTCACCGGAGGTCGGATTTGGACAGTTTTTACGTGGTTGGAAAGCTCACTCGACGAGCTTTCAAAAAGGATCAGACATTTCTGATTCCGAGGCCGTCTGGTGCCTCGAAAGCGCACCGGAAGCCTTTGATCGCCGTTTCTCGATCTCGGTCGTCCGTCTTTCGAAATCGGGTGGTGCGAATAAAATGCTCGTAACTCCCTCGTTACACGTCGGATTGGGTCGATTTTCTATTCGTTGCAAAGACGAGTAGGTGCTCTTCGAAACTCCTTTAGGAACCGTCGCATTCCGAGGCCGTTTGGGCCTCCAAAAGTGGAGCGGGAGCAAACGACGCGGAATTTTCCTAACGTAACCTGTTCCCACAAAAATCCTCATAACTCCCTCACCGGAGGTCAGATTTAGATGGTTTTTACGTCATTGGAAAGCTTACTCGATGAGCTTTCAAAATGGATTAGGACATTTCTGATTCTGAGGCCGTCTGGTGCCTTGAAAGTGCACCGGAAACCTTCAAGCGCCGTTTCTCAATCTCGGTCATCCGTCTTTCGAAATCGGGTGGTTTGAATAAAACACTCGTAACTCCCTCGTTACACGTCAGATTGGGTCGATTTTCTATTCGTTGGAAAGGAGAGAAGGTTCTCTTCGAAACTCCTTTAGGAACCGTCGCATTCCGAGGCCGTTTGGGCCTCCAAAAGTGGGGCGGGAGCAAACGGCGTGGAATTTTCCTAACGTGACCTGTTCCCACGAAAACCCTCATAACTCCCTCACCGGAGGTCGGATTTGGACGGTTTTTCCATCGTTGGAAAGCTTACTCGACGAGCTTTCAAAAAGGATCAGACATTTCTGATTCTGAGGCCGTCTGGTGCCTCAAAAGTGCACCGGAAGCATTCGAACGCCATTTCTCAATCTCGGTCGGCCGTCTTTTGAAATCGGGTGGTGTGAATAAAACACTCGTAACTCCCTCGTTACATGTCGGATTGGGTCGATTTTCTATTCGATGGAAAGGCGAGTAGGTTCTCTTCGAAACTCCTTTAGGAACTGTCGCATTCCGAGGCCATTTGGGCCTCCAAAAGTGGGGCGGGAGCAAACGGCATGGAATTTTCATAATGTGACCTGTTCCCACGAAAACCCTCATAACTCCCTCACCGGATGTCGGATCTAGACAGTTTTTACGTCATTGGAAAGCTTGCTCGACGAGCTTTCAAAAAAGATGATTACATTTCTGATTCCGAGGCCGTCTGGTGCCCCGAAAGCACGCCGGAAGCCTTCGAGCGCCGTTTCTCCATCTCGGTCGTCAATCTCTCGACATCACGTGATTAGAATAAAACGCTCGTAACTCCCTCGTTACACGTCCGATTGGGTCAATTTTTAGTTCGTTGGAAAGACGAGTCGGTGCTCTTCGAAACTCCTTTAGGTACCGTTGCATTCTGAGGCCTTTTGGGCCTCTAAAAGTGGGACGAGAGCAAACGGTGCGGAATTTTTCCGACGTGCCCTGTTCCCACGAAAACCCTCATAACTCCCTCACCGGAGGTCGGATCTGGACGGTTTTTACGTCGTTGGAAAGCTTGCTCGACGAGCTTTCAAAAAGGATGATTACATTTCAGATTCTGTGCCGTATGGTGCCCCGAAAGTACGCCGGAAGCCTTCGAGCCCCGTTTCTCCATCTAGGTCGTCAATCTCTCGACATCGCGTAATTAGAATAAAACGCTCGTAACTCCCTCGTTACACGTCGGATTGGGTCGATTTTAAGTTTGTTGGAAAGGCGAGTCGGTGCTCTTCGAAAATCCTTTAGGTACCATCACATTCCGAGGCCGTTTGGGCCTCCAAAAGTGAGGCGAGATCAAACGGTGCGGAATTTTTTTGACGTGCCCTGTTCCCACGAAAACCCTCATAACTCCCTCACCGGAGGTCGGATCTGGACGGTTTTTACGTCGTTGGAAATCTTACTCGACGAGCTTTCAAAACAGATGATTACATTTCTGATTCTGAGGCCATCTGGTGCCCCAAAAGCACGCCGGAAGCCTTCGAGCGCTGTTTCTCCATCTAGGTCGTCAATCTCTCGACATCGCGTGATTAGAATAAAATGCTCGTAACTCCCTCGTTACACGTCGGATTGGGTCGATTTTGAGTTCGTTGGAAAGGCGAGTCGGTGCTCTTCGAAACTCCTTTAGGTACCGTCGCATTCTGAGGCTGTTTGGGCCTCCAAAAGTGGGGCGGGACCAAACAGTGTGGAATTTTTTTAACGTGACCTGTTCCCACGAAAACCCTCATAACCCCCTCACCGGAGGTCAGATTTGGACAGTTTTTACGTGGTTGGAAAGCTCACTCGACGAGCTTTCAAAAAAGATCAGACATTTCTGATTCTGAGGCCGTCTGGTGCCTCGAAAGCGCACCAGAAGCCTTTGATCGCCGTTTCTCAATCTCGGTCGTCCGTCTTTCGAAATTGGGTGGTGCGAATAAAATGCTCGTAACTCCCTCGTTACACGTCGGATTGGGTCGATTTTCTATTCGTTGGAAAGGCGAGTAGGTGCTCTTCAAAACTCCTTTAGGAACCGTCTCATTCCGAGGCCGTTTGGGCCTCCAAAAGTGGGACGGGAGCAAACGGCATGGAATTTTCCTAACGTGACCTGTTCCCATGAAAACCCTCATAACTCCCTCACCAGAGGTCGGATTTGGACGGTTTTTACGTCGTTGGAAAGCTTACTCGATGAGCTTTCAAAATGGATGATTACATTTCTGATTCCGAGGCCGTATGGTGCCTCAAAAGTTCACCGGAAGCCTTCGAGCGTCGTTTCTCGTTCTCGGTCGTCCGTCTTTCGAAATCGGGTGGTTTAAATAAAATGCTCGTAACTCCCTCGTTACACGTCGTATTGGGTCGATTTTCTATTCGTTGGAAAGGCGAGTAGGTGCTCTTCGAAACTCCTTTAGGAACCGTCGCATTCCGAGGCCGTTTGGGCCTCCAAAAGTGGGGCGGGAGCAAACGGCCTGGAATTTTCCTAACGTGACCTGTTCCTACAAAAACCCTCATAACTCCCTCACCGGAGGTCAGATTTGGACAGTTTTTATGTCGTTGGAAAGCTTACTCGACGAAATTTCAAAACTTATCAGGACATTTCTGATTCTGAGGCCGTCTGGTGCCTCGAAAGTGCACCGGAAGCCTTTGAGCGCCGTTTCTCGATCTCGGTCGTCCGTCTTTCGAAATCGGGTGGTTTGAATAAAATGCTCGTAACTCCCTCGTTACACGTCGGATTGGGTCAATTTTCTTTTCGTTGGAAAGGCGAGTAGGTGCTCTTCGAAACTCCTTTAGGAACCGTCGCATTCTGAGGCCGTTTGGGCCTCCAAAAGTGGGGCAGGAGCAAACGGCATGAAATTTTCCTAACGTGACCTGTTCCCACGAAAACCCTTATAACCCCCTCACCGGAGGTCAGATTTGGACGGTTTTTACGTCGTTGCAAAGCTTACTCGACGAGCTTTTAAAACGGATCAGGACATTTTAGATTCTGAGGCTGTCTGGTGCCTTGAAAGCGCACCGGAAGCCTTCGAGTACCGTTTCTCGATCTCGGTCGTCCATCTTTCGAAATCGGGTGGTGCGAATAAAATGCTCGTAACTCCCTCGTTACACGTTGTATTGGGTCGATTTTCTATTCGTTGGAAAGACGAGTAGGTGCTCTTCGAAACTCCTTTAGGAACTGTCGCATTCCGAGGCCATTTGGGCCTCCAAAAGTGGGGCGGGAGCAAACGGCGTGGAATTTTCCTAATGTGACCTGTTCCCACGAAAACCCTCATAACTCCCTCACCGGAGGTCGGATCTGGACAGTTTTTACGTCATTGGAAAGCTTGCTCGACGAGCTTTCAAAAAAGATGATTATATTTCTGATTCCGAGGCCGTCTGGTGCCCCGAAAGCACGCCGGAAGCCTTCGAGCACCGTTTCTCCATCTAGGTCGTCAATCTCTCGACATCGCGTGATTAGAATAAAATGCTCGTAACTCCCTCGTTACACGTCGGATTGGGTCAATTTTTAGTTCGTTGGAAAGGCGAGTCGGTGCTCTTCGAAACTCCTTTAGGTACCGTCGCATTCCGAGGCCGTTTGGGCCTCCAAAAGTGGGGCGAGAGCAAATGGTGTGGAATTTTCCTAACGTGACCTGTTCCCACGAAAACCCTTATAACTCCCTCACCGGAGGTCGAATTCGGACGGTTTTTACGTCGTTGGAAAGCATACTCGACGAGCTTTCAAAATGGATGAGGATATTTCTGATTCCGAGGCCGTCTGGTGCCCTGAAAGTGCATCGGAAACCTTCAAGCACCGTTTCTCCATCTCGGTCGTCAATCTCTCGACATCGCGTGATTTGAATAAAATGCTCGTAACACCCTCGTTACACCTCCGATTGGGTCGATTTTTAGTTCGTTGGAAAGGCGAGTCGGTGCTCTTCGAAACTCCTTTAGGTACCGTCGCATTCTGAGGCCTTTTGGGCCTCTAAAAGTGGGGCGAGAGCAAACGGTGCGGAATTTTTCCGACGTGCCCTGTTCCTACGAAAACCCTCATAACTCCCTCACCGGAGGTCGGATCTGGACGGTTTTTACGTCGTTGAAAATCTTGCTCAACGAGCTTTCAAAATGGATGATTACATTTCTGATTCTAAGCCGTCTGGTGCCCCGAAAGCACGCCGGAAGCCTTCGAGCCCCGTTTCTCCATCTAGGTCGTCAATCTCTCGACATCGCGTAATTAGAATAAAACGCTCGTAACTCCCTCGTTACACGTCGGATTGGGTCGATTTTAAGTTTGTTGGAAAGGTGAGTCGGTGCTCTTCGAAACTCCTTTAGGTACCGTCACATTCTGAGGCCGTTTGGGCCTCCAAAAGTGGGGCGAGATCAAACGGTACGGAATTTTTTTGACGTGCCCTGTTCCCACGAAAACCCTCATAACTCCCTCACCGGAGGTCGGATCTGGACGGTTTTTACGTCGTTGGAAATCTTACTCGACGAGCTTTCAAAAAAGATGATTATATTTCTGATTCTGAGGCCGTCTGGTGCCCCAAAAGCACGCCGAAAGCCTTCGAGCGCTGTTTCTCCATCTAGGTCGTCAATCTCTTGACATCGCATGATTAGAATAAAACGCTCGTAACTCCCTCGTTACACTTCAGATTGGGTCAATTTTCAGTTCGTTGGAAAGGCGAGTCGGTGCTCTTCGAAACTCCTTTAGGTACCGTCGCATTCTGAGGCCGTTTGGGCCTCCAAAAGTGGGACGAGAACAAATGGTATGGAATTTTTCTAACGTGCCCTGTTCCCACGAAAACCCTCATAACTCCCTCACCGGAGGTCGGATCTGGACGGTTTTTACGTCGTTGGAAAGTTTACTCGACGAGCTTTCAAAATGGATGAGGACATAATTCTGAGGCCGTATGGTACCCCGAAAGTGCGTCGAAAGCCTTTAAGCGCCGTTTCTCCATCTCGGTCGTCAATCTCTCGACATCGCGTGATTGGAATAAAATGCTCGTAACTCCCTCGTTACACGTCTGATTGGGTCGATTTTTAGTTTGTTGGAAAGGAGAGTACCGTCGCATTCCGAGGCCTTTTGGGCCTCCAAAAGTGGGGCGAGAGCAAACGGTGCGGAATTCTTCCGACGTGCCCTGTTCTCACGAAAACCCTCATAACTCCCTCACCGGAGGTCGGATCTGGACGGTTTATACGTCGTTGGAAAGCTTGCTCGACGAGCTTTCAAAATGGATGATTACATTTCTGATTCCAAGGCCGTCTGGTGCCCCAAAAGCACGCCGGAAGCCTTCGAGCGCCGTTTCTCCATCTAGGTCGTCAATCTCTCGACATCGCGTGATTAGAATAAAATGCTCGTAACTCCCTCGTTACACGTCGGATTGGGTCGATTTTAAGTCCGTTGGAAAGGCGAGTCGGTGCTCTTCAAAATTCCTTTAGGTACCGTCCCATTCTGAGGCCGTTTGTGCCTCCAAAAGTGGGGCGAGAGCAAATGGTGTGGAATTTTTCTGACGTGCCCTGTTCCCACGAAAACCCTCATAACTCCCTCATCGGAGGTCAGATCTGGACGGTTTTTATGTCGTTGGAAAGCTTACTCGACTGGCTTTTAAAATGGATGAGGACATTTCTAATTCTGAAACTGTATGGTGCCCTGAATGCATGCCGAAATCCTTTGAGTGCCGTTTCTCCATCTCGGTCGTCAATCTCTCGATATCGCGTGATTCGAATAAAATGCTCGTAAATCCCTCGTTACACGTCGGATTGGGCCGATTTTTAGTTCGTTGGAAAGGCGAGTCGGTGCTCTTCGAAACTCCTTTAGGTACCGTCGCATTCCGAGGCCGTTTGTGCCTCCAAAAGTGGGACGAGAGAAAATGTTATGGAATTTTTCTGACGTGCCCTGTTTCTACAAAAACCCTCATAACTCCCTCATCGGAGGTCAGATCTAGACGGTTTTTATGTCGTTGGAAAGATTACTCGACTAGCTTTTAAAATGGATGAGGACATTTCTAATTCTGAGGCCGTCTGGTGCCCTGAAAGCGTGCCGGAAGCCTTCAAGCGCTGTTTCTCCATCTCGGTCGTCAATCTCTTGACATCGCGTGATTCGAATAAAACGCTCGTAACTCCCTCGTTACACATCAGATTGGGTCGATGTTTAGTTCGTTGGAAAGGCGAGTCGGTGCTCTTCGAAACTCCTTTAGGTACCATTGCATTCCGAGGCCGTTTGGGCCTCCAAAAGTGGGGCGAGAGAAAATAGTGTGGAATTTTTTTGACGTGCCCTGTCCCCACGAAAACCCTTATAACTCCCTCACCGGAAGTCTGATCTGGACGGTTTTTATGTCTTTGGAAATCTTACTCGACGAGCTTTCAAAACGGATAAGGACATTTCTAATTCTGAGGCCGTTTAGTGCCCCGAAAGCGTGCCGGAAGCCTTCAAGCGCCGTTTCTCCATCTCAGTCGTCAATCTCTCGACATCGCGTGATTCGAATAAAATGCTTGTAACTCCCTCGTTACACGTCGGATTGGGCCGATTTTCAGTTCGTTGGAAAGGCGAGTCCGTGCTCTTCGAAACTCCTTTAGGTACCGTCGCATTCCGAGGCCGTTTGGGCCTCTAAAAGTGGGGCGAGAGCAAATGGTGGGGAATTTTTCTGACATGCCCTGTTCCCACGAAAACCCTCATAACTCCCTCACCGGAGGTCGAATCTGGACGGTTTTTACGTCGTTGGAAAGCTTACTCGACGAGCTTTCAAAATGGATTATTACATTTTTGATTTCGAGGCCGTCTGGTGCCCCGAAAGCATGCCGGAATCCTTCGAGCGCCGTTTCTCTATCTAGGTCGTCAATCTCTCGACATCGCGTGATTAGAATAAAACACTCGTAACTCCCTCGTTACACATCGGATTGGGTCGATTTTCAGTTCGTTGGAAAGGCGAGTCCGTGCTCTTCGAAACTCCTTTAGGTACCGTCGCATTCCGAGGCCGTTTGGGCATCTAAAAGTGGGGCGAGAGCAAACGGTGGGAAATTTTTCTGATGTGCCCTATTCCCACGAAAACCCTCATAACTTCCTCACCGGAGGTCGGATCTAGACGGTTTTTATGTCTTTGGAAAGATTACTTGACGAGCTTTCAAAATGGGTGAGGACATTTCTGATTCTGAGGCCGTCTGGTGCCTCGAAAGCATGCCGAAATCCTTTGAGCGCCATTTCTCCATCTCGGTCATCAATCTCTCGACATCGCGTGATTCAAATAAAATGCTCGTAACTCCCTCGTTACACGTCAGATTGGGTCGATTTTCAGTTCGTTGGAAAGGCGAGTCGGTGCTCTTCGAAACTCCTTTAGGTACCGTTGCTGGGGCGAGAGCAAACGGTATGGAATTTTTCTGACGTGCCCTGTTCCCATGAAAACCCTCATAACTCCCTCATCGGAGGTTGGATCTGGACGGTTTTTACGTCATTGGAAATCTTACTCAACGAGCTTTCAAAACGGATGAGGACATTTCTGATTCTGAGGCTGTCTGGTGCCCCGAAAGCGTACCGGAAGCCTTCGAACGCCGTTTCTCCATCTAGGTCGTCAATCTCTCGATATCGCGTGATTAGAATAAAACACTCGTAACTCCCTCGTTACACGTCGGATTGGGTCAATTTTTAGTTCGTTAGAAAGGCGAGTCGGTGCTCTTCAAAACTCCTTTAGGTACCGTCGCATTCCGAGGCTGTTTGGGCCTCCAAAAGTGGGGCGAGAGCAAATGGTGTTGAATTTTTCCCACGTGCCCTGTTCCCACGAAAACCCTCATAACTCCCTCACCGGAGGTCGGATCTGGACGGTTTTTATGTCTTTGGAAAGCTTACTCGATGAGCTTTCCAAATGGATGTTGACATTTCTGATTCTGAGGCCGTCTGGTGCCCTGAAAGTGTGCCGGAAGCCTTCGAGCGCCGTTTCTCCATCTCGGTCGTTAATCTCTCGACATCTCGTGATTCGAATAAAATACTCGTAACTCCCTCGTTACATGTCGGATTGGGTCAATTTTTAGTTCATTGGAAATGCGAGTCGGTGCTCTTCGAAACTCCTTTAGGTACTGTCGCATTCCGAGGCCGTTTGGGCCTCCAAAAGTGGGGCGAGAGCAAATGGTTCAGAATTTTTCCGACGTGCCCTATTCCCACGAAAACCCTCATAACTCCCTCACCGGAGGTCGGATCTAGACGGTTTTTAAGTCGTTGGAAAGCTTACTCGACGAGCTTTTAAAATAGATAGGACATTTCTGATTCTGAGGCTGTCTGGTGCCCCGAAAGTGCACCGGAAGCCTTCGAGAGCTGTTTCTCCATCTCGGTCGTCAATCTCTCGACATCTCGTGATTTGAATAAAATGCTCATAACTCCCTCGTTACACGTCGGATTGGGTCAATTTTTAGTTCGTTGGAAAGCCGAGTCAGTGTTCTTCAAAACTCCTTTAGGTACCGTCGCATTCCGAGGCCGTTTGTGCCTCCAAAAGTGGGGCGAGATCAAACGGTGTGGAATTTTTTTGACGTGCCCTGTTCCCACAAAAACCCTCATAACTCCCTCACCGGAGGTCGGATCTGGACGGTTTTTATGTCATTGGAAAGCTTACTCGACGAGCTTTCAAAATGGATAAGGACATTTCTGATTCCGAGGCCGTCTGGTATCCCAAAAGTGTGCCGGAAGCCTTTGAGCGCCGTTTCTCCATCTCGGTCGTCAATCTCTCAACATCGCGTGATGTGAATAAAATGCTTGTAACTCCCTCGTTACACGTCAGATCGGGTCGATTTTTGATTCGTTGGAAAGGAGAGTCGGTTCTCTTCGAAACTCCTTCAGGAACTGTCGCATTCCGAGGCCGTTTGGGCCTCCAAAAGTGGGGCGGGAGCAAACGGTATGGAATTTTTCCGACGTCCACTGTTCCCACAAAAACCCTCATAACTCCCTCACCGGAGGTCGAATCTGGACAGTTTTTACGTCGTTGGAAAGCTCACTCGACGAGTTTTCAAAACAGATGAGGACATTTTGATTCCGAGGCTGTCTGGTGCCCCGAAAGCGTGCCGGAAGCCTTCGAGCGCCGTTTCTCGATCTCGGTCGTCAATCTTCCCTTAAAATCGATTGTTTCCAGGTACCTTATCTAGTGGTTGTTGGAAGGTGTTAAAACATTGTTGGTTTTGTAAATATTGGAGTAGAATATTGAGGATAGGAACCCACATAAATGCATTGCATTTATATTTAATCTAAGTAGCTTGCTACCTTTTTCATTCTAAAAGAATGATAAAAGATAGTCCGCTGTGTTCAAGTAAGTTTCACACTCAAAATAATTGTTCTTCTTCTTTGAGAATAAGTTTCAACATAGACTAAAGGAAAGGTGCATCAAGCATCTACAAGCGGAACATGATTCGTTGCTCCACAAGTTTCCAATGCCTTGATAGTTTTTAAATCCTTGTTCACATATCCCTTTCATCCCATTAGTCTTGCCCCTTTCAGTACCTTATCTCGCATCAAGCCCCAACTTAAAAACATCTACAACATAAGTGGGTTGAACCTCCTACCTAATATCGCTTGGACTCCACATCACATCCACCTCATCACACCCTCCAAAGGAATCAAATCCAATCTTTTAGCATCTACCCACCCACTTGTTGAATCTATTAGGATTAGGGTGTTAAACCAACTTCTTCGCTATGAACAATTTTTATGAGATCAACTGCAGCAGGTGCATGCATGTTTGTGCTTTGTATATAATAAGAACATATACTCAATATCTAAATTAGTCTCTTTTTCTGTGTGGTATAAGATGATGCAGTGCTTTAGTTTCTAATTTAGATCCCTTCCATTCAGAAAACCCCTACCATCTGTGCAGGCCCTTTTACATGCTTCCATTGTTTGCTGCAGGAAACTTATAGTGGAGTGGGTTCCAACGACTGACCTGGAAGACACAACTACAAAAGAGGTTTAATGATTGTAACTTCAAGCCATCTACTTCTATTTATCATAGTCACTTGAGTTGACACAATTTCCAACATTCTCTTTGCAGGCGCCTGATGTTTATATTGTTGCATGGAGGTTGTTGAGGGTGAGCATTTTTCTTTGGATTGAATTTTCTAATTTCATTCTTGCACTGATTTTCTTAGGATGTTGGACTCTTTTCTTGCCTTCGTCTATCATTCACAGTTTATTTGCTAGTCCTCTGAATTTAGTTCAGGGTGCAGATGACGTTCTAGTCCCTGGGGGCTTTGGTGACCGAGGGGTGCAAGGGAAAATCCTGGCTACAAAATATGCGGAAGAAAACAATAAACCATTTTTTGGCATTTGTTTAGGGATGCAAATTGTTGTGATTGAGTACTCATGCTCCATTCTTGGTCTGCAAGATGCAAACAGTACAGAGTTTGATCTAGACACAAAAAAAAACTCGTGTGTTATTTTTATGCCAGAGGTGGATTTAGGTTTTATGCCCTCTCATTCTTTAAGTCTTTTATTTTTGCTTTTTTATCGCACCTAGCAAGCTGTGTTATGTAATAGAGAATCATATCATACGCAGAGTTCGAAAACTCATATGGGATGGACCATGCGTTACTCAAGGTCACTACGGGAAAGGCTCGTTACCTTAGCGTAGGCCGACAGCACGAATACAGTGTCTCATACACCACCATATTCGGCTCATGAGTTTGGGTTGCTCACTGGTCACTACTGGAAGGCTCGTCGCCCCAACGTAGGTCGATAACTCGACCACAGTGTCCCATACACCACCATGTCCGGCTCATGAGTCTTAGCGAATCGTGGTACCAAGCTTAAACGGGCTTTGCACTGGTAAGTTGGTACCTTAGATTCAAACAGTAGCGTCCATACATGGTGAACATACATTAGGCCAATCGGGTTGCTTGACAAGCTCGATTGGTATGAGCGTACGTCGAGTTGATCGACATGGAGCATGTAAGCACTCCGCGTGGCCTAACCACTGTCGACAAGCAGCGTACGACTCGGATTCCTCGAACCTATGTGGTGTGGCGAAACGACCTCGGCCACTACCTTGAAAATCGTTACTGATCGCCTGGACTACGTCGTAGCCCCAAACACACTCCAAACAATAGCGTTCGCATGTAAAAATCAAAGACAGCATGTGACAACTAAAACTAAAGATAAATCTTACTTGAGCATTTCGACAAAACACATACTACACATATTACCATACATAGGCATTTTATCCATAAATCACACAGTAGTAAGAGAGGTTACATGAAGAAAACTGTAACCATAAATAAGGGAATTGAGAATCCTGTCTTAACACCCTCATTACAAACATTTAAACAAGCATCTTCTCATTCAAGCATTTTATTAAACACTTGGACTACACATATCATATACATGTAATAAAGTAGTTATAATAGGTGTTGTAGTAAATCCTTTTACAAAAGATTCACCACATGTATAACAATCATGTATTCTCAGTCAATAAACATGGCAAGCATAAATCATAGTTCCATACTCATTCAAACATTTCAACAACCTCTTGGAATGCATTAAAAATCAACATAGTTTACATATATACGTACTATATGAAAAATATCGTATCTAAGCATATATGACAGCAATCAAGTCAGTCATAAATCATTACTGACATTGAAGGCTGAAAACCATAACCTAAACATTTATAGTCCGCACCTTTCGCCAATAGACTCATAACGAATTCAGTTTAAACACTAAGTCCTTGCCTACGGCACAACGACAACCTATAGCATGAAATAGGTTAACTACTTCAACATTTACTCTATTTGAATCCCTAAAATAGATTAGGGTTGGGATTTCTTACCCAAGAAGAGGATCGGAATCGCCGGTATGGCGATACAGAAGCGGTGGTTAAGCACGTGGAGTGGTGGGATCGAATCCTAGGAACAGTCTCCCACTTTCTCTCTCACTCTCTCTCTTTCCTTCTCTCTTTGCTCTCTTCTCTCTCCTAGAGTTTGTAATTCGTATGGAATGAGAGAGAGAGGGTTTAAGGCCCTTATATAGGCCCAGAACTGATGGAAATGGCCCTAGGGCCATGGTATACTTAGGTTATAGCCAAGGAGTGGTCGTTTCGATCCGACGGAGCACATCTGGAGGCCTATTTTCTGCATGCGTTCGGGATTAAGCTTCCTGACATTGGATCTAGGTCAGGTTAAGATCTCGGCCCGATCGGATTAGTGGATCGGCCGTGGAGGACCTGTTTCAGTTCAACGGTTACCGTTACTTGATCAGGGCCACAAGTACACTGACATGTGTTGGAAATTTTTCCTAATCCGAGGGTGTAATTGGATCAAATTCTGATGGGCTGAATCCTTATATTTTTCTGTAAGAGAACGACTCAATTTACTTAAGTTTCAATTCATTTCCTAAAGATATTCACATTTCTCACATACTTCGCTCTGGGCTCAAGTTGTGCGTTTCGGGATATCCTTTGGACTTGATTTTCAAGATGGTTGTCAAGTCCAACAAGGTGGTCATAATATTTCCATCCCCACTGGATTCGTCACATTCCAAAACTGTTTGGGCCTCCAAAAGTGGGGTAAGTGGAGTGAGAGTAAATGGTCCAAAAATTTTCAAACATCTCCAATTCTCATGAAAACCCTCATAACTCCCTCATTGGAGATCGGATTTGGACGATTTTTAGCTCGTTAGAAAGGTAACTTGACAAGCTTTCAAATGAAAAAAGAATCGCCTAATTCAGAGACCGTTTAATATCCCAAAAGCATGGTAGAAATCTTCGATCGTCATTTTCCAATCTCTATCATTAATCTTTCGAAATCTCGTGACGTGAATAAAGTGCCCATAACTCCCACGTTATATGTCGGATTAGGTTAATTTCAGGATCATTGAAAAGGTGAGTCAGTGATCTTTCAATCCCCACTAAAATCGTCGCGTTCTGAGACCATTTAGGCCTCCATAGGTGGGTTGAGAGTAAATGGTCTAGAATTTTTTCAACATCCCCACTTCTCCCGAAAACCCTCATAACTCCCTCATTGGAAGTCAGATTTGGACTTTTTTTTATCTCGTTTAAGAGGTAACTTAATAAGCTTTCAAATGGAAAAGGAATCGCCTGATTTGGAGACCGTTTGATATCCCAAAAGCATGGTAGAAGTCTTCGATCGTCATTTTTCTATCTCGATCGTTAATCTTTTGAAATCACTTGATGTGAATAAAATGCCCATAACTCTCTCGTTATATGTCGAATTGGGTTGAGTTTAGGTTTATCGGAAAGGTGATTCAATGCTCTTTCAATCCCTACTGAAATCCTCGAATTCCAAGACCGTTTGGGCATCCAAAAGTGGGGTGAGAGTAAATGGTCATGAATTGTTCCAACATCCCTTGTTCCCATGAAAACCCTCTTAACTTCCTCATTGGAGGTTGGATTTGGACGATTCTTTTCTCGTTGGAATGGTAACTTAACAACTTTCATATGAAAAATGAATCGCTTGATTCGGAGACCGTTTGATATCCCAAAAGTAGGTTAGAAGTCTTCGATCGTCATTTTCCAATCTCGATCGTTAATCTTTCGAAATCACGTTACGTGAAAAAAATGCCCATAACTGCCTCGTTATATGTCAAATTGGGTCGATTTTAGGATCATTGGAAAGTTGATCTAATGATCTTTCAATACCCACTGGAATTGTCGTATTCTAAGACTGTTTAGGCCTCCAAAAGTGAGGTGAGAGTAAGTGGTTCAGAATTTTTCCTACATCCCCAATTCCCATGAAAACCCTCATAACTCCCTCATTTAGAATTTTTCCTACATCCCCAATTCCCATGAAAACCCTCATAACTCCCTCATTGGAAGTCAGATTTAGGCGATTTTTAGCTCATTGGAGAGGTAACTTAACAAGCTTTCAAATGAAAAAAGAATCGCCTGATTTAGATACCATTTGATATTCCAAAAGCATGGTAGAATTCTTCGACTGTCATTTTCCAATATCGATCGTTAATCTTTCAAAATCGGGTGGCGCGAATACAATGCACATAACTCCCTCGTTATATGTCGAATTGGGTAGATTTTAGGTTCATTGAAAATGTGAGTCAGTGCTCTATTAATCCCCACTAGAATCCTAGCATTCTGAGACCGTTTGGGCAATCAAAAGTAGGGTGAGAGTAAATGGTCCAGAATTTTTTCAACATCCCATGTTCCCACGAAAACCCTCATAACTCCCTCATTGGAGGTCGACTTTGGACGATTGTTAGCTCGTTGGAATGGTAACTTGACAAGCTTACAAATAAAAAAAAGAATCGCCTGATTCAGAGACCGTTTGATGTCCCAAAAATCATATTGAAGGAAAAATCTTAACCATCTGATTTCCCATTGCTTTTGCACTGGTGAACAATTTATTTAGCAGTCCCAACCAATTGGACAGTCAGGAAGATTTAATCACAGTGCAATTTTCAGCTCACCACCAGGAGCTGATCCAAAATCTTTTTAAAGTCTGGCAAGATCTTGTACGGGGCACCATTACGGGTGGCATGATCAAGTATTTTCTCTTATTTTCATTTACCGCGATTGATCAAAGATTGAAAATGCCAAAAATTAGCATTGTTAGGTAAATCTAGTATTTCCTCTTCTGAATTACCAGTAGGCAAGAGATCTGTTATGGCCGCTTGCAAGAGCAGGATCTTGAATCATACTCTCTCCACGTGCTGATGTGGCATTACCACTTGAGAGTCTGATTTGCTTTACAAGTTTTGATTTCGGCAGGCCCGAGCCTAGCCCATTGACGGCCCTATTCACTGCAACCTAAAGAATTTAGCTTTACGAGTAGTTAGGGTTGCTAAGAATGTTAACTTGAGTTTAGGTTCTTTATATCTTTGTCAGTGATTTGCTTCTCCATTTGATGCAATATGCATGTTCATTGCTTACCCCCATCTTTTTCAAGTGGTTGTTTTTCTACATATAGTGACCACTACATCTGAAAAATTGGATTGCTAAGCATGGGTATGAAAAGTGGATTGATGGCCATACTGTTGCACTAAGGTTTTTGATGATGTGGCACCAAGTCCTCACTACACCAAAATTTCTATGTAATATTACCATTAAAAGTAACTAGACCCAACACAATTTTAACCAGGTCCAAGATGGATCCAACACAAAACAGACTAGATCCAATTTTAACTGGATCCAAAAATGGCATATGCAAACTCAGCCCGATTTTAACAGGTCTGAAATTTTGGACTTGGACCTGTTAAAATTACCAGGTCTATCGAGAACTTTTGCAACCATCTGTTTTTTGTTACCTTAAAAGAACATATTCTTATGAGTTTAAAAAGGTTGAAATATATGTCCTTTGTTCCGTGCATTACAGGCCGAGGTTGACCCAAAATGCTGGTCTGTTTGATATAGCACCTTCGCTTGTCAATTAATTAGCCAAGCTTGCAAAAAAAAAAAAAAAAAAAAATCTTACTTCAAGAGTTCCTACAAATAGGGAGACTGCTGGTCTTGTTAGAAGAAAAAATATTTGTCGCAATTCTAACCTTCTATCAATTGAGGTTTTCCATTGATGTGATCATTAGAATCACTTGCTCAAGAAGATAAATGGAGGAATGATGGATGTGCTTTCTAGGAATTGGTAATAGAATGGTGTGCTTTCTAGGAATTATTAACCTTTTCCCCTTCCTCTAGTTCTGTTACATCCATGACTTGCTGTGCATTATGAAATGTCACCATTTAATATAAAGTAGATGGTGTTGCATTGGAGTTCTCGTATGCTGAGATTTGAAGTCGGTAATAGAATGAGCCTATCCTTTTAAAGTGAGAATGTCTTGCTTCTGCTTCTTCAATTTGAAGAAATTTTAGTTGGGCATGTTTCCTAATCAACCGAAACTGGTTTTATGATGTGACTGTGGACATGGATTCTGTAACCTTGATGAGAGAGAGAGAGAGAGAGAGAGAGAGAGAGAGAGAGAGAGTATCATCTTCCTTAGTGAATATCATCTTTCTATTCAGTATGCATTTTCTTCCTTTTCTTCTTCTTTAAGTTGTTGTCTAATGAATTCAATGCAATTATCTTCTATTCTTCTCTGTTTCTTTTTTCTTTTTACTTTTTGGTTGCAGATACTATACACACACAATGCTCGGACTGCATGGTTGGAGGGTTCAACTGTTTGGGATTTCAGTTTGTACAAGTGGGGTCATGGTTCAATGATCCAAAGCCCAAACCACTTAAACCATAGACATGATGAACCTCACCCTGGATGGCCAATGCATTAAAATTTGTCAAATTGGAAAATCGTAGCAATAGGTTTTTCGATCATTTTTCCAGTCGAGTTAGAGACATTACTGTATATTTTTTTCTTAACCATTATTTTTTTTCTGAACCATAGCTCTTCTTCTGCATTCAACTGTTTCGGTTTTCATGACTTTTCCATTAAAACCCATCAATGTAACTCCTATGTAATTTCTACATTTTGGAACCTTAAGGGACTGAGTATACCATTCATATATGCATCTGCTGCCCACACTCCTATATAAATTGGTCTAAAATTAGCAAAAGATAGTTTGACCTGGGAGAATCTGTAAATTCTTCACTCTTCACTTTCTCAGATACTTTCCATTTTCTTTTATTTTCTTTAAGGTTAACTGCATTAGTAAAACAAGGGGATTAGAGTATATTAGATGCATTATGTTTACTAAAAATGGACTGTGTGATGATGTAATCAGGTATTTTCTTGCCATGCGGTGTTACTGTTTTATGGAAAATTCCAAAGCATGTATTCCTTGGAGGATGATGACAAATTGCTCTCTAAGTCTTGGACTTGTTTCCAAAAATAGACTGTGTGATGATGTAATCGGGTTTGTTTTATGGTTGTTTGTATGTTGGTAGATCAGGTTGAATGTTGGAATTCATGTTCAGCCTACGAGATCAGGTTTAAGAATGCATGTATATGCCCAATCTGTAAAAGGGTCAGTGGAGCGTGGCACATTTACAGTTAAATGAGTCAGGTTAGACTTGATGAATTTTAACTGAGCCTGATGGGGGAGAGAGTAATGGATTCTGGGTTGGGTTTTGGTGGGAATTTTTTAACTGAGCTATCGGCATTTATCTTGTGCAGATACCTTGCACCTGAGTATGCAGAGAATGGCATAGTTTCTGTAAGGACAGATGTTTATTCATTTGGAATTGTTCTGTTGCAACTGATATCAGGACGCAATGTGATCAATGAAAATCAAGAAGAGCAAAGCCAGTCTCTACTTCAATGGGTATGAAATTTGTGGATATCTGTTGGTCACAAACTCTTTTTAATTAAGTTGTGAAAGTGAAATGCCCCACACTCTTTGTCATGGCATATATCTGTAGAATCCATGAGATTCATCAGTTGGTCCACTTAGAGTTTGTGTCCTATCCTAAAAATCAGGCCAGTTAAATCAACAAGTGGCAAAATGTATGTTGAATGTAGGTTGTTGGTTCTCTCTTTTTCTAACTGCCCATTTCATGTACTTTTGGCCCACCTGATGAATGGACCAGCTGATTCTTGGGCTATGGAACAGACTTTTTGGGATCCCCTATGAACAATATGGTTCTTGCATGTGCCATGTCAGCACATGTGGGGGTGTTTGTGTTGTTTGCTTCAAGATGGGTGTCCAGAGACAGCATTCCTCATTCTCAATCTCTCTTTTACTTTGGAATGCATTGCAGATGTTGGTTATATATGGATGTCAGCTATTGCTAAATTAATTGGTCCTTATGAAATTCTCTGTCCTGATTTCGACCACTATATCTATGCTTTTACTTATATTTTAGGCAGAAGTGCTGATCGAAAAGCTGTCATTACATGAACTGATTAATCCTTGTATTGGAGAATCCTACGACACATACGAACTGTACCATATGGCTAGGACAATGCACTTGTGTGTTAGGAGAAGGCTGGAAATGCGCCCATCCATGAGAGATGTAACTGATTGAGACTTGGTACTTTGTGTTTTTTTTTTTTTTTTGTGATTTTTAGTTGCAAAATGTCAAATGTTAGTTTCTTGTTTGTAAACAATGTTTTTCATCTAATCTAACAGTGAGGTGTAGCAGAAGACATTCATGTAAAGCCTTATTAATCTTTTATATTAAGCTATATTGGGAAGTGAGTTAATGAATTCATGAATCCATACATGTAGCAACTCATGTTCATGAATTGAGAGTGTTGAAAGTCAAATCAATAATTGAGCATCCTGTTTTGTGCTTGAAGTTTGTCTCTGTCTGTATATTTGCATTAGCAACATCACTTGTAATTTGTAAATGGTCATGGAAAACCAACATCTGTCAAAAAATTCGTTGACGGCTGGATGGTAACAGTTCCATTGGTCTACCCAAGTGACCCTGGCTATGTCAAAAAATTCGTTTTGTCTTCTGGATTTTTATTTTATTTTTTTGTGTTGGTAACTGAAGAGTTTGAAGCTGATTTCTATCATTTTGCATAGTTACATCATAGCAATTAGTTTTGCTGTTTTTTGGTCTGTGTTTCTATTGTTATCTCCTTCTTGACATGCGGGATAGTGGAAAACCACTTAAAATCTCTTGATTTGGGTGTGTTCTTTGAGTAGGTTGTGCAAGTGCGCATTGCTTTTCCCATGCTTTTAATGTTAATTGCAGCCTCATCTAATTTTCTGAGTAGAGATTGGAAATAGGGAGCTAAAGTGATCATTAAATGCTTCACAGCACATTTCAATTTAGTTCTGATTTTATGTTAATTTTAGAAAGTTGAGATATTGTTGAGTGACTACAGATTTTATACTTTTGCGCAAAAAATTTCAGACTATAGAGACTTCTATTCTCGTTTTCTTTTTTTCTGTTTTGGTCAAGTGTTCATTCTTTTAGAGCTCATCTTGGAAAAAACCACTAGTTTTGATGTTGTTTTGGTTTTGGAAATGGGATGTATGGCTTTTATTGCTTCAAAAAGTTGGGCTGATTGGATTTTTCTTTTCACCTTCCGATTAAAAGATGCTTTGGTGCTGTTAGTTACAGAGAAGTCATTGGTGAGTTTTTTTAATGCTCTTCTATTTTTAGTGAATCACACCTCAGAGATAATACAAGCAGTAGATTGAATTTCCCTTTGAAATAGTAGATTCAACAACTTCACAGCTGAACGCCCCTCCTGATGCTGTTAAAATGATACGTCGAAGTACACCCTCTGGCAAGCCCTGGAGACACTGGAGACAGAATGAACTCTTAGCTTCTCTAAGAGGTTTTCATGAACTCGAGCCACATATTCTAAGATGGGTATTCAAATAGTTAAACAGACAAATAAGCAAAAATATCTATCGTATGCCACTGGTAAGGAAAAAAATGAAAGTGAAGAATAAGCTTCTAACTATAAGCAGATGGTGAATCTTCAGAATGTTCTGAATGGCAGATGGTGACTTCCTAACAATAAGCTTATATTCCTGAAATATAGCAAAATGTTCTGAATAGGCAGGAAGTATTTTTACTTTATACTTGTGCGCTAGAGGAAGTACAAAAGGACCTCCAGCAATCAGGGTCTCTTTATTCACCAATGCTATGTCTTTCCGTGCCTCTATTGCAGCCACGGTTGGCTTTGATAAAAGAAAGAGGTGAATACTCAACCAGCTTGGTATTAATTTTCGTGTATAAGATGACTTTTCAAATCAGGACATATACCAAGATGCATAATCTATGGTGCAAAAATAAATTGTATTATCTATAAGAGAATTTTATTATGATCAATCAAAAGGACTTCTGCTTTTACCTTCAAACCTGCACAACCTACTATTCCTGTGACTACTGTGACAGCATCTGGGTGTTCACTCCCCAAGTGCAGGGTTGTGATGTAATAATAACTCGATAAGACCGAGGTCGAATCCCAAGGGACTAAAACTATACGTAATCTAAAATTAAGTAGGATTTGAACTAGAATAAGATGAATTCTAAATCAAGTAGCAATTGTGAAATAATTGTAGGTTAATTAATCTAAAACTAAGGAGATATCAGAGAAGGGTAACTAGGGATTCAGAGGATCCACTTGTAAAGATCGGGGAGATCTTATGCCTGCTTCAAGAATTATGGAATTTATTGAACTGCCGTTGATCTAGTTTTCAAAGAGATGAAAGGTATATGAATTAGAATGGATTCTATCACCAAACCATGCCCAGGAGACAAAGCAAACAACAGAATTAAACTGATTACCAACCAATCAACCTGTTATGAAGGTCAGAAAGGGTACCGACATCCGACCATGCCCAGGAGATGATGGTAAACAACAGGGCTTCCTGACGTCATAAACATTAAAAGGAAAAAAGAAATATTCAAAGTCATCTCAGACCCATTATAATTTCAGTCACAACAGACTATTAAAGACTAGAAATATTCTCTTAATTAAACTATAATCAACATCAGTCAATCTAGACAAAAGGCACAAGCATGGAGCTCTCCCATCACACTACAAGCTTCACCTCTTAGCCCTAGCTAAGAGGTTTAGCCAGACATGATGTGGCTAATATCCTCAGGATTTATAAAATAAACAAAAAAAGAAAAGAAATAAGGAATAGAAAAAAACTTCAACTTCTCTCTCTCTCTCTGTTGCACCTCCCGTCCAAGCTTGGATCTTCCTCCCAAGGTCTGAATGAATGCTCCCCACGTCCAAAACCTCCTTATATAGCTGCTGGAGTGGTGAAAATCGGACTTGAATCGAATTTGGAAAGCTATCGCATGCGCAGCGAAAGCCTTTCCGCAGCCAAGTTTAGTACCTCAAAAATCGCCACTTTCCTCGCTCAAATTTCAAAGAAATACCATTCCTTAGGACTTTCTTGGGTCCTCTATATGATAGACGGTTCAGATCTGTCATATGATCAAAGACGGTGGGCCACAACCGCTTAGAAAAGTTAATTTTCGCGGATGTGCGAAACCTTTCGCACCATTTCACTGTTGTGATTGGTGGGCCCCACAGAAGCATTTTCTGGAAAATCCACCCCGTCCATTGGATTCAGGACAAAATTTCAGTCAAGAATGAGTGGTTTTGAAGGTCCATTGACGCGGCCTAGAGAAGATATCACAAAAGGATCAATTTTGAACGTTGCAGGGCAGCCCTTTTGTGGCCTCTGTAACGCACACGTGTGTATGCATGAATGAAAAGAGTCAACATGGTTTTGTAGTGTTTGCAGCTCTCTACAAGATGGTCGGATCAGATGAGTCATACGGTCCATAGGTGGGGCCCATAGTCGATCGCAAAACGGACGCAGGCCGTCCGTGCGTAAGCAAAAACGGAAACATCACTTGCTGTTTTAGAAAGGTGCGGGTCAGCGCTGCTGACCCGGTGCATTGTCTCTGGTGCACGCGTGCGTGCATTGTGCAGTGTGCACACACCTTATACACAGGGCCCATCGTGATGTTTACGAGAGATGTACACCGTCCATCCTCTTCCTCATATTATTTTAACCGTCGAGAACAATTTTGAGGCAGTTCCAGATATCAGGTGGGCCCCACTTAATGAATTAAGGGGATGATTAGTCCGTTGGCCCACTTCCAAAGATCGTCAATAGCTGAAATTTGACGTGTACGGTTCATTTATGGTTCTCAGGCCATGTATGAAGTTTCAAGCTGATCGGATGGTGAGAACCTTGTGATCTTGCATTCTGAGCCAATTTCGGGCCACTTGAGCCTCAGTTTCTCAATTTCCTAGAATCTCTGGCGTGTAATTCCATCGATCTTGGTCTCCTGGAATGTGTCCCATGCTTTGGTGAATTTTGAGCACTAAATCTCAACTTTAAGCATCCTTTTTCAGTCCGAGCTTGTAATTACACTCTGCATCACAAACACGGTTAAAGTGGGTCATTACATGGTATTATATTCTTAAATCCAGATAATAACTAGGGTCTAATATGCAATATTTGACCCTCAACACTGGGTGGCAACCAACCTGAAAAATTTTAAAGCTACGATTTTGAAATCACATACTTGGCATACAAATACTTTGAATCAGACTGTCCAAATTACAGAACCCAGTTTAGATATATTGTGAAAAAAAATTACACTTATTTGATTAGCTGACTATATGATCGATGGACATTTATTAGAGGTTAAAAATGAAAAGATCTAACTGTACTATTTCAACAAGTGTCCACAATCAGTGGTTAGAATTTGTCGACCAATCTGATTCTCAGAGTGTGACATTCCCTATTCTTTTCTTCTTCTTCTTTCTTTCTTTCTTTCTTTCTTTGTGTGTGAGTGTGTGTGTGTGTGAGACCATGTTTAACGCAAAAGGTCAGGATTGTACCAGTTTTCTCTTTTGTATCATTATTGACTAATGGAAATTTGGGGATTAACAAGCACACCTTCAGGTTCCTGAAACAGTTGTCCATCAGATTTTTTTGCTAAACAGACTTGGTGTGGAGCTTTGTAAGCATGCTCAGGACATCTTTGCACAGCAGTGGAAACATCTTGCCGAGAAGTTGATTAAAGTGGTAAGTCTGGATTCCTAAGATTGTGCTAGGTCACATATGATACAAATCACTCGTATTCAGTTGGCTATCTTCCTGAAGATTCACCACATGCTTCTCTCGGAGATTGTAAAATTATAGCGTATCTAGCAAAGCTGTTCCAGCTCCCCGCTTCGCCGTTCTGTTTAGATGATCAGTTTCAAATGTATTGTAACCATTGGAATGGAAAACTAGCCAGAAGATTAAGACATGTTTGAATGTACAGTTTAACAGAATCAAAATAGTTAAATGACAGAGAGTGAATGGCCAAAAGTGGAAGTGGGGGCATTGTGGTCTATAATAATAGCCAACTGTCAATTACAATTCCATGTGTCTCAAGTTGGCTTGAAACAATGAAAATTGCTTCTGCAACCCTTCCATGAAATTCTCTCTCTACACTACTCTAAAAACACCTAAACGCCCCATAGAAAGCCCAAAAGCTTCATCTTATTTCTCTGAGGAGCAATGGAGAATGCGATGCTCTAAGGAAAGGGTAGTTAGGATGGTCCGAACCGGTGAGATCTTACCCTTGGTTTCCTTTCATAGTTAGCTCAATCTTAGTATTAGTTTTGATCCCATATCTTTCTTTTCTAGTTCATCTCATTTCTTTTCCTTTTGCTGGATTAATCCATCAATCTTTTCAAAACTCTTTGCATCTTGCTCCCCTATGGAACAAGCTTGTATTGTAGATCACTAGCAAAATTCCATAGGGAGGCACATTGTTGCTACTTCTGCATTGTTTTATTTTCTTGTAGCACTATTCATCTCGGAAAGAGGTTTGCAGTAAGCTCAGGTATTAAGTACGGTTAGGTTTTCACTTTGTAAAAGTGGGATCCCTTGGTTTAGTGGTCCAAATAGTTGCTATGCCTAGATCCACTTTGTACTGGCCCACAAACAAAAACCCCCATGTGGGAAAATCCTAACCCTTCAATGTGAGCCTGGCATATGCCATTGAGAAATGAAGTATAACAACAATCCACATTCAACCAATACAAAAGCTAGAGGTCAAATGGATATGATCTTCCAATAGTTAGAATGAATTTTATATAATCATCATAGTGACCCCATAAAAATCAAGGGTGGATGTCTCTCCCAACTCTTTCCATGTGTGCCATACCTTGATTACAAGCCACCGTACTTTTTTAGCTCTATGCTTAAACATGAGATTACATATCTAATGGTTTTCATGTATAACGTAGTAGGCCCCATCAAATATCAAGGATTACGTCTTGGCTACCAAACCAGCAATATGGGTGTGACCCTGACTCTAGGGCCCTCCTAAATGTATTCAATACTATATCTAAGCCGTCCATCAGTTTGGAAGCTTATTTTAGGGCATGGTCCCAAAATTCAAGAAGATACAAATTTCAGGTGGACACACTGCAAGAAACAATGGTTGTTGATCATTAAAGGCACTCTCCCACTCCGACTCCGAAGAGCTTGATCCATATCAGTTTTGGATCAAGCTTATATTTGTTTTTCCCCTTTATCTAGGTCCGTGAACATAGGAAAATTTTAATTATGACTATTCAATGACCACTATATCCTGTGGTGTGGTCTTCAAATTTGTATCTACTTCATTTTTGGGACCATGCCCTAAAATAAGATGGCCAAACCATTGGACGACATGGATATACATCAAGGTGGGCCTACAGTTAGGGTCGCACCCACATAGCTGGTTCGAGGGTTGCAGCCAGGTGGTGCTCAAAGTGAAGGTCGGCATAGGTAAAATTCATTTTTAAGGGTCGTGGGGTTATGGTCCACCTAGTGGATAACTTCTAATTTATTAAGTGAATGGATCTTCTTGAATGTTGAACCAACCGTGAGTTTTTTATGTATGAAAATCATACATATTCACTCATCAATGCATATACACTGTTTTCTATGGTGATGATCACTTTAGTGGATGGGCTGCCTCATGGTGGGGTAACTTATGGAGAATTGGGATTTGACAAGCACTTAATTGGTAGGAGTTGTCCGCTTGGTGGACCTTAAACTATGGTCCAACCAGTTGGACTCAAGACATTCTCTTTTTTAATATATTAGCATAAACCACCACGATACGAACACCCACCTTTGATTTCTTAGTGTCCGAGTACAATCCAGCAAAAAGGTCCGTTAGACCCAGGTGCAAGGGATACCTTGTGGCTGCTTCTTGAGGCAAAGGCCCACCTTTAGATGAGTAAAATTGTTCATACAGTGAGGGCCATGCAAGAGCGATTGAAGCAGATAAATGTCTACATCGGACTATCCCAGCCACGACTATCCCAGCCACTGAATTGAGTCCAGTTAATTGGCATTTTGTTAGAGGAATAGGTTGTTCAAATGGAGAAAAATTGGGCATGGCTGATGTGATATGTCTCAACGGAGTCGTGAACATTAATTCATGACAGCTTGGTGCATAAGCCACTGCTAGACAGTCCTTACTCTTGCCCCGGTGGTAGACTCTAAGGAGTTTCAACTCTGGGTCAAGGGTTCGAGTACCCATAGGTGGTGAAATTCTACTGTTGTGAGTGTTTGGGGTGTGTGCGTGCATAAAAATAGAAAAAAAATAAAAAATAAAAAAAGCCACTGCTAGACTTCTCACAAACATAACAGTGGGCCCACCTAGGTTCCGACGCTGGGCCCACCTGTTTGGTGAGCTCAGCTTACGTCGTAAAGCCAAAAATGAGTCTAATTCAATACTCAAGTGGGCTGAAATAGTGAGGATTGAACGTCCACAGTTGAAATATTTGTGGCACTTCAGAAGATTTAAATAAGGCAGTTTATCCTTGTAGGAATGACGTTATCAACGGCATGGATGGCATGCAAACATCATTGACGACGTTGGGAGTTTCAACTGTATGAATTTCCCTACCCACCTTTTCCTTAAGTGCGGCCCTTAAGTCTTGGATCCTATTCGATTTTGGTCTCAAGAGCTAAAATGAGCTCACAAAACGCATGGATGGGGTTTCCAACAAACATCGTGGTGTGCCCCACCTACGTTTCCAGCGCAGGAACTCCGTGGCCTTAGCCGGAAATACGCGGAAGCGGAATGCGTCCTACTCCGCCCGGACCAAAATCCGTCGCTGCGGGGCTCTGTGGGCCCCAAAGTGATGCAATGGTATTATCCATGCCGTCCATACATATTTAGAGATAATTTTAAGTTAAAGGACAAAAATGAGTTGGAACCAAGGCTTAAGTGGACCACAAAGTAGGGAATGAAAGACCACCGTTAAAAAATTCCTGGGTCTGCAGAAGTTTTGGATCAAGCTGATATGTTCTTTTTTCACTTCATCCAGGTATACATGACCTTATGAGTAAGTTGGATGGTAAAAAAACATCACGTTGGCCCTTAGAGATTTTTCAACGGTGAGTGTCATTATCACTGCTCATTCCTTTCGTGTGGTTGAATGGAGAATTCTAAATTCCTTAAATTTTGATAATATCATAAATTGATCTTAGAATGGAGATTAACGGATTGGATAAAACTATTACATCATGGTGGGCCCCACAGAGCCCTGCCCGGACGGATTATCGTCCGGGCGGGGTAGGACGCAATCCGCTTTCCAAATCCGCGTTTCTTATATCTCCTTGGATGACCAAAATATCGTTAACGGTCATTTTTTTCTTTTACTTGCCGAGTAAGCAACCTCTCTCTCTCTCTCTCAAAACCACTCCCTTCTCTCTCACTCTCTGAAAACCTCTCTCTCTCTGTGAGAACCTCTCCTTCCTTCTCCCCCCGCTCTCTCTGAAAACCTCTCTCTCTCTCCTTCTGCCATGACTGCCGGCAGCCTCGACGACGCGGGATGAAAAGGTGATGGCTCCAGCGTCATCGGAAACCCAAGGTTTCGGCCGTCAGCGATAGGAATGCGAGTGCAAGACGTCGATAATGGCTGATGGGCAAGAAAGAAGGAGATGCAAGCCATCACCGACGCCTGCATCATCGAAAGATGATAATAGCTTCCGGCCTCTAACAATCACAGGTAAGACGAGGTAAAATTCCTAATGGGACTGAAATCCCCAAATATTCTGGATTTTGGGATTCAAATCCCTAATCTCCAATTTTGGGAATCAAAATTCCCATGGCTTGATTTGGGCATAATTAATCCGGAATTCCCAATTCTTAGATTTGAGGTTCGATATTCCAATTCCTAAATTCAGAGTTTCGAAAATCTCTGATTTGGGGATCAAGGTCCCTGATGTCTGAATTTGGAAATTATAATCCCTAAAGTCTGGATTCAGGGATCGAAAACCCTAATTTATATTCTGGATGCCGAATTCCAGATGTGGGATTCAAAATCTCAGTTGTCTGTTTTCGGAGTGAAAATCCCTATGGCTGGATTTGAGATCCGCAATCCCAACGTCTGGATTGGCTGGATTCGATCATCCATACCTATTGCACAGTGGCTCTGATACCAACTGTAATGTTTTCTTAATGCGGAATTGCCGAAGGATCTTGCTGTGCATTAGATATGGAGATCTGAAGAAGTGAATGGCTTACCTTGCTGTGATGCCATCCCTGTAGATAGGGATGCTGAGGTCTTCCTTTCCTAACACCCTTTAGAGATGGGGCTCAACCTTCTGTCGATAGTGTTGGATTGGGGACCCAGCCCTGTTAATACAGGTTAGAGGGGTGAGGAGTTTGAAACCCATCAAAACTCCTCTCCCCAAGGCTCCACAAGAATTGGTAATTCCAGTTCCTCTAAAACACTATGTGCGAATCACAGTTGTAGCACTCCACCCCTTACACGAATTTGTGGATGTATCACAACTTAGTGGGGCCCACTGGTGCACCCGATCACATTATCTAACCCTTCGGACAATCCAGATCGTTGATCAATAAGGCCCACCTTATAGAGTTCTTACAGGCCACACTGATTAGACCTTCTGTCTCAAAGAGATGGCTAAAACCTCTTTTTATTTTTTTTGTTTGTCTGTGTGTAGCCCTTCATTGATTCTGTCTATGGTATGCTTTTAAGAATCGGATGAGTCTGATACGACTTGTATGAGTTGACTCAGTCTCTGTCAGACCTGATCCAGTTCGATACCACGAGTCAGCCCCCATGAGTCACCCCTGACTTGGGCGAGTCAGGCCTATTCAGCCCTGACTCTGATGAGTCGCAACTTCACTTTGGGTTGAATGGGTTAGGTTAATTCACTAAGTCTTTTAACCATGCTCTGTGGCCTACTTGAGTGAAACAACCAGATGTTTAGGTAATGTTATCTAAACAGTGTGGCCCACCTGAGCTGATGGGAATCTCACATGCCATACACATGTGCCATATTTTCTCATGCATGAAAACAATGGTTGGTTTAAAAATACTTGTCAACAGTACACATTCTAATGTACATTGTGTCCATTTTGTATGGTCCTAATTTTTGGCACAAGGTCAGCTCCATAGTGAGGGCTACGGCTCAAAAGTTACACCATTTGGCATACTGTCCTATGCATGGCCTTTTTTCGATGGTCAATATATCTAGAGAAATGGTCCTCAAAATTGTTTATGGATTGAATAGTTGTGAAAGCACCCATTTGCTGCATTTTTTTTTTTTTTGAGAAACGGACCATCCATGAGGTGGACTGAATTGGTTTGTCCAACAGTCCACAGTCTAATGTACATGTGTCTCCATTTTGAGGAGTGTATGGTCCTGCTTTTTGGCACCAAGTCATCTCCATAGAGAGGGCTATGACCCAAAACTTACGCCATTTGGCATGCTATCCTATATATGGTCTTTTTGGAATGGTCGATTAATCTATAGAAAAGGTCTTGAAAATTATTTATGGATTGAGTGGTTAGAAACACCCATCTGCTGCATTTTTTGAGAAATGGACCATCCATAGGTGGCCTATGAATCCGTCAGTCCAACAGTCAGTCTAATGTACATGTGTGTCCATTTGGAGGAGTGTACAGTCCTATTTTTGGCACCAGGCCATCAACATAGTGAGGGCCATGGCCCAAAAGTCACACCATTAGGCATACTTTCCTACTCATCACCTTTTTTTTTTAAATGTCAATAAATTTAGAGAAATGGTCCTGAAAGTTGTTTATGGATTGAATGGTTAGAAACACCCATTTGATGCTTTTGTTTTTTTCAATGGGTTGATCAGTCCAGATTGATTCACTTATTTTTCCCTTATTGGCTATAAGGCCGGCACCATTTATTATATGGTGCTCGATGTACATACAATGGATCTGCCTCAAAAGATTTATAGGAATAGATTTATTAAATGGTTTTCGATGAAATCTTACAAGGCTCATGAGATCTTTGCAACAAACAAGTTGTTCTCTTGTGTTGGATGTATATCGCCACGGAGTGATTATTCAGAAAACTGGTTTCACCGTGATTCAGAATTCACTAAATTATAGATTTTCTTCTACTCCTAGTAATAGAAGTATCAGCTATACAGGAGAATATATATTTGCAAATTTGCTTGCTTTTGCTACTATATGCAATGCTACTTGTTTTATATTTTACTTTCTTTGTTGTTGCCTTTGTGAAACCAATGTTTAGTGGTTCATTCACTTTTTGCATTTTTTTTTTCTTTTTGTTTTTTTGGTTCAGTGTTGGATCTTTTAAGCAAACAGGTGGTACTCTTTGCTGGATGTATATGTCGCCATGGATTAACCACTCAGAAAGGTTAGTTTCTACATGATTTAGAATTCATTGCATTACAGGCTTTTATTTGCCTCTAATAATGAAATGTCATCTAGATGATTAAGATTATATTAGCAACATTTTGCTTGCGTTCTGCTGGTGTTTCCGTTATCCTTTTGCTTTTGGTTGCCTTTGGGCATATGGAATGATTTTCAATCATATGAATCCGTCATATGATTGGGCCTCTTTTTCAATGATCCAGATCCTTTATGTGATTGTGATAATTTTCAGTGATACGAAGCACTAACATTCTACAATGTTCTTTCATCAATCTAATTAATAGGTGTTTACAACGATGCCATATGCACCAAAAATCAATAGTTTGGGTAAGTTCTTAGGGATCGAACATTGAAATGATATGTTGGAGCACATGCACCACTCATATGGATAGGCTCGTATTAAGTGATAGAAATCGATAATAATATTCCTTGCTCATCAAAGTCATTCATATGATTTGGCCAATCATATGTTCGGACTCGTATTTAGGGATCTAAATTAGGAATATGGCTGGGCCAATTTCCAATGCTCCAACCTAACGACATGGTTCGGCCTAATTTTAGTGATCCATACTGTTTAAATGACTCGACCTGTTTTCTGCATTCCAATTATTTTGTTTGGTTGAGTTTCTTACCAATCACCAGAGTCATTCATATGACTAGGCCCATACTCAATGATACAAATCAGTAATGTGGAGGGCTACTTTTCAGAGATTCATGCCATTCTTATGATTGGGATCCTAATTATTCATATGACTTAACCCATTTTTTGTGATTGAAATTATTCATATGAATGAGCTAATTTTAATGATCTAAACCATTTATAGGATTAGGTTCATATCTCTATAAAAAAGGAGCCAAATCGTTAATATGGTTGGCCAATTTTCCTTCATCCAAGCCTTTCATATGATTGGGCTAGTCATATACACAGATGCGTATTAAGGGGTCTATGTCATCAATATGGTAATGTGGACGGCTTCTTTTAATCATCGAGATCGGGATCTTAATTGGATAGTTTTCGGTGATCTATACCATTGATATGATTGGGATCTTAATTGGAATCAGCTTCTTTTAATCACCCAAGACATTCACATCAATAGACCTGTACTTTGTGATCCAAATTGGTAATGTGGACGGCCAGTCCTTAGTTTTCCATACCATTCACATGACTTGGCCCGCTTCTATTGATCCAAACCTTTGACATGGGCCATTTCAATGGATAAAAAACATTGACCTGGTTGGGCCTTTTAGTGGATCCAAATTGTTCATATAATTCGGCTTATTTGATGATCCCAACTCATAATACGATTGAAGCTGCTTTTCATGATCCAAACTCATCGTATGATTGAAGCAGTTTTTCATGATCCAAACTCATCGTATGATTAAAGCAGCTTTTCATGATCCAAACTCATCATATGATTAAAGCAGCTTTTCATGATTCTTTGCAATGGATATGCCAAGTTGATCCATGCCCAAAATTTTGTATGACCCTCTTTAGCTTTACTAATGATCCAAACTGTTCATATCATCTGGAACATTTCTAGTGATCCAAACCTTTGACATGCTTGGGCCATTTCAATGGATGAAAACCTTTAACGTGCTTGGGCGATTTAGCGGATTTGAACTTCTTATATGATTCGGCCCATTTTGCTATCTAAATGTATCATATGATTCATGCCGTTGTTAGTGATCTAAACTTTTCATATGATTGAAGCCTCTTTCCATGACCCATCTCAATGGATATGCTAAGTTGAACCATCTATTAGTAATACTTGAGGCTGGTTCTTAGTGATCCACTTCATTAATTTTGTAAGACTCTTCAATTCTATACACAATTCAAAGAATCGAGTTTCTTTTTACAACGATCCAAATTCATATAATTTGGCCAATTTCTACTGAACCAAACCTTCGCCATGGGCCATTTCGATGGATAAAAAACATTGACATGCTTGGGCCATCTAGTAGATCCAAATTGTTCATATAATTCGTCTCATTCGGCGATCCAAACTCATCCTACGATTGAAGTTGCTTTTCATAATCCAAACTCATCATATGGTTGAAGCTAGTTTTCATGATCCAAACTCATCATATGATTAAAGCTGCTTTTCATGATCCATCGTAATGGATATGCTAAGTTGATCCATGCCCTAAATTTTGTAGGACTCTTCTGCTTTACTAATGGTCCAAACTGCTCATATGATTTGACCATTTCTAGTGATCCATACCTTTGACATGCTTGTGCCATTTCAACAGATCAAAACCTTTGATGTGCTTGTGCCAATTCAGCGGATTTGACTTATATCATTTGGCCCCTCCAGCGATCTAAATGCATTATATGATCGGTGTTGCTGTTAGTGATCTAAACTCATCATATGATTGAAGCCTCTTTCCATGACCCATCCCAATAGATATGTTAAGTTGATCCATCTATTCATAATATTTGAGGTTGGTTCTCATTGATCCACATTATTAATTTTGTAGGACCGTCTTCAGTTCTATACACAATTCAAACAATTAGGTTTTGTTTTATAGCGATCCAATTTCATATGATTTCGCCCGTTTCTATTGATCCAAACCTTTGACATGGGCCATTTTGATGGATAAAAAACATTTACATGCTTGGGCCATTTCGATGGATAAAAAACATTTACATGCTTGGGCCATTTAGTGGATCCAAATTGTTCACATAATTCGGCTTATTCAGCGATCCAAACTCATCATACGAATGAAGCTGCTTTTCATTATCCAAACTCATCGTATGATTTAAGCGGCTTTTCATGATCCAAACTCATCATATGATTAAAGCGGCTTTTTATGATCCAAACTTATCATATGATTGAATTTGTTTTTCATGATCTAAATTCATCATATGATATTTGAGGTTGGTTCTCATTGATCCACATTATTAATTTTGTAGGACCGTCTTCAGTTCTATACACAATTCAAACAATTAGGTTTTGTTTTATAGCGATCCAATTTCATATGATTTCGCCCGTTTCTATTGATCCAAACCTTTGACATGGGCCATTTTGATGGATAAAAAACATTTACATGCTTGGGCCATTTCGATGGATAAAAAACATTTACATGCTTGGGCCATTTAGTGGATCCAAATTGTTCACATAATTCGGCTTATTCAGCGATCCAAACTCATCATACGAATGAAGCTGCTTTTCATTATCCAAACTCATCGTATGATTTAAGCGGCTTTTCATGATCCAAACTCATCATATGATTAAAGCGGCTTTTTATGATCCAAACTTATCATATGATTGAATTTGTTTTTCATGATCTAAATTCATCATATGATATAAGCGGCTTTTCATGATCCTTGGCAATGGATATGCTAAGTTGATCCATGCCCAAAATTTTGTAGGACCCTCTTCAACATTACTAATGATCCAAACTGTTCATATGATCTGGCCCATTTCTAGTGATCCAAACCTTTGACATGCTTGGGCCATTGTCAATGGATCAAAACCATTAACGTGCTTGGGCATTTTAGCAGATTTGAACTTCTTATATGATTCGTCTTGTTCAGCGATCCAAATGCATCATATGAATCGTGCTACTGTTAGTGATCTAAACTCATCATATGATTGAAGCCTCTTTCCATGACTCATCCCAATGGAAATGCTAAGTTGAACAATCTATTTGTAATATTTGAGGCTAGTTCTCAGTGATCCATTTCATTAATTTTGTAGGCCTCTTTAGTTCTATACAAAATTCAAAGAATCAAGTTCCTTTTTACAACAATCCAAATTCATATGATTTGGCCCATTTCTACTGATTCAAACCTTCAACATGGGCCATTTCAATGGATAGAAAACATTGGCATGCTTGGGCCATTAAATGTGGATCCAAATTGTTCATATAATTTGGCTTATTCGGCGATCTATACTCATCATACGATTGAAGCTGCTTTTGATGATCTAAACTCATCATATGATTTTCATGATCCAAACTCATCATATGATTGAAATTGCTGTTCATGATCCATGGCAATGAATATGCTAAGTTGATCCATGCCCTAAATTTTGTAGATCCCTCTTCAAGGTAACAAATGATCTAAACTGTTCATATGATTTGGCCTATTTCTAGTGATCCAAACCTTTGATATGCTTGGGCCATTTCAATGGATCAAAACCTTTGACGTGCTTCGGCCAATTCAGCGGATTTGATTTCTTATATCATTTGGCCCTTCAGTGATCCAAATGCATGATATGATTCGTGTTGCTGTTAGCAATCTTAACTCATCATATGATTTAAACCACCTTCCATGACCCATCCCAATGGATATGTTAAGTTGAACCATCTATTCGTAATATTTGAGGCTGATTCTTAGTGATGCACTTCGTTAATTTTGTGGGACCCCCTTCCGTTCACAATTCAAACAATGAAGTTTCTTTTTACAACGATCCAAATTCCTATGATTTCGCTCATTTATAGTGATCCAAACCTTTGACATGGGCCATTTCGATGGATAAAAAACAATGACATGCTTCGACCATTCAGTGGAAACAAATTGTTCATATGATTCGGCTCATTCAGCGATCCAAATAAATCATATAATTAAAGCTGCTTTTCATGATCCAAACCTTTGACATGGGCCATTTTGATGGATAAAAGACATTGGCATGCTTGGGCCATTCAGTGGATCCAAATTGTTCACATAATTTAGCTTATTCGGTGATACAAACTCATCATACGATTGAAGCTGCTTTTCATGATCCAAACTCATCATATGATTGTAGCTACTTTTCATGATCCGACCTAATCATGTGTTTAAAGCGGCTTTTCATGATCCAAACTCATCATATGATTGAACCTACTTTTCATGATCCAAACTCATCATATGATTAAAGCGGCTTTTCATGATCCTTGGCAATAGATATGCTAAGTTGATCCATGCCCAAAATTTTGTAGGACCCTCTTCAGCTTTACTAATGATCCAAACTGTTCATATGATCTGTACCATTTCTAGTGATCCAAACCTTTGACATGCTTGGGCCATCAAAATGGATCATAACATTTAACATGCTTGGGCAATTTAACGGATTTGAACTTCTTATATGATTTGGCCCATTCAGCGATCCAAATGCATCATATGCTTTGTTCTGCTGTTAGTGATCTAAACTCATTATATGATTGAAGCCTCTTTCCATGACCCATCCCAATGGATATGCTTAGTTGAACCAGCTATTCGTAATATTTGAGGTTGATTCTCAGTGATCCACTTCGTTAATTTTGTAGGACCCTCTTTAGTTTTATACACAATTCAAACAATTAAGTTTCTTTTTCTAATGATCTAAATTCCTATGATTTCGCTCATTTATACTGATCCAAACCTTTCACATGGGCCATTTCGATGGATAAAAAACATTCACATGCTTGGATCATTCAGTGGATCCAAACTGTTCATATGATTCGGCTCATTCAACGATCCAAACTAATAATAGGATTAAAGGTGCTTTTCATGATCCAAACTCATCATATGATTAAAGTTGTTTTTCATGATGCAAACTCATCATATGATTAGAGCTACTTTTCATGATCCTTGGCAATGGATATGCTAAGTAGATCCATGCACGAAATTTTGTAGGACCCTCTTCAGCATTACCAATGATCCAAACTATTCATATGATCTGGCCCATTTCTAGTGATCCAAACCTTTGACATGCTTAGGACATTTCAATTTAATGTGCTTGGGCAATTTATCGGATTTGAACTTTTTATATGATTCGGCCTATTCAACAATCCAAATGCATCATATGATTCGTGTTACTGTAAGTGATCTAAACTCATCTTATGATTAAAGCCTCTTTTCATGACCCATCCCAATGGATATGCTAAGTTGAACCATCTATTTCTAATATTTGAAGCTGGTTCTCAGTGATCCACTTTTTTAATTTTATAGGAGTCTTCAATTCTATACACATTCAAAGAATCAAGTTTCTTTTTACAACGATCCAAATTCATATGATTTGGCCCATTTCTATTGATCCAAACCTTCAACATGGGCCATTTTGATGGATAAAAAATGTTGGCATGCTTGGGCCATTCAGTGGATCCAAATTGTTCATATGATACGGCTTATTCGGCGATCCAAACTCATCATACAATTGAAGCTTCCATTTCTACTGATCCAAACCTTCAAAATGGGCTGTTTCGATGGATAAAAAACGCTAGCATGCTTGGACCATTTAGTGGATCCAAATTGTTCATATAATTCGGCTTATTCGGCGATCCAAACTCATCATACGATTGAAGCTTCTTTTCATGATCCAAACTCATCATATGATTAAAGCTACTTTTCATGATCCTTGGCAATGGATATGCTAAGTTGATCCATGCCCAAAATTTTGTAGTACCATCTTTAACTTTACTAATGATCCAAACTGTTCATATGATTTGGCCCGTTTGGATCTTGTGATCCAAACCTTTTGACTTGGTTGGGCCATTTCAGTGGATCAAAACCTTTAACGTGCTTCGGCCAATTCAGCAGATTTGACTTCTTATATCATTCGGCCCTTCATTGATCTAAATGGATGATATGATTCGTCCTGCCATTAGTGATCTATACTCATCATATGATTTGAAGCCTCTTTCCATGACCCATCCCAATGGATATGTTAAGTTGATCCATCTATTTCGTAATATTTGAGGTCAGTTCTAAGTGATCCAAATCGTTAATTTCGTAGGACCCTCTTCAGTTCTATACCCAATTCAAACAATCAAGTTTCTTTTTACACCGATCTAAATTCATATGATTTGGCCCGTTTCTATTGATACAAACCTTTGACATGGGACATTTGGTGGATCCAATTGTTCATATAATTCAGCTTATTTGGCGATCCAAACTCGTCATGTGATTGAAGTTGTTTTCATGATCCAAACTCATCATATGATTGAAGCTGCTTTTCATGATCCTTAGCAATGGATATGGTAAGTTGATCCATACACAAAACTTTGTACGACCCTCTTTCAGCTATACAAATGATCCAAACTGTTAATATGATTTGGCCCATTTCTAGTCATCCAAACCTTTGACATGTTTGGGTTATTTCAATGGATCAAAACCTTTAACGTGCTTGGGCCATTTAGCAGATTTGAACTTTTTATATGATTCAGCCTATTCACCGAGCCAATTGCATCATATGATTTGTGCTGCTATTCATGATCTATTCTCATCATATGATTGAAGCCTCTTTCCGTGACCCATCCCAATGGATATGTTAAGTTAGATCCATCTATTCATAATATTTAAGGTTGGTTCTTAGTGATCCACATCGTTAATTTTGTGTAGGACCCTCTTTAGTTCTATACACAATTCAAACAATCAATTTTCCTTTTACAATGATCCAAATTCATATGATTTGGCCCATTTCTAGTGTTCCAAACCTTTGACATGGGCCATTTCGATGGATAAAAAACGTCGACATGCTTGGGGCATTCAGTGGATCCAAATTGTTCATATGATTCGGCTCATTCGACGATCCAAACTTATTATATGATTGAAGCTGCTTTTCATGATCCAAACTCATTATACGATTGATGTTGCTTTTCATGATCCATGGCAATGGATATGCTAAGTTGATCCATGCGCTAAATTTTGTAGGACCCTCTTTAGCTTTACAAATGATCCAAACTGTTCATATGATTTGGCCCATTTCTAGTGATCCAAACTTTTGACATGCTTGGGCCATTTCAATGGATCAAAACCTTTGACGTGCTTCGGCCATTTCAACGGATTTGAACTTCTTATATGATTCAGCCCATTCAGCGATCCAAATGCATCATATGATTCATGCTACTATTAGTCATCCAAACTTATTATATGATTGATGCCTCTTTCCATGACCCATCCTAATGGATATGTTAAGTTAGATCAATCTATTCATAATATTTGAGGTTGGTTCTCAGTGATTCACATCGTTAATTTTTTAGGACCCTCTTCAATTCGATACGCAATTTAAACAATCAGGTTTCTTTTTACAACGATCCAAATTCATATGATTTGGTCCATTTCCAGTGATCCAAATCTTTAACTTGGGCCATTTCAATGGATAAAAAACACGACATGCTTGGGCCATTCGGTGGATCCAAATCGTTCATATGATTTGGCTCATTTAGCGATCAACCCTCATCATACGATTGAAGCTATTTTTCATGATCCAAACTCATCATATGATTAAAGCAGCTTTTCATGATCCAAACTCATTATATTATTGAAGCTATTTTCATGATCTAAACTCATCATATGATTAAAGCTGCCTTTCATGATCTAAACTCATCATATGATTGAAGTTGCTTTTCATGATCTAAACTCATCTTATGATTAAAACTGCCTTTCATGATTTAAACTCATCATATGATTGGCAATGTATATGCTAAGTTGATCCATGCCCTAAATTTTGTAGATCCCTCTTTCGGTTTACAAATCATCCAAATTATTCATATGATTTGGCTCATTTCAATGGATCAAAACCTTTGAGGTGCTTTGGCCATTTCAACGGATTTGAACTTCTTATATGATTCGGCCCATTCAGCGATCCAAATGCATCATATGATTCATGCTTCTGTTAGCGATTTAAACTAATTCATATCATTTGGCACATTTCCAGTGATCCAAATCTTTAATATGGGACATTTCAATGGATAAAAAACATTGACAGGCTTGGGCCATTCAGTGGATCCAAATTGTTCATATGATTCGGCTCATTTGGCGATCGACACGCATCATACGATTAATGGTGCTTTTCATGTCCAAACTCATCATGATCTAAACTCAACATATGATTGAAGCTGCTTCTCATGATCTATGACAGTGGATATGCTAAGTTGATCCATGCCCTTGAACCCTCTTTTGTTCTATACACAATTCAAACAATCAAGTTTCTTTTTATAATGATTCAAATCATATACCATTTCTAGTGATCCCAACCTCTGACATTGGCCATTTTGATAGATAAAAATCATTGACATGCTTTAGCCATTGAGTGGATCCAAATTGTTCTTATGATTAGGCTCATTTGGCGATCCAAACTCATCATACGATTGAAGCTGCTTTTCATGATACAAACTCAACATATGATTGGAGCTGCTTTTAATGATCCATGGCAATTGATATGATAAGTTGATCCATGCCCTAATCCCTCTTCTGTTCTATAAACAATTCAATCAATCAGGTTTCTTTTTACAACGATCCAAATTAATATGATTCGGCTCATTTCTAATGATCCAAAGATTTGACATTGACCATTTCGATGGATAAAAATCATTGACATGCTTGAGCCATTAAGTGGACCCAAATTGTTCACATGATTAGGCTCATTCAACGATCCAAACTCATTGTACGATTGAAGCTGCTTTTCATGATCTAAACTCAACATATGGCATTGCTTTTCATGATCCAAACTCAACATATGGCATTGCTTTTCATGATCCAAACTCAACATATGGCATTGCTTTTCATGATCCATGGCAGTGGATATGCTAAGTTGATCCATGCCCTAAAACCCTCTTCTATTCTATACACAATTCAAACAAACAGGTTTCTTTTTACAACGATCCAAATCAATATGATTTGGCCCATTTCTAGTGATCCGAACCTTTGACATTGACCATTTTGATGGATAAAAATCATTGACATGCTTTAGCCATTTAGTGGATCCAAATTGTTCATATGATTAGGCTCATTCGGCAATCCAAACTCATCATATGATTGAAGCTGCTTTTAACGATCCAAACTCAACATATGATTGAAGCCGCTTTTCATCATCTAAACTCATCGTATTGTTGATGCAGCTTTTCATAATCCATAGCAATGGATATGATAAGTTGCTTCATGCTCTATAACCCTCTTCTGTTCTATACACAATTCAAACAATCAGGTTTCTTTTTACAACGATCCAAATTAATATGATTTGGCCCATTTCTAGTGATCCAAACCTTTGACATTGACCATTTCGATGGATAAAAATCATTGACATGCTTTAGCCATTCAGTGGATCCAAATTGTTCATATGACTAGGCTCATTCGGCGATCCAAACTCATCATACGATTGAAGCTGCTTTTCATGATCCAAACTCAACAAATGATTGAAGCTACTTTTCATGATCCATGGCAATGGATATGCTAAGTTGATCCATGCCCTAAAACCCTGTTTTGTTCCATACACAATTCAAATAATCAGGTTTCTTTTTACAATGATCCAAATCACATACCATTTCTACTGATCCAAACCTTTGACACTGGCCATTTTGATGGATAAAAATCATTGACATGCTTTACCCATTGAGTGGATCCAAATTGTTCTTATGATTTGGCCTATTTCTAGTGATCCAAACCTTTGACATTGGCCATTTCGATGAATAAAAATCATTAACATGCTTGAGCCATTTAGTGGATTCAAATTGTTCATATGATTAGGCTCATTCGGCTATCCAAACTCATCATACGATTGAAGCTGCTTTTCATGATCCAAACTCAAAATATGATTCAAGCTGCTTTTCATGATCCATGGCAATGGGTATGCTAAGTTGATCCATGCCCTAAACCTCTTCTGTTCTATAAACAATTCAATCAATCAGGTTTCTTTTTACAAGGATCCAAATTAATATGATTTGGCTCATTTCTACTGATCTCAAACCTTTGACATTGGCTATTTTGCATGATAAAAATCAATGATATGCTTGAGCCATTCAGTGGATCCAAATTGCTCATATGATTAGGCTCATTCGTCGATCCAAACTCATCGTACGATTGAAGCTGCTTTTCATGATCCAAACTCAACATATGATTGAACTTGCTTTTCATGATCCAAACTCAACATATGGTTGAAGCTGCCTTTCATGATCCATGGTAGTGGATATGCTAAGTTGATCCATGCCCTAAAACCCTCTTCTATTCTATACACAAATCAAACAATCAGGTTTCTTTTTTCAACGAACCAATTCAATATGATTTGGCCCATTTCTAGTGATCCAAACCTTTTACATTAGCCATTTTGTTGATACAAACTCTACATTTGAATGAAGCTACTTTTCATGATCCAAACTCATCATATGGTTGAAGCAGCTTTTCAAGATCCATGGCAATGGATGCGCTAAGTTGATCCATGCCCTAAAACCCTCTTCTGTTCTATACACAATTCTAACAATTAGATTTCTTTTTACAACCTTTGACATTGACTATTTCGATGGATAAAAATCATTGACATGCTTTAGCCATTCAGTGGATCCAAATTGTTCATATAAAATACAAATATAAGCTTGATCGAAAACTTTCGTGGCCTTTAGAAGTTTTCGATCAAGGGTTCGAGTATCCACAAGCAGTGAAATCCCATTGCGGCATGAGTGTGTGGGGGTGTGTGTGTACATGTGTTAAAAAAAAAAAAAAAAGCTTTATTGAAAATTTGTGGCATTTAGAAGTTTTTAATGGTGGCGTCACTCTCCCCACTGTTTTCTGTGGTGGGGTCCATTGGAGCTTTGGATGTGACTCATTCTTTGGATACTACCCTAAAATGATCTCTCCGGATGGATGGATGGCGTGGATACAAAACATATATCATGGTGGGGCCACAAAATTTGGTGACATCACTTCAGAAGCAGTCTCCCTACTCATCCAGTCAGTAGCCAATCCATGCCCGCACAGAGGTCTCTTGCGGTGGGAATTGGACCGCACCAAGGTATCCCGCGGGGTGGTTCAGTGGAGACCATTACTCTCTCTCTCTCTTTATATATATATATATATATTGTTTATTTTATCTCAGATTTTCCCAAATAAATGTCAAGAAGAAGCCCAAATATGCAATAAGAGTGAAATATGAGAGTTATTTGATAAAGTGGGAATGTGACGGTTGATACTTACGCACTCTAAAATTCTAAACTTGTTTTACATCAACTCCAATTAAGCCATTCTAGTTGCAAGAACACTACTTGATCGATGACCTTAACCCTCTTCTATTCTATTCACAATTCAACCAATCAGGTTTCTTTTTACAACGATCCAAATTAAACGATTAGGCCCATTTCTAGTGATCCAAACCTTTGACATTGGCCATTTCGATGGATAAAAACCATTGACATGCTTGAGCCATTTAGCGGTTACAAACTTTTCATATGATTAGGCTCATTCGGCTATCCAAACTCCTTGTACGATTGAAGCTGCTTTTCATGATCCAAACCCAAAATATGATCGGGGTGCTTTTCATGATTTAAACTCATCGTATGGATGAAGCTGTTTTTCATTTTCCATGGCAATGGATACTCTAAGTTGATCCATGCCCTAAACCCCCTTCTGTTCTGTACACAATTCAATCAATCAGGTGTCTTTTTACAACGATCCAAATTAATATGATTTGGCCCATTTCTAGTGATCTAAACCTTTGACATAGGCCATTTCGATGGATAAAAATCATTGACATGCTTCATGCTTGAGCCATTCAGTGAATCCAAATTGTTCGTATGATTAGGCTCATTTGACGATCAAGACTTATCATACAATTGAAGCTGCTTTTCATAATCCAAACTTAACTTATGAATGAAGCTGCTTTTCATGATCCAAACTCATCGTATGGTTGAAGCTGCTTTTCATGATTCATGGCAATGGATATGCTAAGTTGATCAATGCCCTAAACCCTCTTTTGTTCTATACACAATTCAATCGATCAGGTTTCCTTTTACAACGAACCAAATTAATATGATTTGACACATTTCTAGTGATCCAAAGCTTTGACATTGGCCATTTCGATGGATAAAAATCAATGACTTGCTTGAGCCATTTAGTGGATCCAAATTTTTCGTATGATTAGGCTCATTCGGCGATCCAAACTCATCATACGATTGAAGATGCTTTTCATGATCCAAACTCATTATATGGTAGAAGCTGCTTTTCATGATCCATGGCAATGGATATGCTAAGTTGATCCATGCCTTAAAACCCTCTTTTGTTCTAGACACAGTTCAATCTATCAGGTTTCTGTTTACAAACATCCAAGTTAATATGATTCGGCCCATTTCTAGTGATCCAAACCTTTGACAGTGGCTATTTCGATGGATAAAAATCATTGACATGCTTGAGACATTCAGTGGATCCAAATTGTTCGTATGATTAGGCTTATTCGTCGATTCAAACTCATCATACGTTTGAAGTTGCTTTTAAGGATCCAAACTCAACATATGATTAAAACTGCTTTTCATGATCTATGGCAATGGGTATGCTAAGTTGATCCATGCCCTAAACCCCCTTCTATTCTATACACAATTCAATCAATCAGGTGTCTTTTTACAACGATCCAAATTAATATGATTTGGCCCATTTCTGATGATCAAAACCTTTGACATTGGCCATTTCGATGGATAAAAATCATTGACATGCTTGTGCCATACAGTGGATCTGAATTGTTCATATGATTTATCCAAATTGCTCATATGATTAGGCTCATTCGGTGATCCAAACTCATCATACGATTGAAGCTTCTTTTCATGATCCAAACTCAACATATGATTGAAGCTGCTTTTCATGATCCAAACTCATCGTATGGTTGAAGCTGCATTTCATGATCCACAACAATGGATATGCTAAGTTGATCCATGCCCTAAACCCTCTTCTGTTTTGTACACAATTCAATCGATCAGGTTTCCTTTTACAACGATCCAAATTAATATGATTTGACCCATTTCTAGTGATCCAAACCTTTGACAATTGGCCATTTCGATGGATATAAATCATTGACATGCTTGAGGCATTCAGTGGATCCAAAATTTTCATATGATTAGGCTCATTCGACGATCCAAACTTATTATACAATTGAAGCTGGATATGTTAAGTTGATCCATCTATTCATAATATTTGAGGTTGGTTCTCAGTGATCCACATCGTTAATTTTCATGATCCAAACTCAACATTTGATTGAAGCTGCTTTTCATGATCCAAACTCATCGTATGGTTGAAGCTGCATTTCATGATCTACAGCAATGGATATGCTAAGTTGATCCATGCCTTAAACCCTCTTCTATTTTGTAAACAATTCAATCGATCAGGTTTCCTTTTACAATTATCCAAATTAATATGATTTGGCCCATTTCTAGTGATCCAAACCTTTGACATTGGCCATTTCGATGGATATAAATCATTGACATGCTTGAGGCATTCAGTGGATCCAAATTTTCCATATGAGTAGGCTCATTCGGCCATCCAAACTTATTATACAATTGAAGCTGGATATGTTAAGTTGATCCATCTATTCATAATATTTGAGGTTGGTTCTCAGTGATCCACATCGTTAATTTTGCAGGACCCTATCCTGTTCTATCGACAATTCAAATAGTTGGGTTTTTTTTTTTTTTTTTTTTTCCTTTTTTATTTTATAACGATACTAATTTATATGATTTGGCCCATTGCTATTGACCCGAACCTTTCACATGGGCCATTTCGATGGATAAAAAACATTGACATGCGTGTGCCATTCAATGGTTCCAAATTGTTCATATTATTTGGATCATTCAGTCATACAAACTCATCGTACGATTGAAGCTCCTTTTCATAATCCAAACTCATCATATGATTGAAGTTGCTTTTCATGATCTATGGCAATAGATATGCTAAGTTGATCCCTGCCCTAAATTTTGTAGGACCCTCTTAAACTTTACAAATGATCCAAACTGTTCATATGATTTGGCCCATTTTAGTGATCCAAACCTTTGAAATGCTTCGGCCATTTCAATGGATACCTTTGACGTGCTTGGGCCATTTCAGTGGATTTTAACTTCTTATATGATTCGGCCCATTCTGCGATCCAAATACATCATATGATTCATGTTGCTTTTAGTGATCTGAACTCATCAAATGATTGAAACCTCTTTCCTTGACCCATCCCAATGGATATGTTAAGTTGATCCATCTATTCATAATATTTGAGGTTGGTTCTCAATGATCCACATCGTTAATTTTGTAGGACCCTCTTCCGTTCTATTAACAATTCAAACAATCAAGTTTCTTTTTACAACGATACAAATTTGCATGATTTGGCCCATTTCTATTGATCCAAACCTTTGACTTGGGCCATTTTGACGGATGGAAAACATTAACATGCTTGGGCCATTCAATGGATCCGAATTGTTCATATTATTTGGATCATTCGGTGCTACAAATTCATTATACGATCAAAGTTGTTGTTCATGATCACTCATCATATGATTGAAGTTGCTTTTCATGATCCATGGCAATGGATATGCTAAGTTGATCCTTGCCCTAAATTTTGTGGGACCCTATTAAGCTTTACAAATGATCCAAACTATTTATATGATTTGGCCCATTTCTAGTGATCCAACCATTTGACATGCTTGGGCCATTTCAATGGATCAAAACCTTTGAAGTGCTTTGGCCATTTCAGCCTATTTGAACTTCTCATATGATTTGGCCCATCGAGCGATCCAAATACGTCATGTGATTCGTGCTGCTGTTAGTGATCTAAACTCATCATATGATTAAAGCCTCTTTCCATGACCCATCCCAATGGATATGTTAAGCCGATCCATCTATTCATAATATTTGAGGTTGGTTCTCAGTGATCTACTTTATTAATTTTCTAGGACCCTCTTCTGTTCTATCGACAATTCAAACAGTTGGGTTTTTTTTTTTTTTTTACAACGATACTAATTTTTATGATTTGGCCCATTTCTGTTGATTCAAACCTTTGACATGGGCCATTTTGCTGGATTAAAAACATTGACATGCTTGGGCCATTCAATGGATCCAAATTGTTCACGTGATTCGGATCATTCGGTAATACAAACTCATCATACGATTGAAGCTGTTGTTTATGATCCAAACTCATCGTATCATTAAAGATGTTTTTCATGATCCACGGCAATGGATATGCTAAGTTGATCCATGCCCTAAATTTTGTAGGAGCCTCTTAAGCTTTACAAATTATCCAAAATGTTCATATGATTTGGCCCATTTCTAGTGATCCAAACCTTTAATATGCTTGGGTCATTTCAATGGATCAAAACCTTTGACGTGCTTTGTCCATTTCAGCGGATTGGAATTTCTTATATGATTTGGCCCATTCAGCGATCCAAATACATCATATGATTCATGCTGCTGTTAGTGATCGAAACTCAACATATGATTGAAGCATCTTTCTTTCCATGACCCATCCCAATGGATATGTTATGTTGATCCGTCTATTCATAATATTTGAGGTTAGTTCTCAGTGATCCACATCATTAATTTTGTAAGACCATCTTCAATTTTATATACAATTCAAATAATCAAGTTTCTTTTTACAACGATCCAAATTCATATGATTTAGCCCATTTCTATTTATCCAAACCTTTGACTTGGGCCATTTTGATGGATGGAAAACATTGACATGCTTGGGCCATTCAATGGATCCAAATTGTTCATCTTATTCGGATCATTTGGTGATACAAACTCATCATACGATCGAAGCTGCTGTTCATGATCCAAACTCATCATATGATTGAAGTTGCATTTCATGATCCATGGCGATGGATATGCTAAGTTGATCCCTGCCCTAAATTTTGTAGGACCCTATTAAGCTTTACAAATGATCCAAATTCTTTATATGATTTGGCCCATTTCTAGTGATCTAAAAATTTGACATGCTTGGGCCATTTCAATGGATCAAAACCTTTGAAGTGCTTTGGCCATTTCAGCCTATTTAAACTACTCATATGATTCGGCCCATAGAGCGATCCAAATACGTCATATGATTCGTGTTGCTGTTAGTGATCTAAACTCATCATATGATTAAAGTCTCTTTCCATGACCCATCCCAATGGATATGTTAAGCTGATCCATCTATTAATAATATTTGATGTTTGTTCTCAATGATCCACATCGTTAATTTTCTAGGACCCTCTTCTATTCTATCGACAATTCAAACAGTCGGGTTTTTTTTTACAACGATACTAATTTTTATGATTTGGCCCATTTCTATTGATCCAAACCTTTAACATGGGCTATTTCGATAGATAAAAAACATGACATGCTTGGGTCATTCAATGGATCCAAATTGTTCATATTATTTGGATCATCCGGTCATACAAACTCATCATACGATTGAAGCTCTTTTTCATGATCCAAACTCATCAAATGCTTTAAGTTGCTTTTCATGATCCAAAGTCATCATATGATTGAAGCTGCATTTCATGATCCATGGCAATGGATATGCTTAGTTGATCCATGTCTTAAATTTTGTAGGAACCTCTTCATCTTTACAAACGATCCAAACTATTCATATGATTTGGCCCATTTCTAGTGATCCAAACCTTTGACATGCTTGAGCCATTTCAATAGATCAGAACCTTTGACATGCTTGGGTAATTTCATCGAATTTGAACTTCTTTTATGATTCAGCCCATTCAGCGATCCAAATGCATCATATGATTCGTGCTGCTGTTAGTCATCTAAACTCGTCATATGATTGAAGCCTCTTTCCATGACCCATCCCAATGGATATGTTAAGATGATACATATATTCATTATATTTGAGGTTGGTTCTCAGTTATCCACATCGTTAATTTTGCCGAACCCTCTTTAGTTCTATACACAATTCAATCAATCATGTTTCTTTTTACAAGGATCCAAATTCATATGATTTGGCCCATTTCTAGTGATGCAAACCTCTGACATGGGCCATTTCGATGGATGGGCCATTTAGTGGATCGAAATTGTTGATATGATTCAGCTCATTCGGTGATCAAAACTCATCATACGATCGAAGCTACTTTTCATGATCCAAACTCATCATATGATTGAAACTGCTTTTCATGATCCATGGCAATGGATATGCTAAGTTGATCCCTACTTTAAATTTTGTACGACCCTATTAAGCTTTACAAATGATCCAAATTGTTTGTATGATTTGGCCCATTTCTAGTGATCCAAACCTTTGACATGCTTGGGTCATTTCAATGGATCAAAACCTTTGACGTGCTTTGTCTATTTCAGCGGATTTGAACTTCCTATATGATTTGGCCCATTGAGCGATCCAAATACATCATATGATTCATGTTGCTGTTAGTGATCTAAACTCAACCTATGATTGAAGCCTCTTTCTTTCCATGACCCATCCCAATGGATATGTTAAGCGGATCTATCTATTCCTAATATTTGAGGTTGGTTCTCAGTGATCCACATCATTAATTTTGTAGGACCCTCTTCCATTCTATCCACAATTCAAACAGTCAGGTTTCTCTTTACAACAATACAAATTTATATTATTTGTCCCATTTCTATTGATCCAAACCTTTGACATGGGCCATTTTGCTCGATTAAAAACATTGACATGCTTGGGCCATTCAATGGATCCAAATTGTTTACGTGATTCGGATCATTAGGTAATACAAACTTATCATACGATTGAAGTTGTTGTTTATGATCCAAACTCATCGTATCATTGAAGTTGCTTTTCATGATCCATGGCAATGGATATGTTAAGTTGATCCATGCCCTAAACTTTGTAGGGCCCTCTTAAGCTTTACAAATAATCCAAACCGTTCATGTGATTTGGCCCATTTCTAGTGATCCAAACCTTTGACATGCTTCGGTCATTTTAGTGGATCAAAACCTTTGACGTGCTTTGTCCATTTCAGCGGATTTGAACTTCTTATATGATTCATGCTACTGTTCGTGATCTAAACTCAACATATGATTGAAGCATCTTTCTTTCCATGAGCTATACCAATGGATATGTTATGTTGATCCATCTATTCATAATATTTGAGGTTGGTTCTCAGTGATCCACATCATTAATTTTGTAGGACCATCTTCAATTTTATATACAATTCAAATAATTAAGTTTCTTTTTACAACGATCCAAATTCATATGATTTGACCCATTTCTAGTGATCCAAACCTTTGAATTGGGCCATTTTGATGGATAAAGAACATTGAAATGCTTGGGCCATCTAGTGGATCCAAATCGTTCATATGATTTTGCTCATTCTGCGATCCAAACTCATCATATGATAGAAGTTGCTTTTTATGATCCATGGCAATGGATATGATCAGTTGATCCATTCCCTATTAAATTTTGTAGGATCCTCGTCATCTTTACAAATGATCCAAACTGTTCATATGATTTGGCCCATTTCTAGTGATCCAAATCTTTGAAATGCTTGGGCCATTTCAATGGATCAAAACCTTTGACGTGTTTGGGCTATTTCAATGGATCAAAACCTTTGACGTGTTTGGGCCATTTTAGCGGATTTGAACTTATTATATGACATGGCCCTTTCAGCGATCCAAATGCATCATATGATTTGTGCTGCTGTTAATTATCTAAACTCATCATATGATTGAAGCCTCTTTGCATGACCTATCCTAAAGGATATGTTAAGTTGATTCATCTATTCATAATATTTGAGGTTGGTTCTTAGTGATCCACATCGTTAATTTTGTAGGATCCTCTTTCGTTCTATTGACAATTCAAACTGTCAGGTTTTTTTTTTTTTTTTTTTTTTCTTTCAACGATACAAATTAATATTATTTGGCCCAATTCTATTGATCCAAACCTTTGACATGGGTCATTTCGATGGATAAAAAAACATTGACATCCTTGGTCCATTCAATGGATCCAAATCGTTCATGTTATTTGGATCATTCGGCGATACAAACTCATCATATGATTGAAGTTGCTTTTCGTGGTTGGGCCATTTCAGCGGATTTAAACTTCTTATATGATTCGGCCCATTCAACGATTCAAATGCATCATATGATTTGTGCTGCTTGTAGTGATCTAAACTCATCATATGATTGAAGCGAAGCTTCTTTCCATGAGCCATCAATGGATATGTTAAGTTGATCCGTCATTTCGTAATATTTGAGGTTGGTTCTCAGCGATACACATCATTAATTTTGTTGGACCTTTTTTAGTTTGATACAGAATTCAAACAATCATGTTTCTTTATACAACGATCCAAATTCTTATGATTTGGCCCATTTCTAGTGATCCAAACCTTTGACATGGGCCATTTCGATGGATAAAGGTGATACCTTCAATTGAAATACTTTTTTTAAAAAAATATATATTTTTTATTTTATTTTTAATTTTTTGGTTTTGGGAAATGCGATCGAACTAAATAGGTGTTGATTGTAGGGCGGGAATTTTGGTTGTTTATGAGAAGTGATGGATTGTATGATCCCCTGCCTTATATGTATTATCTCTCAGAGTCTTGAGTCCAGAGATGTGGGCTTGGCATTTTGATGAATGTTCGCCAGGCTATTCTCTTGATTGTCTATTTAGTAGCCACCATTTGAAGGCTTAGCATTGTCCCATTTGGGCAATTTTTGTGGCCCCATCCTTGGTGGTCAATAGGTTGTATAGTTGAGTCATGGGTCTCACTTATATGGGGGCAAGGCTTGATGCCGCTAACCCTCTTTGTGCTTATATAATTGCTGGTGAGACATTGGTGAACTTTGATTGGCTGAGCGGTCGATTACAAAACCTGCATTGATCTCTGTATGGGCATTGGAAATAATTGGTAACTAGCTCTTAACCACTGATTGGATTCGACATCCTAAAAATTGTTATGAGTGGAGGGATTTATTCATAGAATATTTTGACCTTTTGCCATTGAATGCAGACCGTTGAGGTATTTCCCTTCGAAACTGTCTATTTGTTAGCTACTTAGTTTAGACTTGCAATCTTTTCTTGTTCAAGATATTTTGTGCCTAGGTCAATTGCAATCGGCCCCGTTTTCAGGGATCCAATCCATTCATAGGGTAGGCTTTATATTCAATGATCGAAACTATTTATACAATTGAGCTAGTTTTTAGTGATCCTTAGTAGGCCCTTATTTTGTATTCCAAATCATTTGCACAATTGGGCTTGTTTTCAATTATCCAAACTTTATCATGTAGACCATTTCCAGTGGTAAAAACTATATGCATAAGTGTCCAATTTGAATGATCTAAGCCATTGATACGATTGGGCTAACTTTCTCCAATTCTGACTGTTCATATGGCTGACCCATATTAGTGATACAAACCATTAATGTGGTTAGGTCTGTTTACAATTATCTAAATTGCTCATATGATTTGGCCTTTCTCTAGTGATCCAAACCTATGATATGATTGGGCCATTTTAGTGGATCCAAACTATTCATATGAATGGGCTCATATTTGTTGATCAACATGCTTGATATGTTAAGTTGATACATAACTTTCATTCGAGTTGGTTCATAGTGGTCAATATTTCTATATTCTAGGGCCCTTATTCATTGCTATAAAGTGTTCAAATGATTGGACTTGTTTTCAATCCAAACCGTTCATTTGATTGCTTCATTAATGTAATCCAAACCATCTTTAGAGTTAGTCTTGTGCTCAACAAATTAATTTTTGGGTGCCTCATGTACAAAAAATCGTTAGTGATTCAAATTGTTCGTATGATAGGCCTTGTTTTCAGTCACACAACTTTTGAGATGAGTGCACCTATAACCTATTCACGAGATTAAAGTCATTCCTATACTTGTTTGTTTTAAGTGATCTAAACCCCTTCATTTGATTGGAGTAAACTTAGGTCTTTGTTTACTAAGCCAATGAATGAAAGTTTTATACTCTTTTGTTGGGTTGCACAAGCACAAAAATTCATTATGGGAGGAGTAATCTTGTCAAATCATTGTGCTTATTTTCAACAACCCTGCTAATCATACGATTGACAAGTTTTTGGTGATTTAAGTCGTTAATATGGTAGAGTCTTTTTCCATCAATCTAAGCCGTTCATCTAGTTTGGCTTGTTTTGTGACACAACCCTTGGCGGATCTGTAATTGCGGTTTCACTCATTAGAGACAATTGAATGCATGAGTAATGCACAATGGGCCCATTCAAGCTATTAATTAATCTCTTGTTCCATTTTTCCTGGTAGAAACCGTTCTTATGGTTGGGTCCCTTTGTAGTGACCAAAACCATTAATCACGTAGCTCGCTTCTAGTGATGCAAACTATTTATAGGCAGGTCCCATTTTTGCTAACCAAATCATTTATAAAGATGAGCCTATCTTTTGAAATGCTTGGACCATTTGAAGTTATCCAATTGAGCTAACCTTCTAAAATGCTTGGGTTGGTTGGAGTCAATCAAATCATTCATATTGCTGGCTCTTTTTAAGTGATCCAATCCCTCTATATAATTCAAGCCAGTTTTGTGATCCGTATTATTGGGGCTGTTTCTAGTGATCCAAATCAGTTAATATCCTAAGGTCCATGGTTCAACAATGCAAGCAAACTTATCCGAACCCTTTACATAATTTGGCCTGTTTTAGTGATCCATACTCGTCTTATTGTTGGGGCCCTTTTTAGTCATCTGAATTAATTGACATTTTAAGGCTTATATTCATTAATCTAAGCAAATTATCTATAGCCCATGTTGGTTGGAGTGGTACGCTGCTAATGTTAATCGTGAATATTATGCTAAGGGCCATGTCTAACGATTCAAATAGGTGCTGTGATACAAACCTTGATGGATCTGTAATTGTGTTTCACCCATTTGAGACAAGTGCACGAATCATGCACAATGGGCCTATTTTCAATTATCCAAACCATTAATATCTCTTGCTCCATTTTTACTAGTAGAAACCATTCTTATGGTTGGTTCCTTTGCAATAATCCGGACCGTTAATCACTCGCTTCTAATGATGCAAGCTACTTATAGGAATGGCCCCACTTTCATTAACCAAACCATTTGTAGGATAATCTAACCTTTTGAAATGCTTGGGCCATTCAAAGTGATCCAATTAGGCCAAACTTTTATAATGCTTGGGTTGTTTGGAATGATCTAAATTGTTCATATTGGTGGTTCTTTTTAAGTGGTCTAAATCGATCTTTAAATCATCCTTGATTTATTTATGTTAAGTCAAATTGAGCGGTTGCCACTTCTCTTTATATATATAGGTTGGGCAAATTTTTTTAGCATGTTGGATGATCTTTGCAAGCTTTGAATCAACTTAGCAATTCTGCAACCGGAGGGAACTAGCTTGTTAAACTATTAATATTTTTTCGGTTAAGTGATATGTTTATTAGTGTTTAGGAAGGAATGCAACTTTTTCTCTAATGAAACTTTGTAAGCTCGAAGTTAGCAATTTGCAACATGAGGGAGCTAGCTTGGCATATTTTCTATATTTTTTAGGTTATAGTGATATGTTTATAATTAGATTAGAGGATAAAATGCACTTTGTTTCTTAATGAATCCTTTTTCTTGGCATGTTCCTAATGAAATTTGTTTCTTTTTCATCTAGTTTTGATAGGTGCCTCAGCAGTTTATGACAATTGTTCTTTTGTGCTTAATATATCTCCAAATGAACTCAATTCGGTTGTTCTTTTGTCTCATGCCTTATCTATGGTTTTAATCACACCATTTTATTTTTATTATTATTATTATTATTTTGGTGTTTCAGCTTCTTTGCGTTCAAGCATTGTGTTAGATTTACTAAGAGAACGATGAAGCTTGTTGGTTTCCATCATATTCATCAGGTTTTTAGTTCTTCTATGAGTGAGATTTTTCTTAACACTTTTCTTGTTATTAATTGATCATGGAATTATTGTTTTGAATTTTAAGGGTCTTATTTGATTATATTGGGGGTTGATATGTGGAGATTCTATTCGTCCATTTTAGTTATAATACCATGCAGTTACCATTTGTGATGGTTCAACATATGTACTTGTTATTTTTTTTATACTCATCCATCATGTTTGTTTGCCTCTGCTTGTTTTCAATGGCTTGCTAGTTTTAGTTAATTACTTTAAAGATACACTATTAGAATGATGTGAATAGTTTTTCATTTCTATGAAGGGGAATAGTTTCTATGATAATGTTACATTCAATTTATTAGTTGTAGTTGTAGATTGCAAGTTAAATTTTTATGGTACACTAGATTAAATTATCCAATTAGTTGAGGTGGTTAGGTGTACCTTGGGAGATGTAGAATGGCGACTTCTTTTTTTAGTGGCTTTAGTACAATAGTCGACTACATTGGTTTATTTTATGTGACCTAATCTATTGAATATCATGTGGACCATTTCCAACAATGCAAACTATTTGCATAATTTGGTCCAATTTGAATGGTCCATCGTTGATATGAGTAGGCTCATTTTATTAAATTCAAACTATTCTTGTGGTTGGCCAGTATTAAGTGATCCAAATTGCCAATATGGTTGCATTCTTTTACAATAATCCAAATTGTTTATAGGATTTGGCTCGTTTCTACTGATCTTAACCTCTAATTTGTCTAGGCCATTTTAAGTATTGGAACCTTTACCATAATTGGGCCATTTTAATCGATTGAAACCATTCATATGATTGAGTCTTCAGTGATCCAAATGCTTCATATGTTTGGATATGTTTTTAATGATCCAAACTCTTGATATGATTGACCTTGTTTTTAGTGATCCAAGCTAATGGATATGTTAAGTTGATCCTTAGTTGCAGGATCGCTACTCCTACTTAAAATCCTCGTTTATATATATGTTGCTAGTGCTCTCACTTCCCACCTATTCATACTTGCTTACATTTTGAAAAAGATGCTTCCCTGCTCTTGCACCTGAATTTTTGTGCCGCTCCGCTCATGCTTCATGCGACTATAAGTTGATCCATATCATTCATATGATTGAGGTTAGTTCTCAATGATCTATACCATTAATATAATAGGGCCCAATTCAATTTTACAAACTATTGAGATGATTGGTCTGTTTTCAGTGATCCAAGCCATACATATGGATTTCTTGTTACCACGATGCAAACCATCAATGTAATAAGGCATATACTTAACAAATCAATCAGTGAATGTCGTATGAACCAAAAGTTATTAGCGATTCAAATTTTTCTAATGATTGGGATAATTTTTAGTGGCACAAACCTTTGATGTGCTTGAACCATTTCAAGTGATCTGAACCATTCATATGCTTAGTCTTGTTTTATGTGATCCATGCCCTTCACACGATTAGAGTTGTTTATGACATGCAAACCCCTCATTAGTTGGGGCCTTTTTTAGTGATGCAAACCAATTGATGCTTCTTTTCACCAATACAGTAAGTTCATGTTTAATACCTAGGCCTATAATCACCAATTCGGTATGATTGTGCTTAATGCTAAGACTTTTGTTCCCTTCATATGAGAGGGAATGTTTTCAGTGATTGGAACCCTTCATTTGATTGGATCCAAACTAGTTGATGTACCTAGGGAATCCATTTACCAGGTCAATGAATGAATGTTTTGTACTCTTTCTTGGTTTGCACCGAGCACAAAAAAATCATTTAGAGAGGAGGGATCTTGCCATATATGTGCAAATTTTCAATAATCCAAACTACTCATGTAATGGGCTTCTATTCAGTGATACAAGTTGTTATTATGGTAGTGTGTGTTGGGTAAACCATTCATACGATGTGGCCAGTTTTCATTATCTCAAACTTTTAATTTAATATGATTGGATCATTTCAATTGATCCAATCCATTCATGTGGTTGGTTTATAGTGATCCAAATCCTTAAAACGATTGGGGCCATTTTCAATTTATCCAAACTCTTCATATGATTTAGGTTGTTTCTAGTGATTCCTATGATTTAGGTCGTTTCTAGTGATCTGAACCAAATGATATAATAATACATGTGTTCAACAATCAAATCCCTGACTAGTCACATGATTGAGGTTGTTTTCAATGACGCAAGCCCATTGATTTGCTAAGCTAATCTGTATCATTCACATGATTGACTATTTGTAAGCTTGTTCAAATGATTGTGCCAATTTACAATGATCCAAACTATCCATACGAATATTTCATTACCATGATTGTGTACATTTTTAGTGATCGAAACCATTGGTATGTTTGGGACCTTATTTAGTATTCCAAACTGTTTATGTGATTAAGCCATTTTCAGTTTCAAACCAATTGATGTGTTGTATTTTGTTTTCCGCAATTGAATCAATTAGTTCATGTTTTGTAGCCTAAGTGGATGCCATATACAACGAAGTTCTTTTAGGGAGGAGGAAGCTAGACATAAAATTTGTTAACATTTTGCAATTGAATGTAGATTGTTTAGGTATTCCAGTTCTTAAGTATCTATTTGTGAGCAGCTTATTCTATAGTTTCGATATTTCTTGTTTGTGATACTTGGTGCATGGGTCAACCGTGCCTATAATTGATTCAAATCTCAGAGATCCTATATATGATTGGGGCCTTGTTCGGTGTTTTGAGCCTTTCATATAATGGGGCATGTTTTAATGGTCCAATTCTTATGATTGGTCTATTTCCAATGATTTGTTAAGGCATGTTTTTAATAATCTAATTGGTTGATGTGATATATCCCATGATGGATGTTGAATTGTGATTTTTCACATGTAAGAGATTGGTACATGAATCATCAACGGTGGACCATTTTCAATTATCTAAGTTAATGTTTCCTAACCCACTATGAATGCTACAAATTGATCATATGATTGGGTCCATTTTTAATATACCAAATCGTTGACATGATTGGACTCATTTTAATTATCTAAGCCATTCTTAATGATTGGGCCTGCATTTTGTGATTCAAATTGTTAATATTGTAGGGTGCCTACTATCATTATATAAAAAAAAAGGTAGGGCCTATTTTCAGTGATCCAATTAATATGGTAGGGCTTGTTTTCAATGATCCAATGGTTAATATTAATTAGGAACATTTTCACCCATACAAATATTTGATATGGTTGGGCCATTCCAAATGATTGAAATTGTTCATTTGATTGCGCCTATTGTAAGTGATCCAAACCCTTTATATCATTGTGGCCATTTTAATGATCTGAACCAATGTATGCTGAGGCATGTGTTCACCAATCAATTCCGTTGAACCAATGGATGTGGTTAGGACAAAAATTGTTAGTGGAGCAATCTTGACATATAATATTTCGATCTTTTATAATTAAGTGCAGAGTGTAGTTATTTTTCTTGACCACCACGGTTGATCTAACTAGCTTATATTCAACGATCCAAATCATTAATATGATTGGCTTATACTTACTGATCCAACACTTCATATGATTGGGGTTGCTGTTAGTGACCTATGCTCTAAATATCATTAAGGTCGTTTTTGGTGATTCGTTATATACAATGATAGTGCCTTTTAGTTGTTCATTGTGATGGATGTTTTTAAATGGTGGTTAATTTCAATGAATGAGATGTATGAAGATATACATGAATATATTAATGAGGTCTATCAAAAATTCCAATGGGTGATACAGTATGTACAATGATAATGCCCTTTAATTGTTAATGGGGAAGAAACTATGGGGAAGATGATCAACTACCACGTCTATTCTTTTTTGTATGGTCATACAAAGCTCCACCATGGGTGACAACATTCCCTTACCCTTCATAACATATGTATAATGTGTATGGGAGATGCAGAGTCAATTAATCACCTCTTCATTCATTGCATGTTTGCTTGAAAGGTGTGAGACTACTTTCTCAATGCTCTCCATACAAACTTGGGTGAAGCCGAATTTTGTTGTGGACCTTTTGTGGTTTGGCATTTAGGAGGGGTGGGAAAAGTGGGGGAAAGCTTTGTGGAGATTGCTTTTATATAGGGGTGATACAGTATGTACAATGGGTGATACAGTATGTACAATGATAATGCCCTTTAATTGTTAATGGGGAAGAAACTATGGGGAAGATGATCAACTACCACGTCTATTCTTTTTTGTATGGTCATACAAAGCTCCACCATGGGTGACAACATTCCCTTACCCTTCATAACATATGTATAATGTGTATGGGAGATGCAGAGTCAATTAATCACCTCTTCATTCATTGCATGTTTGCTTGAAAGGTGTGAGACTACTTTCTCAATGCTCTCCATACAAACTTGGGTGAAGCCGAATTTTGTTGTGGACCTTTTGTGGTTTGGCATTTAGGAGGGGTGGGAAAAGTGGGGAAAGCTTTGTGGAGATTGCTTTTATATAGGGGATGTTTTTAGAATAGGAGTTCTTCACATGTTGTGGCCATTAGGGAAATTAAGTGTATTTTTTGGGTTGGGCTTCTTATGTAAAGCCAGTTAATCTTGCTAATCTCTCATATGTTTTTTAATTGTGTAGGTGGGTTGTTCTTTTGCTCATTTTGTGGGCTTTTATGGAAGCTCTCTTAAAAAGGGGGGGGGGAATTGAAATGAGCCATAGCTAAATTCTTTTGTTGGTTTTAGGTTTTACTACAAAAAATACAAAATGAAAAATAAATAGGAAGGACATAAATAAAGAAGAAATGTAAAAAAAAAAAAAAAAAAAAGTATGAAGAATCTAAACTAAACTTAATTTTCGAGCAAGATTTCCTAGTAGGTGAAAACTAAATGCCTCAAATTTGTTGTTGGAATGACCTTTTATCAATAAATGAAACTCCATATACAGATTAACTTCTTGATCTCTAAAAAATTGATTATTTGAAAATACCACTTATGAATGATATTTTTGTTCAAGGCAAACTAATCTTCATGCTAAGTATCTTTCCTATTTTGGGACTCTTGATCTTAGTAGGGTTTGACAGTTTACACATATAGCTAATTACACCCTAAGCACACAATACACAACTTCACTAAATGCTGAATATCATTCACCTCCAATAGAAGGATAGTCAAATACATACTCAAGGATGAGCCTACCCCAATCCTTTTTTCTCATTTTACTTTGATCTTCGATAGATGTGAGGTTTCCCTTCCCAAAGGGGACGGGGACAAGGACACCCTGTTGTTATAAAAATAATAATAAAAAAAACCCATCACGAGTTTGGGTGAATGATTTTGGTTTTGGGTTTGCTCCCCATAGACACTAAGTGTGATTCCCCTCCCTGTGGATTACCTATCATGAGTTGGGGCGAACGACTTTGGTCGTGGGTTTGCTCCTCACAGACACGAGTTTGATTCCCTTCCCCGTGGATTACCTGATATGAGTTTGGGCGAACGACTTTGGTCGTGGGTTTGCTCCTCACAGATAGGAGTTTGATTCCCCTCATGGATTGCTCGATGCACGCGGTGTTACTGGGAAGTTTTTTTTTTTTATAAATCCCCACATCTAAAGACCCGTTACACAACTCGACACGGTGCTGACTCTACTCGACTCGGTACCTGTGACTGGATCAGACTCGGTCTAGATTAGTCCAGGCCAGACCTGGACTCAGATCTGGTTAGGCATGCTAGACTTGGTACCAAGTTGGGCAAGTCGGGTCTGCCCTTCAACCCTAACTTGGTCCGACTCGACTCATTGCCCTATTCTTCACCCTATTTATTAGGGAAAGTTTTTGTTTTTAATCCTCACATTTGGATATTCTTGAAATTTTAACCTTCAATTTCAGTGTTCAGTATTAAGCCTACACGTGTCCATTCCTTTCAAGCTTGATCCTACCCCTATAGGCGTATGCTCATGACGCTTAACGACTGAGTTCGATTTCCTCCCTGTGGATTTTTCGATGCACGTGGTTGGTGGGTGATTGCGTGCATTTATAAGGAATGGTCTCACCTTAAAGGGACGGGTTTTTTTTTTTTTTTTTTTTTTTAAAAAAAAAAAAAAACTTCCTGAAACCTGTCATGAGTTTGGACGAATGACTTTGGTCTTGGGTTTGCTCCCCACAGACACGAGTTCGTTTCCCCTCTCCGTGGGTTAGCAGTCACGAGTTTGGGAGAACGATTTTAGTCGTGGGTTTGCTCCCCATAGACATGAGTTCGGGGGAATGGCTTTGGTCGTGGGTTTGCTCCCCACAGACACGAGTTTGATTTCCCTTTCCCGTAGATTACCCGCTATGAGTTTGGACGAACGACTTTGGTCATGGGTTTGCTCCCCACAGACATGAGTTTGATTCCCCTCCCCAGGGATTACTCAATGCACGTAGTGTAATAAGGGAAGTTTTTTTTTTAAAATAAAATTTAAATCCTAACATCTAGAGACTCTTGAAACCCTCAATTATGCGTTCACTATTAAGCCTACGCATGTCCATTCCTTTCAAACTTCATACCACCTTTATAGGTGTAAGCTAGTAATGCTTAATGACTAAATGAGAGCTTCGTTTGTCAATGAATAACGGATTGACTCTGTTGTTGGCATTACTTTGTATTTCTCTCATTTCCTATTAACGAGTTTCGATGCACGCTGTCACTAATAGGGAGACGTCATATTTGCTGAAAAACAGAGCCCCAATCTAGTATGGTGCACTATAACGCACTCCGAGCGGCCTAGCTTCTAGCTATCTTGATTAGGTCGTCGTATTTTACAGCGGCGACTCTCGAAGCATGGGAACTACTCCTAGACCAGCAGAATTATAGGAACAGCATGGCGTTTCCAGTCAAAGCCTTCGGCCCAAACTTCAATATATAGATCTCATTTTCTTTAAAGTAGATCTATCAGGGTCAGGCTAGCCTGAACCCCCGAATGGGCTTATCATCGAGTGTTGTTTGACCTACTTTGATTGCCTTTCAGTTGTTCGCTCGACCAAAAAGTCCATCTACATATCGCATTCAAATTAGAAATCTTGCCTTGCCTCTTATTACTTCACTCCTTCCCCATGATCATTTTCAAGTTTTGGTTTGTCCTGGACGATGGGGTAAGCTCCCATGAATGTGCACATGACTTACTTTTTATTGGACTATCTTTAATAGGAAAAATCTCACACCACTTTACACAAGGGTTGATTAGCCGTGGAATCAAAGTAATAACTGTCGATCTTTAATTAGGATCAAGACAAATAAGAACAGTCAGACCCTTACCCGAAGATGAAGTTAGGCTTGGATAAGGACACTACATGGATTAGGAAGTCACTCATACCAAATGTTTTTTTAGCTGAAAATACTGGGGTATCATTTAAAATAGACATTTTATGCATCATCTTCAAAAGGATTTTGAGCCAAAATCAAACACTAGGAAAATTTTAATGATTAAGAAATAAATTGATAAGAAGAATACCAAAGGACGATCTACACTAAAATAAAATGAATACATCAAAGCCTTTGATCCTTAGATTCCAATCTATACTTTCTATTGTCAAAGTGGCTATGGGACAAAATTTAGAATTCGAGTAAGAGGATTGTGGTATCTATCAATAGTGGATTAAATGTTAAACTCTAGAATTCTATGAGCAAATTTAGATCAAATTAGTTAAAACCTTGTTAGCATTGAAGTCCTCATATGGGTAGACGATATGACCTTGTATAAAAATTGCTTACTCTAAGTTTGATTCCCCTTTATGGATTACCCGTCGCGAGTTTGGGAGTATGGCTTTGGTTGTAGGTTTGCTCCCCTTCCTGTGGTTAGCAGGTGATTGTGTGCATTTGCAGGGAATAGTCTCACCTTAAAGGGGGAGGGGACACCATGTTGTTATAAAAACAAAAGAAAATTCCAAATTCACAAGTGTGGTGTTTGTCACCGTTGCTATAGCAAAATTAGAATGGTAAGAAAGAGTACAAAAAAGAGAAGAAAAGGCTTGAAGGAGCTTAGAAAATGAAGATAGCGTAATGGGAAGTTTTTAGATGCTGAACTTTACATAGAGCTTAACTTTAAAGAGAGCTTAGAAAATATATTACTTTTGAAACTAAGGAATCCAATGGTTTGTTGGTTATTTCACATCATAATGATGTTTTTTTTTGGGCCAATTAACTTGAAGGACGTCTAGTTCTAATAGTAAGGGTGCTTTTTTGAACTCCTTTGAAAGTTATTATCTTTGAGAAGTCCTTAGGGCTCATTGGTTGTGACCTTAAGTGTGTCGCAGAAAATTGTTTATCCTATCAGCTGAAGGCTCACTTAGTAATTGCTTCTATATAGTAAGGGTACTTTTTTGAACTCCTCTCTAGTGGTGAATTAAAATCTCATCAAGAAATATTTTTGATTTCAAGGTCGAATCAATACGGCGACCAATCTAACCTTAATGCAATCACCTTGCTTCCTAAACTATTTGTGCACATGGTGGCAATCCTACTCTTGTTAAGCAATTGTTCGTTTTTTGAATTAAGGTCGTTCTCTTCCGTTTAATTTATTATTTTTTATTTTTTTTTTCATGCGCTCTCATGCTTTTGATGTTTGTGAAAACAACCAACATCCTACAACTTGTATCACTAAGCAATTGTTTCTATTTCGGTTATGCATGTGCATCGTTTTGTTTGTTTGACCCAAATATCAAGAAGAACAAGTGTCGTTGGAGCCTTTCATTCTTATGGGGTGTTTTCAAATGTTGGACTTTAGAAACTAAGGAATCCAATGGTTTGTTGGACTTTACATAGAGCTTAACTTTCAAGAGAGCTTAGAAAATATTTTACTTCTGAAACAATGGAATCCAATGGTTTGTTGGTTTTTTCACATCATAATGATGTTTTTTTCTTCTTTTTTTTCCGGCCAATTAACATGAGGGATGTCTAGTTCTAATAGTAAGGGTACTTCTCTAAACTCCTTTGAAATTTATTCTCTTTGTAAAGCTGAGGATTTGAAAGTAAGACCATGACCAATCTAACTTCGATATTGTCACCTTGCTGCATAAACTTTTTATACAAATGGTGGCACTCTTCTTAAGCAATAGCTTGTTTTTTGAAATAGGGTAATTTTCTTTTTCACTTAATTTTTTTTTTCGGGCCCTTTTGTGCTCATAATGCCTGTGAAACTATCATCACAACTATGTTCACCCATTCATGATCATATGGCATTCTCAACAATTGCTCCTACTATAACTTATCCCTAAGCAATTGATATGTATTGTCTTTGCTTGTTTGAGACAAATTGAGAGAAGAAATAACACTGTTGGAGCCTTTAACACTTCTGGAGTGTTTTCAAATGCTATAGTTTACATAGAGCATTACTCTCAAGATAGCTTGGAGAGTATCTTACTTTTGAAACTATGGAACTCGAATGGAGTTTTGGTTATTTCACATCGTAATGTTGTTATTTTTATTATTCAATTAACCATAAGGATGTCTAGTTCTAAAAGGTTGCTTTTTCTATAATCCTTTGGAAGTTTCTCTATTAAAAGTCCTTAAGCAAAAGGCATTCCATTCATTTTTGTTCGTGAATCTTTATCCTATCAAGTGTTGAGAGTAATCTATGGTGTATCTGAAACTCCACTAACAAACACCCCGTTTGTGGGATATGGTTAAGTATGCATGAAAATATTAAAATGCATACCTTGGAATAGAGACCACTTGTGTTGGAAGTGCATACACATTTCAGGCTCTGTGGTATGACGTGCTTTATCGTAGCGATCGACCTAGAGAATCAGTGTTCGAAATATCAGTATCGCACTATGTATCGCACCCTTGGGATACAGACACGTATCGGTTATTGCACAGGATATATCGTTTGTATCGCACTTTTTGGAAAACATGGGGAAACATGGGGAAAATGGTTGAATTTTTTAATGAAACTTTGGGGATTGTTAAAAAAAGCCCTTAATACACACTTTTAAATCATAACATCTCAAAAATAAATAAATGCACATAATAAGTTTCCTTTGTATAGGTCCTAAGCTATGCGATGTTTAACTGAACTAATGCAACTATATTTAAATTGGATGCATGATATTTATAAATATGTCATAGTCATGTATGAAAACACAACCAATTCATTGAAAAGCAAAAGAAGAACTGAAGAAGTAAAATTTGATAAATATACATATCAACAGGTCGGATGGAAAGTAAATGACATGGTGGACCCTGAAGTGACGTCACCAAGTTCTGTAGGGCCACCATGTTGTATCCACACCGTCCATCCATTCAGACATGTCATTTTAGGCCATGAGAAAAAGAATGAGTTAGATCCAGTGCTCGAGTGGACCCCACCACAGAAAACAGTGGAGAGAGTGACGCCCACCTTTAAAAATTAAAAATTTCTAAGGGCCACGAAAGTTTTCGCTCAAGTTGAAATTTGTTTTTTACCTTCTTTCATGTCTGTCTTAACTTATAAAGAGGTTGAATCTCATATAAACATCATAGTGGACCTTAGGAAGGTTTCAACAATGGGCGTCCCTCTCCCCACTGTTTTCTGTGGTGGGGTCCACTCTAGATTTGGATCTGACTCGGTATTTGTTTCATGCCTTAAAATTATCTAGCCAAATGGATGGACGATGTAGATACAACACATATATCATGGTGGGCCCCACAGAACTTGGTGATGTCAATTCAATAGCCAATCTGGCTACGCAACATGTCGGTATCTAATCCACGTCCTACAAGTTGGCTGGTGGTCGGTGCTCTGTGGGCCCCACCATAATGTATTTATTTCATCAATTCCGGTCATCCATTTTTACAGATCATTTTAGGGATTGATGAAAATAATTATAGGGATATAAATCTCAAGTGGACCACACCACAGGAAAACAATAATGATTGGATATCCACCATTTAAATCCTCCTAAGGCCCACTGTACTGTTTATTTGACATCCAATCTGTTGATTGGATCATAAAGACCCAAATGAAGGGAAAAAATAAATATCAGCTTGATCCAAAGCTTTTATGGCTCCCAAAACGTTTTTTATGGTCAACGTTCATTCAACACTGTTTCTGTAATGTGATCCACTTTATATTTCAATATACCTCAATTTTTCTCTCATAACATAAAATGATCTATAAAAATAGGTGGACATAATGGATGAAACACATACATCATGGTGGGGCCCACAGAGTTCCAACCACCAGCCATTGGCTGGTGCCCGTGGGAGTAGCCAATCTGTTTCCTCCGCACGGCTCACTCAGTACCCCACGCGTACTGTGTGAATTTTGTGGGGTCCACCGTGATTTATGTATTTTATCCACTCCATCCATTTTCCAGATAATTTTGGGGCTTTAACAGAAAAATGAAGTATATATAAACCTCAAGTGGACCACACCACAAAACGGTGTGAATTGAACACTGTGGGCCCTAAAAAGTGTTGGATCAAGCTTGTATTTGTTTTTTTCCCTTCGTCCATGTCCGTGTGATCGTATGAACAGGTTTGATGAAAAATAAACATGACTGTGGGCCCTAAAAAGGTTTCAACGGTGGAAATCATTATTCCAACTATTTCCTATGGTATGGTCCACTCGATCTTTGGGTATGATTAAATTTTGGGCTCAACCATTAAAATAAGATGGAAAAACGGATGGACGGTGTGGATAGACCACATACATTAAAGGTGGGCCCAACTGAGTTTACTGAGTACGATAAGAGCGTACTGAGTAACCCACCATGCAATCCGATCGATTTTTCACCCATCCGTGCCCCTCTCCTTCACGCACGCAAGGGTTCCGGACCGACGTTCTCTCGCTCCAGAAGGAAGGGTTCCTCAATCCAGCCTAATTCCTCACTGGAATCTCCGAGAAATCCCCACGGACACACTCCAATTAGCGAAGAAAGAGGGAAATTGAAGAAAATAGGAGAAAAATGTCGAATGGCCCACCTCCGATCATCGCTACAACCTACGGCTACAAGTACTCTCCGATTTCTCTCTCTCTTTTTTTCTTTTTTTTCCTAATTCAATATCGACGATATCGATGATACATCGTGCGATATTGATGATATATCGCGCGAGATCTGGATTTTGGATTTTTTTGTATCTTCTGGGGGTTATCGGACGGGTTTCGTCTCGCTGGGGGCCAATAACGATAATATTGGCCGATAATCTTCAATTTCCCATCCCTCTAAAAAAAAAAAAGAACTTGATTTGGGCGATCCTTTAATAGAAAAAGTTCGGTCATTGATATAGATTGTTTGGGCGATCCTTTCATAGAAATTTTCTACCTAGGGTGATGACTCTCTTGCTATTGCTATTAAGTAATTGCTCCCATTTCTTTCATTCTAGACATTTAGGCTTCCTATTGTTTGAAAATAATTGCTTGTCTATGCTCCATTATGTCTCTTGCTTGTGTTATTAGGAGCATGACTATAATAGAAAAAGTTTGATCGTTAATATAGATTGTTTGGGCGATCCTTTCACAGAAATTTTCTACCTAGGGTGATGACTCTCCCTGCTATTGCTATTAAGTAATTGCTCCCGTTTCTTTCATTCTAGACATTTAGGCTTCCTATTGTTTGAAAATAGTTGCTTGTCTATGCTCCCTTATGTCTCTTGCTTATGTTATTAAGAGCATGACTATGATTTGTAGTATGCCTTCATTTATTGGGCTTGTTTTGCTAGTTAAAAGTATTTTCACATTCATTTGTTGGCGCAAGTGAAGATGGCGTCAAAGTGTAGTTATACATGCAAGGTGTGTGATTTGATGGATGAATATAAAACATTGTGTTGTTATGGATAAGGGTGTCTCTGATCCTTATAATGCTTGGTTTTATGTATTTACCATTATATGCCATCTTCGTATGCATTCTTTTGTTTTTGCACTAGTATTTGCAATTGCTGGAAAGGCCTCTTGATCTAACTTGCAAACATGGTGTCATCGGCCAAGGGACTTCAACTGTAAGTAAATGCACTCATGGAATTTTTATTTTATTTTTTTTTCATTTTTTTTTATTTTGAATGCTTGGGTTTGAACTTCAAAGCCAATGCTCTTTGCTAGTAGCCTCATTATGTCAATTGTGTTTTATAATGTTTACTTTTCAGGTTTGTAGCAATTTCTCACCATCACTTATGAAGACTTGTCATTCATATCCTTATGTTCAATAGTTTCTATTTATTTGTTACTATGAATAATTAGACTTCATTAAAGAAGAGGAATCACTCTTTTTTTTTTTTTTTTTTTTAGAGGAATCACTTTAGAGAGTATGAAGAAACCCACAACCAATAGAGGGCAATATGCCCCTTCTTGGTAAGCAAAAAGTCTATGCCATTTAGATGTTATTTACCAAGCATGTTGTCTCTATAGTTCATAAAGATAACCCCAAATAAAATGTTTCTAGTTCTCTCCAAAAGCCAAATGAAGTATGTAAAAGAGTAGCAAAATAATTTTCAAAACATCCTTTAGGCAAGATAATTTTTTTGGAATGAGCATAAGGGAAGAGCAAAGAGGGATGGCTTGGCTTCTGCTTATGCAAATGAAACACATCAACTAGACTGGAGAAAGTGGTGACTTATGTCGGCTATTTTGGCATAGCCACTTACAATACAAAGATAATGAGTAATATCGGGCTAGGTTATTGAGAAAATGGTTAATCTCCCTCCAATCTTCCATATTTGAAATAAGAACATCGATTATGATAGATTACAATTCAATCTTACATTATGCTATGAGAAGATATTAATTGGTTCGAATGCTAAAACTTCTGACTCTTTTTGCGGGATAAGAATTGTGTCAAGTTATCTTTCAAAAAAAAAGAAAGAAAAAAGAGTCGTGTCAAGTTGCATGTTGCAAGGCATGCGTAACTAGCTAGGACTACAGAAGTTTTGGATCAAGCTGACATTTTTGTTTTCCCTTCATACACGTCTATGTGACCTTATAAACAGGTTGGATAGAAAATAAACATCATGGTGGGCCCAAAGAAATTTTCAACGGCGGGCTCATTATCACCACGGCTTTCTATGGTGTAGTCCTGGATCTGCCTCATTTTTGGGTTAATGTCCTGAAATAATCTTTAAAAATGAATGAAAAGTATGGATAAAACCCATAAATCACAGAGGCCCCGGCGAGGCCCTACTTGAATTGACTCTTGTATTTGAGATCTTGGGTGTCATCATCACAACCATCATTATGTTTATGAATGAATCACCCTAGCCATTGGCTTTTTCTTGATACTTATTTAGTTCTACTGTTAGTTCTTTCTCTCTTGAAATATTGGGCTTTTGATGAAATGTGGTTAAAATGTAGGTTTTGTTCACGTTATCTACTTAGTATTATCTAAGACCAGGATCTCGACTGGGTCCTTTTTCTCTGTTTTCCCATTCTATTCATCATCTGAATTACTTTCCATCCCATAACCACTTTTCTCCCTTTTCTTCCTTGAAAGAAGAATATCATGTGGGTTGATTGCATCGTGGAGCTATTAAATCTACTAATTTCAAATCTGAAATTAATGTAACTTGCTTTCTTAAGGTTTGTTATCGTTTTATTGTAAAATGATCATAAAAAATTGTCATCCATTACAAATGATGACTTCTGTTTATGCTTTTTAGGTTGACTTGGACCTTGGAAACTATGAAAGGTTCCTATATATTAAGCTAACTCATGACAACAATATCACCACTGGGAAGATTTACCACGTATAGTTTCCATAAGAAGAAGAAGAGAAAACTTGAAGCATATAGAGTGGAAACATTGAGATCATGCTTGGGTTTATTACATTTGTTCTATCATTTGACTTCTTATATTTTCTTGTCAAAGAAAAACTATCACAGTTTTGCCATGTCCCGGTAATGTAACCAGAATATTGATATTATCGCTTCTTTAAAACTGTTTTGTATTGGGTGTGAGAAATTTTAACCATTCGAATACAATTTTCTTTCAGGCGGCAAACATCATCACCCTTCATGATGTTTCAAACATTTGGCACATTCCTTTGCTATTAAGGGTAGGTGATATCTTTTTCAGAATTTGGACGTACCTAAGAGAGTAAGGCATGCTGACATGGCAAGCATATGACATAATACAATGTTATACAAGTGTCGTGTCCTTGTTGCGTATGCATAGAGTAATGTGGAAATGAGTTGTTTTATAGTTTTATCGGTATCTTTCCTTCTGATACCTAACCACTCCAAGGATTATGTTCAACAAATTGTATATCTTCTAACAACAAGCATGTGGTTTTGTCTTCATAGAACCAAAAGGCACATGAAGCAATTTTAAAAGTGTTGAACCTTCTATGGTTTGTCTAGTGAACTCATCTCGTCTCATGTATCACCACATTTTGCTTGGTGCTGAACTATGTTATGAATATTTACCATATGATAACATTCTCCTTGATTATGTCATTCATTACAGCAGAGTTACTTGGGAGCCCATATTGGAGGAATGGACCAGCAGGGCTAAACTCTGTGATAGGTTGCATGATCTCGTACGTCTCAGGCATTTTTCATGTTGGTAATCTTTGCTATAGTTTCATGGTTGGATGATTGTAAGTCAAGCACTAACATACAACATGATCTGCAGGTCAGAATTGCCATGGTCGAAAAATATACTGGCCTTTCAGATTCTTACCTCTCTGTGTTGAAGGTGAGAACAAGGAGAAACCAGCCCAAGTTCTGGTCGGGTCGAGTTGTCGAGGTCCTCGGGTTGTGTTCAAGTTTGGATAATGCCAGCTCAATTTGAATTTGGGTTGGATTCAAGTTGGAATAACGCCAACTCAACTGTTGGGTTCATGTTGAGAAAATTCAGGTAGGGCATGTATTTGGGTTGGGTTAAGTATGGAGGACTTTGAGTTGGGATCAGGCTGGGCACCTTGGGTTAGAATTCTGGTTGGGTCGGGTTGCAGATTAGATCCTTTCAAGTATGAATGGACTCAGGTTGACTTCAACCCAACTCAATCCGCCCGAGTTGCACCCTAATGTAGCATAATGCTCATATGATTTAATTAAAAAGGAATCTTTTTCTTCAACTTCTTTATCCAAATTGTTTCTTATTCCAATATGTCATGAACTTCTTGTAGCTTATTTGGATTCATCATTCATTCTACATATTTTTGTCTACTCTGCAATATCTACTTCCAGAGGCTCTATCATGTCAACTATCCATTTATATTTGTAAGCAAGGGACTGAATTTTCTTAGAGAGAAGTCTTCCTTCTTAGCACAGCTCTTGCAGTATTTGCACTGGCTGGTGGTATCCTGGCTAACTTGGACTGTTATGATATATGCAAGCTCTGCTGTGAATCTTGGAAACTGTCAGAAACTGCCACTACTATATCACGAACATGCACCTATACAGGAAGGAGATCTAGTCCACGCTTGGGTGGATGGAAAATTTCTCCTTGTTTACCCCATATGTGAGGTATATGATGATATGCAGATCATTTTTAATAACTAGGATTGTCCAATCACCTAAAATCTGGGCCCATGACCAGTTCATGATTGTCCACGATGTAAGAACGGTTTGGATTATCATATGAATAGACATGAGGAATGTAATGGCATTATATATATTATTAAACATGAACAAGAAAACAAGAAATTTACTTGCAATATGTTTGGAGCACATTTTGCCTATAAGTATTAGACTCTTATGTTATTGGAGGCATGCACTCCACATCAATATCTACTCGTGTTCATGTTGCAGATTTTCTTCCACTAATCTATTCATGTATTTTGTTTCTCTTTCTCTGCACTTCTGATGCATACTGTAAGTATGTTGTCTGATCCTGCTTGCATGTATGAAGATTTTGGATCAATATCAAGAGTCATGTGATGCTCGATCCATGGAAATTGCTGAAGTGTTGGAAACTTGTCTGAAGTGCAACATTGGTCGGCTATTCCATGGGTGGTTTTGTTGCCAGAGCTGCAGTTGTCCACCCACATTTAAGGAAGTCAGCAGTCGAGACTGTTCTCACTCTTTCAAGTCAACACCATGTTAGCTTCTTTACTCTCTTCATTGTAGTTATAAATCTTATGCATCTTCTTCTTCTTATTCCAGTCACTACATGCCTGACAAAATCGAGCAACTTGTACAGGTCACCTCCTATGGCATTGTGGCCGTCTTTGGGTCATTTCTTTTCACAGGTCAATAGAGAATGGAAAAAGGGTTATGAGGTCCAGAGAACTCATAGAGGCCACTGGGTGTCAGATCCTACACTCTCTCTTTTTGTTGTCATCTCCGTTTCTGGCGGTATCCGTGATTCCCAGGTTTCGTCCTTGGACCTTGCACTATGATACTTCTAGTGGATTGAAACTACAACCTTGACCATGATTCATGTGTGCCTCTTATGTTTCATTCAATTTCTTTCTACAAATAGGAATTTATCTTAATATTGGTGAGTTTCTTTAATTAATAATAGTTTCTTTTATAGAATTGTAATAAAATTACATTGTGTCAATTCATGCATGTACATGAGTTCGACATGGAGACAGACAAAAGGGGAGGGGGGCTGATCCCATTGCGATTAGTTAATAAAGACTGCAGGCAAAATTTTCACTTAGTGATCTAACTTAGATTTTACATTGAGAACAATGGTAAAAAATGTAGGGAGCGCTTCTTGTCATCTAAGAATTTGTCTTCAGACAACAACACAATCAGAATGTCATGTTGATGTCCATTTAAAAATGCCTTTGTTTTTACATTTTATACGTACTAGTTATATACCTCTAACATATTTTTGTTAATTTCAATAGTTTTTCTACACCTTGTGCTTTTATTAACATGAATAAGTTGTTTAAGGCTGGGTGCACTCATTTCCAGTTACACAGCTTGCACTTATTCCTACTCCAGTGTGCATTTCACTTCATTGGTGCTCCTTTCTACAAGGTATGCTAATCATGTTGTAACTTATGCTTTTCTTGCTCTTCGGACTGCACTCCAGACCTTTTGCTTGGAAAACTAGCCAACTAGCCAGGTTTGGTATCGTTATCATGATCTCATTAGACATTTCTTTTTCTTAGACATGTGTACCAAAATTGCTTCATTACTATCATAACAATATGTGGAATAGGATTCTCATAGCTAACATAAATAGAACATGATTCATCTAGCTGAACCCAAAATGTAAGGCTTAGAGGGGTTGTTTGCTTACCACTTAATATGTCACCGAACTCTTAAAATCATATTTCAGCCACTTAAGATGCTATCTTGGGTGTTTGTTTAACACAATTAATAAAAGTCCTTAATGGAAATTAATCATGGAATTAATTCAGGAATTGTGTTACCTATAAGAGAATTTTATGATGATCAATCAAAGGGACTTCTGCTTTTACCTTCAAACTTATACAACCTACTATTCCTATGACTACTGTGAAGGCCTCGTGATCTGAGAATAAGACAAATTCTTGACGCCAATGGTGCAGTGATTGCACTACCGTATAGAACTCTTTCTCATAGGTGGAATATTTTTGTTTCGCGTCATTCAGTTTCTCACTAAAAAGGCGACAGGGTGCCCTTCCTGACTAAGTACTCTTATGACGAAATTAATCATAGAATTAATTCAGGAATTGTGTTATCTGTAAGAGAATTTTATGATGATCAATCAAAGGGACTTCTGCTTTTACCTTCAAACTTATACAACCTAATATTCCTATGACTACTGTGAAGGCCTCGTGATCTAAGAATAAGACAAATTCTTGCGGCAATAGGTAATGACGCCAATGGCACAGTGATTGCACTATCGCATAGAACTCTTTCTCATAGGTGAAATATTTTTGTTTCGCGTCATTCAGTTTCTCACTAAAAAGGCGACAGGGTGCCCTTCCTGACTAAGTATTCCTCTTATGCCGATTCCTAACGCGTCACATGCGACTTCAAAAGCTTTTAAAAAATCTAGAAGTCGCGTGACCGGAGCTTCTGTCATCTTGACCTATATCTCTTTGAAGACCTTCGAGGCTGCCTTTGTCCATTGAAACTCTTCCTTTTTATGCAATTCGTGATGGGAGACATAATGGAACTGAAACCTCAAATGAACCGCCTATAGAAGGTGGCTATAAGTCGTGAAAGCTTCGCACCTCATGAATATTGCGGGGTTCAGGCCAATTAACGCTAGCCTTGACCTTCTTGAGATCCACCGATACGCCCTCAGCTGACACAATAAAACCTAAGAAGATAACACTACTAGACAAAAATGCACACTTCTTTAGGTTGGCGTACAATTTCTTGACTCGAAGGATCTCACAAAGCTGCCTCAAATGGTTGAGGTGTTGTTCCTTGGTCATGCCATAAATCAAGATATCATCAAAGTATACGACCAAGAACTTCCTCATGAAGGGCCTCAACACTTGGGTCATCACATGCATGAAAGTGCTTGGGGCGTTAGTTAACCCAAAAGGCATAACCAGCCACTCGTATAGCCCATCCTTTGTCTTGAAGGTCGTCTTCCACTCATCAGCAGGGCGTATACGGATTTGGTGATAACCACTTTGGAGGTTAATTTTTAAGATGATAGTAGCATTGGCCATCATATCCAACATGTCATCAAGACACGGTATGGGAAACCGATACTTGACTATGATTTTGTTGATGACCCTACTATCAACACACATCGTCCATGTGCCATCCTTCTTAGGTGTAAGAAGGGCGGGCTTGTGCTTCTGCTTTAGCTTTCTAGCCGTTTTTAACTTGCTATCTTGAAAGAGACGCGTCCTGCTCTTGCACCCGAAATTGTTGTCGCTTCACCCCATGCTTTGTTGATGTATGTGTTTTATCCATGCTGTCCATTCATTTTGGTCAAATCATTTTAGCACATAAGCCCAAAAATGAGGCAGACCAAAACTTTTATTGTCCCCAATAAATTTTCAATTGGAGGTGTTCAATCTCCGTAGTTTCTGTAGTGTGGTTCACTTGAACTTTGGATATGACTCATATTTGGGCTCATGCCCAAAAATGATCTTTAAAAAATGAATGGACGGCTCGGATATAACACATACATCATGGTGGGGCCACCTGTTATGAGGTTTTAGTTTTGCCCGATATTCGAGGTGAAATTCTGACTTTATTGCAAATAGAAAGAACTTGATATAATTATAATTTTAACACCATTTACATGCATTTTATACAAAACCAAATAGGCCCTTAGTGAGCTTTCTTGGTAAGTGGGTTGGGGGGTTTGTGTTTTTGTAGTTGGTTTTCTATGTCTTGCAGAGTTTCCAGTGTAACCATGTTCTTTATGTTTCTTTATCTTTTTTTTCTTTCTTTCCCTTCCCGAGTTTACGATTACTTTTCTTTTTTCTTTTTCTTTTTTATTTTCCAGTGGCACTACCAAAGATCATGAAGGCAATGGGGTATGAAATAATTAACAAAGGTAAGGAAAACCACTTCACTTTTGATCTTTGGTTGCTAATTATTTTCCTTGTAGAAATTGTACCTTGCATTAGGAAGGAACAAGTCTGGGTTTGGGTCCCAACCTGGGTTGGACTTGGGCCTAATATAGACCTATCCTGCCTTCAATTTGGGCTGTCAATGGGCTAGGCTCAAGCCAGTTACACTTAAAATTTTGAATAAGCCCAACTGCCCCAGCCCGTTGACAGTGCTAAGTTCGATCATCGATGTACTAGTGGACCCCTACAAGAGAAAATCCCAAAGAAGGCCTTGCGATGATTAGGTGGTGTTACCCTCCCACCCCTACAATGGTGTGGTGATGTGTTCTTCATTTTTGGGACCATGCCCTAAAAGAAGCTGGAAAAAATGATGGACGGCATGGATATACAACATATACATCAAAATGGGTCCCACAGTGCCCACACATCACCACCATCGCTGGGGTGGTGTGGGCCATCTGATTCGCATCCAAAAAAGGCACAGTTTTCTTTTGAAAAATTTACTAAATACTACCTTGTTTACATCCTTGGTTTTCAGAAAGGTTTTCAATAACGATTTGTCAATGGTAGTTGGCATTCGTTGTGCAAGGCGTGGGTGGGCCTCACTGTGATGTTTCTGTGAAATCCATACCAACCATCAGGTCTATCATCTCATGTTAATGTTAGTTCTAGGATCCAAAACTCAACCCTATACATGATTTAGGTGGACCACATAATTGGAAACAGGGTACATGGCAACACATCCTCCAAACTGTTTCCCATGGTGGGAGAATCATGTATAGGATTGTTTTTTGGGTTATAGGGCTAAAGATTGGTGTGGCATCTAATGGTTGGAGTGGATTTCATACAATCATCACACTGGCCCTATAAAAAATCAAGGATGTATGTATCTTTCAAATGTTTTCTTTGGTGTGGCCCACCTGAATAAAAGATTAGACTGATTTTTTTGGCCGGTGGCCACATCTAATGGTGAACCCAATACAAATCATGGTTGGAAATCTCTCCCAAGTCTTTCATTTGGTGTTTCCCACCTTCATTAGAAGTCGGCCTTGATCACACATCTAATGGTGGGAGTGGATCTTACATATACATCATGATGGGCCCTCTATATATATTTATTTATTTATTTTAAAGGTATGAGTTTAACTAGTTTGGACCACAGGTAATGGTCTACCTAATGGGTAACTTAGCCAATGGGACCTCCAAGCTGTTCCCATAGTAAGCAACAATTTTCATGAAGATCATCCCTATCTATAAACTGTTTTATACAGTATGGGTCACTTGATGAGGTGATAAGATGATGTTCGCACTAGGTGATCCTCATGGTGGGGCCAATCTAATAGGAAGATTGGATTTCACAAGCACTTGACAGGTAGGAAGTTATCTACTGGGTGTACCTTAAACTGTGGTCCAACCGGTTGGACTTGCGACTTTCTCCTTTTTAATGTGTACCTCGAATGGAGTGCCCACCCTTGATATCTTAGGGTCCCACCATGATGTGTATGTGGAATCTGCTCCGACCATTCAATGTGTAATCAAGGTGGTTTAACCAAAAAAAAAAAAAAACAAAATTTTCACCGAACCTACCTTGAAGCCCATTCGAGATCCACTCCACTCCGTCTAGATAGACGTGAAAGGAAAAAAATAGCAATTTGACATGTGATTCAGGTAGGCCACCATTGGGAGAGACATCCACCCTTAGAGGACCCACTGTGATGATTATATGATATCCACTCCAATCATTAGACTTTACACCAAAATTTAGACCTAGGGCCCAAAAGTTAAATTTAAATATGATTCAAATGGGCCACACCAAAAGAAACGATTTGGAGGGTGGGGATTGTCCTAAACATTGTTTTCAATCATGTAGTCCACATGAATCATAGATGGAGCTGATTTTTGGGCCCTGGCCTAACTTCTAGTGATAATTACATAAAGTACCTGTTGATGAGGTATTTTTTAAAATTCTCTTTCCTTTTTTAATTGAAGTTTGTGGTATATATAATATGGGCCTGTCTCCTCTGTTGGACTTCTGGGCATAGCTTGCCTCTGGCCAAACTTTGGGCTATGGTATGAGGCCTAAGGGCTGGCTAGGGCTTAAAATGCATGCCACTTTTCAACTGGACTGGGCTTGGATAATCTACATCCCAGCCTAAATGTGGTGGGCCCGCCTATGACTATGGAAAAGGAAATTATGTAATGCAACTTAGGCCCTACTTCCAAATAGTCCAGCAATGGCTCTTGGGCTTCCTTTGGCTAGATTAGGCTGTGGTATCAGTCCCAAGGGTTGGGCTCGGGATAAAAATGCAGCCATGCCCAAATGTGGCTTGGCCCGCCTATAACTATTGGAAGGGTACTCCTGTAATAAAAAAAGAAAAAAGAAAAAAGAAACTTAGGGTATGTTTATAAATTGGCAGCGATGGAAAAGGTGTCGTGTTGGGTGGGGCCTACCAGATGCGTCATCCTATTTTGGAAATAATCAAAAGATAGGGCGTTATTTATTAAAAAAAATAAGGTATTGTTTGAAAATATTTAAAATATAGATATCTTTTTAGTAATATAAAAAATAGGAAATAAATGAAAGGTAAGGTGCTGATTTGAAATATTCAAAAGTTAAGGGTACTATTTAAAATTTAGCAAAAGATATGGAAATATTTAGAAATATTATAGAGCTTATTAGAAAGTATTGAAAAGATGGGCCTATTTGAAAATATTTAAAAATAAGAGTGTTATTTGGAAACAAATCAAAAAATTTAAGGTATAATTTAAATATAGGGAAATATGTGTTATTTGGAAATAAATCAAAAGATAAGGATACTATTTAGAAATATTCAAAAGATTGACATTATTTATAAATAAATCAACAGGCAGAGCTTAGTTAAACATGAAATGTAAAACGGATGATCTGCAAGGATATAATACATCGAGGTGGAACCTACTTGGGATGGCTTAAACAAACACATGTGCCATGTGGGGTCCACAATAGGCCCTATAGACAAGTTGGGTGGCAACAAACATTACAATGGATTTGTGGAAGTTTTCAATGGTAGGTACCCAATCCCTACTATTTCCTTTGGTGTGGCCCACTTGAGGGTCTGATCGCCCTTACCTACAGACTCATGACCTAAAATAATACGGAAACATAGATGGACGGTATAGATGAAACATATATGTCATGGTGGGTCCTGCTATCAGATGGGGCAGTGTGGACAAAATACAAACATCACAGTGGTCCTGCTGTCGGGCGGGCAGCGTGGATGAAATACGACCATTAGATGGGCGTTCTTGTGGCCCCGACCGTTTGGGACCAAGCTAATATTTGGTTTTTCCCTTCAGTCATGCCTGTGCGACTTATGAACAGGTTAGATGGAAAATAAACATTATGGATGGGCCCTGAGAAGGTTTCAACGGTGGACACCATTGTCCCATTGATTCCTATGGTGTGGATCACCTAAGGTCCAGACCTGTCTCATCTTTCGGCCTATGACTAAAATCGTTTGGCGAAGAGAAGTGGACGGTGTGGATTAAACACATACATCTGGGTGGGCCCAACGAGTTGGTCCCCCGGTTGGAGTGTGGGAAGGGGAAGTAGATTGTGTGGCTCACTAGACTTAGCGTAACGAGTACACTTTGTGAGGTCCACATAATTTATGTATTTTATCCTCTTTGTCCATCCATTTTATTTGATAATTGTAGTGCTTAAGACAAAACATAAAGCATATACAATGTTCAAATGGACCACACCACAGGAAACAGTTGAATTGACCGTCTACCATTATTGAAAATTTATGGGGAGCCACACGAGCTTTGGATCAATCTTATATTTGTATTTTCCCTTCATCCATGTCAGTATGATCTTATAAAATACATAATTTATATAAAATATATAATTTATGTATTTTATCCTCTTTGTCCATCCATTTTATTTGATAATTTTAGTGCTTCAGACAAAACATGAAGCATATATAATGTTCAAATGGACCACACCATAGGAAGCAGTTGAATTGAACGTCTACCATTGTTGAAAATTTATTAGGAGTCACACGAGCTTTGGATCAATCTCATATTTGTGTTTTCCCTTCATCTATGTCTGTATAATCTTATAAACAGGTTGGATGAAAAATAAACATTATTGAGGCGACTTGCAAGGCTTCACCGGTGGAAATCATTATCCCAACTATTTCCCGTAGTATGATACACTTGATCTTTGGATATGCTCAATTTTAGTCTTGACCCCTTAAATTAGATGCGGCATGAATGGATCACATACATTCAAGGCTTCACCGGTGGAAATCATTATCCCAACTATTTCCCGTAGTATGATACACTTGATCTTTGGATATGCTCAATTTTAGTCTTGACCCCTTAAATTAGATGCGGCATGAATGGATCACATACATTCAAGGTGGGCCCAGCTGAGTTTACTCGGTACATTAAGAGGGTACTGAGTAACTCGCTACGCAGTCCAATTTCAATAGGTGTCACGAAGGTTTCAATGGTGGACGTCATGTCCTCATTGTGGTGTGGTCCAGCTAAGATCTGGTCGGGCCTTATCTTTAGGCCTAGGATCGAAAATAAGCTCGATAAGCAGATGGACAGTGCGGATTAATTATATAGATCATGATGGGTCGCACGAGTGGGCCTACCTTGGATGGGTTTCTAAGCAGGACGCAGATTGCAGATTGCGTACTGACAGTGTTAGTAGGCTGGTGGCTACTGACAGTGTTCCGTGTGCCCTGCATGATATATATGTGTTTTATCTAAGCCTTCTGGGCGTCACAGAAGTTTTAGATCAATATGATATTTGTTTTTCCTCGTCATCGAGGTCTTTGTGACCTCATGAACAGATTAGATGGAAAATAAACATATAGTGGGCCTACGAATATTTTAACGGTGAGAATCATTGTCCCTCTGCTATTTCTGGTGTGGTCCACTTAAGGTTTGGATACCTATCATTTTGGTCTCATGCTCTAAAATGGTCTCACAAAACGGATGAACGGTGTGGATATAATAAAGACATCATTATCGAGCCATGTAACTTTGATCTCCTTTGAACCGTCCCGACAACTCGGAGCTCGAAGAGCAGCAACGGCCGTCTTCGCACGACACGTACCCACGAAGCCATATCGCTGTGTGCGGTAGACAAGCGAATCCGCTTCCTTGAAAAAGGGATGGATGGGGAGGATTTCTCACAAAAATCACGGTGGCCCACCTACCCTTGCTTACTGAGCAAGAAAGAATCTCAAAATCTACTTCCAACGGCTCTTTATTCGGAAACTTAGTACCTAAGAAAAAAATCAAATCTCTCTCTCTCTCTCTCGTTCGACGTCTCGCCCTACGTTCGTCTCCTCTCTCTCTCTCTCTCTCAAGCCCACGACTTCTCTCTCTCTCAGTCCGTTCCCACCATTCAAATATATCTTTTACTTCCATCAACGGCATTCTCTTGCCTTTGCCTCGCCTTCTCTTCCCCAAGAAAAACCCTATCCCCCTCCCTTCCTCTCTCACCGGTCACCTCTCGCCCCATGAAACCTCAATCTCTCTCCTATCTATAATGGCGATGATGGTGAGAAGATGATGATGTGATCTGGTCCGATAGTAGTCTGCATTTTCATGACATCCAAACCCCGGCAACAACCACCAGGTCATCTCTCTCTCTCTCTCTCTCTGGTCAAATGTCCTTTAATCTCCTGTTATTTGATGTGCGATTCAGGGATTTCTAGGGCAGATAGATGTATTTTGTCTCTGTTCTTTTGATTTGATCTATTGATTGGCCTCTGGGAAATCGATTCTCCATCTGTATTCTCCACCAGGTCATCTCTCAATCTGTATTCTCTACCAGGTCATCTCTCCATCTATATTCTCCATCTATTCTTGGGGTTTTGGGGAAGTTGGTTTCAAAGGCATTTAAGGATATAGATGGTGATTAGAGTGCCAAGTCCATCCGATTGCGCAGCAAGCAAGCTATGCTGGACATCTTGCTCGAGCAGTGTCGGGATGTTTCAGCCTATTCGACGAGTAGGGTTCTTCAGGTGTGGGAAGAACTATGCGAATAACATGCTGTTTCAATTGGTCTGTAGAACAAGGTTGCTTCGGTTGCTTCTGGGAGATTGGAGGATAAGAGCACTTTCATGAGGAAAACGACATTGAATCTACTCATCACGATGTTGCAGCATAACCCGTTTGGTCCACAACTTCGCATTGCATCATTTGAAGTGCCCTTGGAGAAATACAAGGAGAAACTGAAAGAGATGGATCCCTAGGAGCGTTTTGGACGGGATACCTTTAGACAATGAGATGTGTGAAGCAGATGGGAAGGTTTATCAGGCTGAAGTCAAGTCAGAGCAGCAAGACAGTGTTACTGATAGTTGTTTACCTAGTGTGGAAGATGGGGTCAACAAGGGTTCTTTCACGCTGGATTTTGGGAACCTGGAGCAGACCAGGGCCTTGGTTGCCTCACTTGAGACAGGTTTGAGGTTCTCAAAGTGCATATCCTCCACAATGCCGACTCTGGTCCAACTGCTGGCTTCATCTTCTGCCACTGATGTTGAGAACACGATTCTTTTGCTGATGAGGTGCAGACAGTTCCAAATTGATGGCTCTGAGGCCTGTCTCCAAATGTTGCCACTTGTAAGCATCCTCTTTGATTTCTGTTACAATTCTTCTAGACTTCCAAAGGAATCTTGGCAAGCATTTAAGGGGTGTGTTTGCATTGGATTTAGGGTTTAGGGTTCCACGCTGGATTTTGGGAACCTGGAGCAGACCAGGGCCTTGGTTGCATCACTTGAGACAGGTTTGAGGTTCTCAAAGTGCATATCCTCCACAATGCCGTCTCTGGTCCAACTGCTGGCTTCATCTTCTGCCACTGATGTTGAGAACACGATGGTTTTGCTGATGAGGTGCAAACAGTTCCAAATTGATGGCTCTGAGGCCTATCTCCAAATGTTGCCACTTGTAAGCATCCTCTTTGATTTCTATTACAATTCTTCTAGACTTCCAAAGGAATCTTGGCAAGCATTTAAGGGGTGTGTTTGCATTGGATTTCTGCTAGTATTTTCTCAGGACAAATCTATCTATGCAGCTGTTGAGGATGCATTCATCAGAATTTATTTGAGGAGAAACCCTACAGAAACTGCTGCAAATATATTGAACCTTGCTATAGAATCTAGTATCGGTGATCTAGCAGCTCTAGAATTTATAGTTGGTTCCTTGGTATCTAAGGGGGATATTTCTACAAGTATGGTATGTTTATTCGATTATCATGATTTCAGGTGCTGCTTCCATCAATATGATTCACTCACTTTGCCATAGAAGTTATGCATTGGTGTTCTTTTGGCATTCTTTGACATGCATAGTTAGACACTTAGACTAAGAACTACGAATGCTGATTTCTGCACACTTGAGGGCTTGTTTTTTTCACCAATTACCATGGTAATGTAAAGAAAATGTGCAACAATTACAAATTACTTTACCTGCTCCTGGCAACACCTGCATTTGATCACTGATTGCTGTGTTTGGTTTATAGGTAGTAAATTGTAATGATGGCATTTTTACATTACCTGAATGTCAAATCGTCACCAAAATACACTGTTGTTGCTGTTTGGATTCAAAAATTTTACAGTAATTACATGAAAAGTGCACTGGTTACAAATTCCATTCCTAGTATCCTAAATATATTTGTGTTTGGCTGATGATTCCCGTGTGGTTTGGTAGTGGTAAAATCGTAATGATGACAATTTTGATTTTCCTTTACATTACTCGGGAAGTTGGCAAAACAGACAGGTCCTAAGAATTATATTTATGCATGATGGAACTCCTTTTGGATCTCTAAACCCACTATCTCAAAATATATACCAATCCCCAATTCCTTAGGGTTGCAGGTAACCTTTTTGAACGAAAGAACTTGTCTTATAACTTCTGCAGCCTACTATAGATTGACTTAAAACTCTGTTCTTGTAGCTTATAAAGCTTGTAAAGTTATATTATTAGGTACAAACATGAGCATATAGGCATTTCAGCTTTTAAAAAACAACTGCAAACTTTGGTTTTTTAGAATTTACCTTGTATTTAACAACCTTATTCATATTTATACAAATTGTGCCAGCAGAAATTGCTAAATGCTAACTAGTAAATACCTTTGATTATATTATTTGATAAATTCTAATAGGATGTAACCTTATAAATTAATGCAATGAAGTGCAACTGACATATTATCTGGTAGAGTAAGCTTATTCATGTGACTAAGAAGAAGGCATGGACTCACCCTTTGGTTGGTTAGGCCGGGTAACAAAACATTTTCCTTCTTTTTCTGAAAAAAATCACGATAATGATTGCTTTTCCATGGATTAGCTTCTTGTTATTTGTGATTTTTAAATGGGCATTTTTATGTGAAAGAATAGCATGCTTGTTCTTCAACTATTGTCTATTGAATCTTCAACTAACATATTATCTAGTAGAGTAAGCTTATTCATGTGACTAAGAAGAAGGCATGGACTCACCCTTCGGTTGGTTAGGCCAGGTAACAAAACATTTTCCTTCTTTTTTTCTGAAAAAAATCACAATAGTGATTGCTTTTCTATAGATTAGCTTCTTGTTATTTGTGATTTTTAAATGGGCATTTTTATGTGAAAGAATAGCGTGCTTATTTTTCAACTATTGTCTATTGAATCTTGTAAGACCTTTTTTCAGCTTTACAAATGATCCAAACTGTTCATATGATTTGGCCCATTTCTAGTATCCAAACCTTTGACATGCTTGGGCCAATTGAAATTTACTCAGAATGGATCCAAATTGTTCATATGATTCGGCTCATTCAGCGATCCAAACTCATCATATGGTTGAAGCTTCTTTTCATTATCCAAACTCATCATATTATTGAAGCTGCATTTCATGATCTATGGCAATGGATATGATAAGTTGATCCATGCCCGAAATTTTGTAGGACCCTCTTCTGCTTTACCAATGATCCAAACTGTTCATATGATATGGCCTAATTCTAGTGATCCAAACCTTTGACATGCTTTGGCCATTTCAATGGATCAAAACCTTTGACGTGCTTTGGCCAATTTAGCGAAATTTACTTCTTATATCATTCGGACCCTTGGGCGATCCAAGTGCATGATATGATTCGTGCTGCTGTTAGTGATTTAAACTCATCATATGATTGCAAACGACTCTTTCTATGACCCATCCCAATGGATATGTTAAGTTGATCCATCTATTCATAATATTTGAGGTTGGTTCTCAGTAATCCACATCATTAATTTTGTAGAACCTTCTTCAGTTCTATAAACAATTTAAATAATACAGTTTCTTTTTATAGCAATCCAAATTCATATGATTTGGCTCGTTTCTATTGATCCAAACCTTTGACATGAGCCATTTCGATGGATAAAAAACATTGACATGCTTGGGCCATTTAGTGGATCCAAATTGTCAATATAACTCAGATTATTCGGCAATTCTAACTCATCATACGATTGAAGCTGCTTTTCATGATCCAAACTCATCATATTATTAAAGCTGCTTTTCATGATCCTTAGCAGTGGATCTGCTAAGTCGATCCATGCCCTAAATTTTGTAGGACTCTCTTCAACTTTACAAATGATTCAAACTGTTCATATGATTTGGCCCATCTCTACCGATCCTAAGCTTTGACATGTTTGGGCCATTTCAATGTATCAAAACCTTTCATGTATTGGGCCATTTAGCGGATTTGAACTCCTTATATGATTCGGCCCATTAGCCATCCAAATGCATCATATGAATCGTACTACTGTTAGTGATCTAAACTCGTCATATGATTGAAGCCTCTTTCCATGACCCATCCCAATGGATATGTTAAGTTGAACCATCCATTCGTAATATTTGAGGTTGGTTCTCACTAATCCACTTTGTTAATTTTGTAGGATCCTCTTCAGTTTTATACACAATTTAAGGAATTAAATTTCTTTTTACAACGATCCAAATTCATATGATTTGGCCCATTTATAGTGATCCAAACCTTTGACATGGGTCATTTTGATGGATAAAAAACATTGACATGCTGGGTCATTCAGTGGATCCAAATTTGTTCATATGATTCGACTCATTTGGCGATCCAAACTCATCATATGATTGAAGCTGCTTTTCATGATCTAAGGCAATGGATATGGTAAGTTGATCCATGCTCTAAAATTTGTAGGACCCTTGTTTACTTTACTAATGATCCAAATTGTTCATATGATCTGGCCTATTTCTAGTAATCCAAACCTTTGACATGCTTGGGCCATTTCAATGGATCAATACCTTTGACGTGCTTTGGCCAATTTAGCAGATTTGACTTCTTATTTCATTCAGCCCCTTCAGCGATCCAAATGCATGATTTGATTCATGCTGCTGTTAGTGATTTAAACTCATCATATGATTGAAGACTTTTTCCATGACCCATCCCAACAGATGTGTTAAGTTGATCCATCTACTCATAATATTTGAAGTTGGTTCTCAGTGATCCACATCGTTAATTTTGTAGAACCCTCTTCAATTCTATAAACAATTCAAATAATAAGGGTGTTTTTTTTTTTTTAATTTTTTATTTTTTATACTGTGATCCTAATTCATATGATTTGACCCGTTTCTATTGATCCAAACCTTTGACATGGCCATTTCAATGGATAAAAAACATTAACATGCTTGGGCCATTTAGTGGATCGAAATTGTTCATATAACTCGGCTTATTTGGCAATTCCAACTCATCATACGATTGAAGCTGCTTTTCATGATCCAACCTCATCATATGATTGAAGCTGTGCTTTTCATGATCCAAACTCATCATATCATTAAAGCTGCTTTTCATGATCCTTGGCAATGGATCTGCTAAGTTTATCCATGCCCAAAATTTTGTAGGACCGTCTTTAGCTTTACAAATGTTTCAAACTTTTCATATGATTTGGCCCATCTCTACCGATCCCAACCTTTGACATGCTTGGGCCATTTCAATGTATCAAAACCTTCCATGTGTTGGGCCATTTAGTGGATTTGAACATCTTATATGATTCGGCCCATTCGGCCATCCAAATGCATCATATGATTCGTATTGCTTTTAGTGATCTAAACTCGTCATATGATTGAAGCCTCTTTCCATGACCCATCTCAATGGATATGTTAATTTGAACCATCTATTTGTAATATTTGAGGTTGGTTCTCACTAATCCACTTCGTTAATTTTGTAGGATCCTCTTCAGTTTTATAAACAATTCAAAGAATCAAGCTTCTTTTTACAATGATTTGGCCCATTTATATTGATCCAAACCTTTGACATGGGCCATTTTGATGGATAAAATACATTGACATGCTAGGTCATTCAGTGGATCCAAATTGTTCATATGATTCGGCTTATTTGGCGATCCAAACTCTTCATTCGATTGAAGCTTCTTTTCATGATCCAAACTCATCATGTGATTGAAGCTGCTTTTCATGATCCAAGGCAATGAAAATGCTAAGTTGATCCATCCTTTAAATTGTATAGGACACTCTTCTACTTTACCAATGATCCAAACTGTTCATATGATTTGGCCTATTTCTAGTGATCCAAACCTTTTGACATGCTTTGGCCATTTCAATGGATCAATACTGCCAATTTAGCGGATTTGACTCCTTATTTCATTCGGCCCCCTTCAACGATCCAAATGCATGATATGATTCGTGTTGCTGTTAGTAATCGAAGACTCATCATATGATTGAAGACTCTTTCCATGACCCATTCCAATGGATGTGTTTAAGTTGATCCATCTATTCATAATATTTGATGTTGGTTCTCAGTGATTCACATCGTTAATTTTGTAGAACCCTCTTCAGTTCTATAAACAATTCAAATAATAAGGTTTCTTTTAACAACGATCCAAATTCATATGATTTGGCTTGTTTCTAGTGATCCAAACCTTTGACATGGGCCATTTTGATGGATAAAAAACATTGACATGCTTGGGTTATTAAATAGATCCAAATTGTTCATATAACTCGGCTTATTCGGCAATTCCAACTCATCTTACAATTGAAGCTGCTTTTCATGGTCCAAAGTCATCATATGATTGAAGCTGCTTTTCATGATCCAAACTCATCATATTATTAAAGTTGCTTTTCATGACCCTTGGCAATGGATCTGTTAAGTTGATCCCTGCTATTATCGAAGTCCTCATATGGGTAGACAGTATTACCTAGTATAAAAATTGCTTATTCCAAGTTTGATTCCTCTCCTTGTGGATTACCCGTCACGAGTTTGGGAGTACGGCTTTGGTTGTGGGTTTGCTCCCTTAAAACACGAGTTCGGTTCGGTTCCCCTTCCCGTGGATTACCCGATGCACGTGGTTGGCAGTTGATTGTGCGCATTCGCAGGGAATAGTGGGTTTGCTCCCCTAAAACCCGAGTTTGGTTCTATTCCCCTTCCTGTGGATTACCCGATGCACGTGGTTGGCAGGTGATTGTGTGCATTTGCAGGGAATAATCTTGCCTTAAAGGGGCGAGAACACCATGTAGTTATAAAATAAAAGAAAATTCAAAATTTACAAGTGTGGTGTTTCTCATCGTTGCTATAGAAAAATTAGAACGACAAGAAAGAGTACAAAAAAGAGAAGAAAATACTTGAAGGATCATAGAAAATGAAGAGAGTGTAACGGGACGTTTTTAGATGTTGAACTTTACATAGAGCTTAACTTTGAAGAGAGCTTAGAAAATATATTACTTTTAAAACTAAGGAATCCAATGGTTAGTTATTTCACATCATAATGATGTTTTTTTTTGGCCAATTAACTTGAAGGATGTATAGTTCTAATAGTAAGGGTGCTTTTTTGAACTCCTTTGAAAGTTATTCTCTTTGAGAAGTCCTTAAGGCTCATTGGTAGTGACCTTAAATGTGTTGGAATTTCTGATGCAAGTGGTTGGCGGGTGATTGCGTGCATCTTTGTGGAATGGTCTCACCTTAAAGGGATGGAAAAAAAAAAAAACCCAAAACCCGTCATGAGTTTGGGCTAATGGCTTTTGTTTGGGGTTTTCTCCCCACAGACATGAGTTTGGGTGAACGACTTTGGTCGTGGGTTTGCTCCCCACAAACACGAGTTCAGGAGAATGGCTTTGGTCTTGGGTTTGCTCCCCACAGACACAAGTTCGATTTCCTTTCCTGTGGATTACCGGTTATGAGTTTGGGCAAACGACTTTGGTCGTGGGTTTGCTCCCCACAGAAAGGAGTTCAATTCCCCTCCTTGTGGATTACTCACTGCACGTGGTGTAATAGGGTTTTTTTTTTTTTTTAATCCTCACATTTGGAGATTCCTGAAACCCTCAATTTTGCGTTCACTATTAAGCATACACCTGTCCATTCCTTTCGAACTTCATCCCGCCCTTACAGGGGTAAGCTAGTGATGCTTAACAACTGAATGAGAGCTTCGCTTGTCGATGAATAACGGATTGACTCCATTGTTGGCATTGCTTTGTTTTTCTCTCCTTTCCTATTAGTGAGTTCAGATGCACGTTGTCACTAATAGGGGGACGTCGTATCTGCTGAAAAACAGAGCCCCAATCTAGTAAGGTGCACTATACCACACTCCGGGCGGGCTTGGCTTCTTGCTTTCTTGATTAGGTCATTGTAGTTTGCGGTGGCAACTCCCGAAGCATGGAAGCTACTCTTAGACTAGCATAATTACTTGAACGGCATGGCGTTTCCAGTCAAATCCTTTGGCCCGAACTATATATATCTTTTTTCTTCAAAGTGGATTTATTAGGTGCCAGGCTAGCTCGATCCCTCGAACAGGCTTATCATTAGGTGTTGGTTGACCGACTCTGATAGCCTGTATAAGTTGTTCGCTCAACCAAAAAGTCCATCTACATCCCCTATTCAAATTAGAAATCCTACCTTGTCAATTATCACTTCACTCCTTCCTCGTGATCATTTTCAAGTTTTGGTTTGTCCTAATCGTTGGGGTAAGGTCCCATGTATGTGCACATGACTTACTTTTTATTGGACTGTCCTTAATAGGCAAAATCTCACACCACTTTTCACAAGGGTTGATTAGCCGTGGAATCAAAGTAATAACTGTCGGTCTTTAATTAGGATCAAGAAAAATAAGAACAGTCAGAATCTTACCTGAAGATGAAGTTAGGCTTGGATAAGGACACTACTTGGATTAGGAAGTCACTCATAACAAAATATTTTTTTAGCTGAAAATATTGGGGCATCATTTATAATAGACACATTTTATGCATCATTTTCAAAAGGATTTTGCGCCAGAATCAAACACTTGGAAAATTTTAATGATTAAGAAATTAATTGATAATAAGGATACCAAAGGACGATCTATGCTAAATTAAAATCATTGCATCAAAGCCTTTGATCCTTATATTCCAATCTATACTTTCTTTTGTCAAAGCGGCTAGGGGAAAAAATTTAGAATTCGAGTAAGAGGATTGTGGTATGTATCAATAGTGGATCAAATGTTAAACTTTCAAATTCTATGATCAAATTTAGATCAAATTAGTTAAAACCTTACTATTATCGAAGTCCTCATATGGGTAGACGGTATCACCTTGTATAAAAATTGTTTATTCCAAGTTTGATTCCCCTCCCTGTGGATTACCTGTCAGGAGTTTGGGAGTACGGCTTTGGTTGTGGGTTTGCTCCCCTAAAACACAAGTTCGATTCGATTCCCCTTCTCGTGGATTAGCCGATGCATGTGGTTGGCAGTTGATTGTGCGCATTCGCAGGGAATAGTGGATTTACTCCCCTAAAATATGAGTTTGGTTCTGTTCCCCTTCCCGTGGATTACCCGATGCACGTGGTTTGCAGGTGATTGTGTGCATTTGCAGGGAATAGTCTCACCTTAAAGGGGCGAGAACACCATGTAGTTATAAAACAAAAGAAAATTCAAAATTTACAAGTGTGGTGTTTGTCATCGTTACTATAGAAAAATTAGAACGGCAAGAAAGAGTACAAAAAAGAGAAGAAAATACTTGAAGGAGCTTAGGGTAACGGGAAGTTTTTAGATGTTGAACTTTACATAGAGCTTAACTTTGAAGAGAACTTAGAAAATATATTACTTTTGAAACTAAGGAATCCAATGGTTTGTTAGTTATTTCAATCATAATGATGTTTTTTTTTTTGGCCAATTAACTTGAAGGATGTCTAGTTCTAATAGTAAGGGTGCTTTTTTGAACTCCTTTGAAAGTTATTCTCTTTGAGAAGTCCTTAGGGCTCATTGGTAGTGTGACCTTAAGTGTGTTGGATTTTCTGATGCACGTGGTTGGTGGGTGATTGCGTGCATCTGTGTGGAATGGTCTCACCTTAAAGGCACGAAAAAAAAAAAAAAAAAAAAGAATAAAAAACTTCCCAAAACCCGTCATGAGTTTGGGCTAATGGCTTTGGTCTTGAGTTTTCTCCCCACAGACATGAGTTCGTTTCCCCTCTCCTTGGGTTACCAGTCACGAGTTTGGGTGAACGACTTTGGTCGTGGGTTTGCTCCCCACAGACTCGAGTTTGGGAGAATGGCTTTGGTCTTGGGTTTGCTCCCCACAGACACAAGTTCGATTCCCTTTCCCGTGGATTACCCGTCATGAGTTTGGACGAACGATTTTGGTCGTGGGTTTACTCCCCACAGACAGGAGTTCAATTCCCCTCCTTGTGGATTACTCGATGCACGTAGTGTAATAGGGAAATTTTTTTTTTTAATCCTCACATCTGGAGACTTATGAAACCCTCAATTCTGCGTTCACTATTAAGCCTACCCTCGTCCATTCCTTTCAAACTTCATCCTGCCCTTATAGGGGTAAGCTAGTGATGCTTAATAACTGAATGAGAGCTTCATCTGTCGATGAATAACGAATTGACTCCATTGTTGGCATTGCTTTGTTTCTCTCATTTCCTATTAGTGAGTTCAGATGCATGCTGTCACTAATAGGGGGACATCATATCTGTTGAAAAACGGAGCCACAATCTAGTAAGGTGTACTATAGCGTACTTCGGGCGGGCTTGGCTTCTAGCTCTCTTGATTAGGTCATTGTATTTTGCGGTGGCAACTCCCAAAGCAAGGGAGCTACTCTTAGACCAGCAGAATTACTTGAATGGCATGGCGTTTCCAGTCAGAGCCTTCGGCCTGAACTTCAATATATAAATCTCTTTTTTCTTCAAAGTGGATTTATTAGGTGCCAGGCTAGGCCGAACCCTCGAACAAGCTTATCATTGGGTGTTGGTTGACCAACTCTAATAGCTTATAAGTTGTTTGCTCGGCCAAAAAGTCCATCTACATCCCCTATTCAAATTAGAAACTCTACCTTGCCACTTATCATTTCACTCCTTCCCCGTGATCATTTTTAAGTTTTGGTTTGTTCTAATCGTTGGGGTAAGGTCCCATGAATGTGCACATGACTTACTTTTAATTAGACTATCTTTAATAGGAAAAATCTCACACCACTTTTCACAAGGGTTGATTAGCCGTGGAATCAAACTTCAGCGTAACGGGAAGTTTTTAGATGCTGAACTAACTTTGAAGAGAGCTTAGAAAATATATTACTTTTGAAACAAAGGAATCCAATAGTTTGTTAGTTATTTCACATCATAATGATGTTTTTTTTTTGTCAATTAACTTGAAGGATGTCTAGTTCTAATAATAAGGATGCTTTTTTAAACTCCTTTGAAAGTTATTATATTTGAGAAGTCCTTGGGGCTCATTGGTAATGACCTTAAGTGTGTTGGAATTTTTGATGCACATGGTTGGCGGGTGATTGCGTGCATCTGTGTGGAATGGTCTCACCATAAAGGGACAAAAAAAATAAAAAAAAAATAAAAAAAAATCCAAAACCCGTCATAAGTTTGGGCTAATGGCTTTGGTCTTGGGTTTGCTCCCCACAGACATGAGTTCGTTTCCCCTCTCCGTGGGTTACTAGTCACGAGTTTGGGTGAATGACTTTGGTCATGGGTTTGCTCCCCACAGACACGAGTTCGGGAGAATGGCTTTGGTCTTGGGTTTGCTCTCCACAGACACAAGTTCAATTCCCTTTCCCGTGGATTACCCGTCATGAGTTTGGAAAAACGACTTTGGTCGTGGGTTTGCTCCCCACAGACAAGAGTTTGATTCCCCACCTTGTGGATTACTCGATGCACGTGGTGTAATATGGATTTTTATTTTTATTTTTTAATCCTCACATTTGGCGATTCCTGACACCCTCAATTTTGCATTCACTATTAAGCCTATGCCCGTTCATTCCTTTAAAACTTCATCTCGCCCTTACAAGGGTAAGCTAGTGATGCTTAACAACTGAACGAGAGCTTTGTCTGTCGATGAATAACGGATTGACTCCATTGTTGGCATTGCTTTGTTTTTCTCTCCTTTCCTATTAATGAGTTTAGATGCACGCTGTCACTAATAGGGGGACGTCATATCTGCTTAAAAACGGAGCCCCAATCTAATAAGGTACACTATAGCGCACTCCGGGCGGGCTTGGCTTCTAGCTCTCTTGATTAGGTCATCGTATTTTGCGGTGGCAACTCCCGAAGCATGAGAGCTACTCCTAGACCAGCAAAATTACATGAACGACATGACATTTCCAGTCAAAGCCTTCGGCCCGAACTTCAATAGATATCTCTTTTTTCTTCAAAGTGGATCTATCAAGGGCCAGGCTAGCCCCAAACCCCAGAGGGGCTTATCATCGGGTGTTGGTTGACCGACTTTGATTGCTTATAAGTTGTTTGCTAGACCAGAAAGTCCATCTACATCCCCTATTCAAATTAGAAACCCTACCTTGCCTCTTATCACTTCACTCCTTCCCCGTGATCATTTTCAGGTTTTGGTTTGTCCTAATCGTTGGGGTAAGGTCCCATGTATGTGCACATGACTTACTTTTTATTGGACTATCCTTAATAGGAAAAATCTCACACCACTTTTCACAAGGGTTGATTAAGAAATTAATTGATAAGAAGGATACCAAAGGACGATCTACGCTAAATTAAAATCATTACATCAAAGCCTTTGATCCTTATATTCCAATCTATACTTTCTATTGTCAAAGAGGCTAGGGGAAAATATTTAGAATTCGAGTAAGAGGATTGTGGTATCTATCAATAGTGGATCAAATGTTAAACTTTTGAATTCTATGATTAAATTTAGATCAAATTAGTTAAAACCTTACTATTATCGAAGTCCTTATATGGGTAGACGGTATTACCTTGTATAAAAATTGCTTATTCCAAGTTTGATTTCCCTCCTTGTGGATTACCCGTCACTAGTTTGGTAGTAGGCTTTGGTTGTGGGTTTGCTCCCCTAAAACACGAGTTCGGTTCGGTTCCCCTTCCCGTGGATTAGCCGATGCACGTGGTTGGCAGTTGATTGTGCGCATTCGCAGGGAATAGTGAGTTTGCTCCCCTAAAACACGAGTTTGGTTCTGTTCTCCTTCCCGTGGATTACCCGATGCATGTGGTTTGCAGGTGATTGTGTGCATTTGCAGGGAATAGTCTCGCCTTAAAAGGGGCGGGAACACCATGTACTTATAAAACAAAAGAAAATTCAAAATATACAAGTGTGGTGTTTGTCATCATTGCTATAGAAAAATTAGAACAACAAGAAAGAGTACAAAAAAATACTTGAAGGAGCTTAGAAAATGAAGAGAGCGTAACGGGAAGTTTTTATATGCTAAACTTTACATAGAGCTTAACTTTGAAGAGAGCTAAGAAAATATATTACTTTTGAAACTAAGGAATCCAATGGTTTGTTAGTTATTTCACATCATAATGATGTTTTTTTTTTGGCCAATTAACCTAAAGGATGTCTAGTTCTAATAGTAACGGTGCTTTTTTGAACTCCTTTGAAAGTTATTCTCTTTGAAAAGTCCATAGGGCTCATTGGTAGTGACTTTAAGTGTGTTGGATTTTCTGATGCACGTGGTTGGCGGGTGATTGCATGCATCTGTGTGGAATGGTCTCACCTTAAAGGGACGAAAAAAAAAATTCCCAAAACCCATCATGAATTTGGGCGAATGGCTTTGGTCTTGGGTTTGCTCCCCACAGACATGAGTTCGTTTCCCCTCTCCTTGGGTTACCAGTCATGAGTTTGGGTGAACGACTTTGGTCGTGGGTTTGCTTCCCACAGTGACGAGTTCGGGAGAATGGCTTTGGTCTTGGGTTTGCTCCCCACAGACACAAGTTCGATTCCCTTTCACGTGGATTACCCGTCATGAGTTTGGGCGAACGACTTTGGTCGTGGGTTTGCTCCCCACAGACAAGAGTTCGATTCCCCTCCTTGTGGATTACTCGATGCACGTGGTGTAATTGGGGATTTTTTTTTTTTTAATCCTCACATCTAGAGACTTGTGAAACCCTCAATTCTGCATTCACTATTAAGCCTACCCCTGCTAGTGATGCTTAACAACTGAATGAGAGCTTCATCTGTCGATTAATAACGGATTGACTCAATTGTTGGCATTACTTTGTTTTTCTCTCATCTCCTATTAGTGAGTTCAGATGCACGCTGTCACTAATACGGGGACGTCATATCTGCTGAAAAACGGAGCCCCAATCTAGTAAGGTGCACTATACCGCACTCCGGGCGGGCTTGGTTCTGTTCTCCTTCCCGTGGATTACCCGATGCATGTGGTTTGCAGGTGATTGTGTGCATTTGCAGGGAATAGTCTCGCCTTAAAAGGGGCGGGAACACCATGTACTTATAAAACAAAAGAAAATTCAAAATATACAAGTGTGGTGTTTGTCATCATTGCTATAGAAAAATTAGAACAACAAGAAAGAGTACAAAAAAGAGAAAAAAAATACTTGAAGGAGCTTAGAAAATGAAGAGAGCGTAACGGGAAGTTTTTAGATGCTAAACTTTATATAGAGCTTAACTTTGAAGAGAGCTAAGAAAATATATTACTTTTGAAACTAAGGAATCCAATGGTTTGTTAGTTATTTCACATCATAATGATGTTTTTTTTTTGGCCAATTAACCTGAAGGATGTCTAGTTCTAATAGTAAGGGTGCTTTTTTGAACTCCTTTGAAAGTTATTCTCTTTGAAAAGTCCATAGGGCTCATTGGTAGTGACTTTAAGTGTGTTAGATTTTCTGATGCACGTGGTTGGCGGGTGATTGCATGCATCTGTGTGGAATGGTCTCACCTTAAAGGGACGAAAAAAAAAATTCCCAAAACCCATCATGAATTTGGGCGAATGGCTTTGGTCTTGGGTTTGCTCCCCACAGACATGAGTTCGTTTCCCCTCTCCTTGGGTTACCAGTCATGAGTTTGGGTGAACGACTTTGGTCGTGGGTTTGCTTCCCACAGCGACGAGTTCGGGAGAATGGCTTTGGTCTTGGGTTTGCTCCCCACAGACACAAGTTCGATTCCCTTTCCCGTGGATTACCCGTCATGAGTTTGGGCGAACGACTTTGGTCGTGGGTTTGCTCCCCATAGACAAGAGTTCGATTCCCCTCCTTGTGGATTACTCGATGCACGTGGTGTAATTGGGAATTTTTTTTTTTTTAATCCTCACATCTAGAGACTTGTGAAACCCTCAATTCTGCATTCACTATTAAGCCTACCCCTGCTAGTGATGCTTAACAACTGAATGAGAGCTTCATCTGTCGATTAATAACGGATTGACTCAATTGTTGGCATTACTTTGTTTTTCTCTCATTTCCTATTAGTGAGTTCAGATGCACGCTGTCACTAATACGGGGACGTCATATCTGCTGAAAAACGGAGCCCCAATCTAGTAAGGTGCACTATACCGCACCCCGGGCGGGCTTGGTTTCTTGCTCTCTTGATTAGGTCATTGTATTTTGTGGTGGCAACTCTCGAAACATGGGAGCTACTTTTAGCCGAGCAGAATTACTTGAACGACATGGCATTTCCAATCAAAGCCTTCGGCCCGAACTTCAATATATAAATATCTTTTTTCTTCAAAGTGGATTTATTAGGTGCCAGGTTAGCCCGAACCCTCGAACAGCTTATCATTGGGTGTTGGTTGACCAACTCTCCCTATTCAAATTAGAAACCCTACCTCGCCTATAAGTTGTTCGCTCGGATAAAAAGTCCATCTACATCCCCTATTCAAATTAGAAACCCTACCTTGCCACGTATCACTTTACTCCTTCCCCAAGATCATTTTTAGGTTCTGGTTTGTCCTAATCGTTGGGGTAAGGTCCCATGAATGTGCACATGACTTACTTTTTATTGGACTATCTTTAATAGGCAAAATCTCACACCACTTTTCACAAGGGTTGATTAGCCGTGGAATCAAAATAATAACTATCTGTCTTTAATTAGGATCAAGACAAATAAGAGCAGTCAGATTCAAGATTAAGTTAGGCTTGGATAAGGACACTACTTGGATTAGGAAGTAACACATAACAAAATGCTTTTTTAGTTGAAAATATAGGGGTATCATTTAAAATAGACACATTTTATGCATCATTTTCAAAAGAATCAAACACTAGGAAAATTTTAGTGATTAAGAAATTAATTGATAATGAATTTGGAATTCGAGTAAGAGGATTGTGGTATCTATCAATAGTGTATCAAATGTTAAACTCTAGAATTCTATGAGCAAATTTAGAATTAGTTAAAACCTTACTATTATCGAAGTCCTCATATGGGTAGAAGGTATTACCTTATATAAAAATTTCTTATTCTAAGTTTGATTCCCCTCCCTATGGATTACTCGTCACGAGTTTGGGAGTACGGCTTTGGTTGTGGGTTTGCTCCCCTAAAGCACGAGTTCGGTTCGGTTCCCCTTCCCATGGATTACTCGATGCACGTGGTTAGCAGGTGATTGTGCGCATTCGCAGGGAATAGTGGGTTTGCTCCCCTAAAACGCGAGTTTGGTTTTGTTCCCCTTCACGTGGATTACCCGATGCACGTGGTTGGCAGGTGATTGTGTGCATTCGCAGGGAATAGTCTCGCCTTAAAGGGGTGGGGACACCATGTACTTATAAAATAAAAGAAAATTCAAAATTTACACGTGTGGTGTTTCTCATCGTTGCTATAGCAAAATTAGAATGGCAAGAAAGAGTTAAAAAAGAGAAGACAATACTTGAAGGAGCTTAGAAAATGAAGAGAGCGTAAGGGGAAATTTTTAGATACTGAACTTTACATAGAGCTTAACTTTGAAGCGAGTTTAGAAAATATCTTACTTTTGAAACTAAGGAATCCAATGGTTTGTTGGTTATTTCACATCATAATGATTTTATTTTTTTTTTGGCCAATTAACTTGAAGGACATCTAGTTTTAATAGTAAGGGTGCTTTTTTGAACTTCTTTGAAAATTATTCTCTTTGAGAAGTCCTTAGGGCTCATTGGAAGCGACCTTAAGTGTGTTGGATTTTCTGATGCATGTGGTTGGCAGGTGATTGTGTGCATCTGTAGGGAATCGTCTCACCTTAAAGGGACGAAAAAAAAAAACTTCCCAAAACCCGTTACGAGTTTGGGCGAATGACTTTGGTCTTGGGTTTGCTCCTCACAGACATGAGTTCGTTTCCCCTCTCCGTGGGTTACCAGTCACGAGTTGGGAGAACGACTTTGGTCATGGGTTTGCTCTCTACAGACACGAGTTCGGGAGAATGGATTTGGTCTTGTGTTTGCTCCCCACAGACACAAGTTCGATTCCCTTTCCCGTGGATTACCCATCACGAGTTTGGGCGAACGACTTTGGTCGTGGGTTTGTTCCCCACAGACACGAGTTTGATTCCCCTCCTTGTGGATTACTCGATGCACGTGTTGTAATAGGGTATTTTTTTATTTTTTTTTTAATCCTCACATATGGAGAATCCTGAAACCCCCAATTCTCCGTTCACTATTAAGCCTACGCTCGTCCATTCCTTTCAAACTTCATCCCGCCCTTATAGGGGTAAGCTAGTGATGCTTAACAACTAAATGAGAGCTTCGTCTGTCGATAAATAATGGATTGACTCCATTGTTAGCATTGCTTTGTTTTTCTCTCCTTTCCTATTAGTGAATTCAGATGCACGTTGTCACTGATAGGGGGACGTCATATCTGTTGAAAATGGAGCCCTAATCTAAAACTTCAATAGATATCTCTTTTTTGTTCAAAGTGGATCTATTAGGGGCCAGGCTAGCCCAAATCCCCGAAGGGGCTTATCATCGGGTGTTGATTGACAGACTCTGATTGTATATAAGTTGTTCGCTTGACCAAAAAGTCCATCTACATCCCCTATTCAAATTAGAAACCCTACCTTGCCTCTTATCACTTCACTCTTTCCCCGTGATCATTTTCAGGTTTTGGTTTGTCCTATTCGTTGGGGTAAGGTCCCATGAATGTGCACATAAATTACTTTTTATTGGACTATTTTTAATAGGCAAAATCTCACACCACTTTTCACAAGGGTTGATTAGCCGTGGAATCAACGTAATAACTATCGGTCTTTAATTTGAATCAAGACAACTAAGAACGGTCAGACTCTTACCTGAAATGAAGTTAGGCTTAGATAAGGACACTACTTGGATTAGGAAGTCACTCATAACAAAATGTTTTTTTAGCTAAAAATATTTGGGCATCATTTAAAATAGACACATTTTATGCATCATTTTCAAAAGGATTTTGCGCCAGAATCAAACACTTGGAAAATTTTAATGATTAAGAAATTAATTGATAATAAGGATACCAAAGGACGATCTTTGCTAAATTAAAATCATTGCATCAAAGCCTTTGATCCTTATATTCCAATCTACACTTTCTATTGTCAAAGCGGCTAGGGGAAGTAAGAGGATTGTGGTATCTATCAATAGTGGATCAAATGTTAAACTTTCGAATTCTATGATCAAATTTAGATCAAATTAGTTAAAACCCTGCTATTATCGAAGTCCTCATATGAGTAGATGGTATATCCTAGTATAAAAATTGCTTATTCCAACTTTGATTCCCCTCCCTGTGGATTACCGGTCACGAGTTTGGGAGTATGGCTTTGGTTGTGGGTTTGCTCTTTTAAAACACGAGTTCAGTTCGGTTCCCCTTCCCGTGGATTACCCGATGCACGTGGTTGGCAGTTGATTGTGCGCATTCGCAGGGAATAGTGGGTTTGCTCCCCTAAAACCCGAGTTTGGTTCTATTCCCCTTCCTGTGGATTACCCGATGCACGTGGTTGGCAGGTGATTGTGTGCATTTGCAGGGAATAATCTTACCTTAAAGGGGCGAGAACACCATGTAGTTATAAAATAAAAGAAAATTCAAAATTTACAAGTGTGGTGTTTCTCATCGTTGCTATAGAAAAATTAGAACGACAAGAAAGAGTACAAAAAAGAGAAGAAAATACTTGAAGGAGCATAGAAAATGAAGAGAGTGTAACAGGAAGTTTTTAGATGTTGAACTTTACATAGAGCTTAACTTTAAAGAGAGCTTAGAAAATATATTACTTTTGAAACTAAGGAATCCAATGATTAGTTGGTTATTTCACATCATAATGATGTTTTTTTTTTTTGGTCAATTAACTTGAAGGATGTATAGTTCTAATAGTAACGGTGCTTTTTTGAACTCCTTTGAAAGTTATTCTCTTTGAGAAGTCCTTAAGGCTCATTGGTAGTGACCTTAAGTGTGTTGGAATTTCTGATGCACGTGGTTGGTGGGTGATTGCATGCATCTTTGTGGAATGGTCTCACCTTAAAGGGATGGAAAAAAAAAAAACCCCAAAACCCGTCATGAGTTTGGGCTAATGGCTTTTGTTTGGAGTTTGCTCCCCACAGACATGAGTTTGGGTGAACGACTTTGGTCGTGGGTTTGCTCTCCACAGACACGAGTTCAGGAGAATGGATTTGGTCTTGGGTTTGCTCCCCACAGACACAAGTTCGATTCCCTTTCCTATGGATTACCCGTCATGAGTTTGGGCAAACAACTTTGGTCGAAGTAGTGTACCAAAAAATAATATGATTGATGAGTTGCCCAAGTCGCATGCAACTCATCCAAGTCTTGTCTGGAATCAGGACCAAATGAGTCAGTTGGAGTTGCTAAGTCAAAATGCAACGATGAGGGGGTTTTTTTTTTCTCTGTTGATGCAGTTCTCTACATCAGAAAAATGCTAACTTGCCAAATTACCAATGTATGTTCTTGGTATCACTTGCCAAGAATGGTCCTTTTGGTGTGCCTTTATCATTGTGCAGGTATTCTAGCTTGTCAGTATGGACATATGAGCAAACTAAAGAATATGTCAATGGATGCTGAAAAATAAACATGGCGACGCTTTCATCCAAAGGAATAATGGTAACATATGTTCATTTTTACTATTAAATGTGATTTTTTACTTTTGATTGATGAGGGATGGGGACCAGGGATTGATGACTTACCCAAGTCACTCATCCAAGTTTCATCTAAAATCAGGACTAAATGAGTCAGTTGGAGTTGCTAAGTCAAAACACAATAATGAGGGCATTTTTTTTCTTTGTTAATGCACTACATGCCAACTTGCCGAGTTACCAACATATGTTCTTGTTCTTATTATTGCATACTCAACTTTCTTTTCTTTTCTTTTCAGACAACAAGGTATGAAATAATCCATGAAGATAAGGAAAGCATTTTCTTTTAAACTTTGCTTACTACTTACCTTATATTAGGGCAATGAAGAGGCCAAATTGGCCTGTGGGTTTCGAGTTCCCAACCTGAATGAGTTGAGCTTGGACCTGTAACTAGACCCACTGATGGGCCTAGGCCATGATACTCCATGATTTTTATGATGATAGGAATGATTATTTAAAATAGTAGTACTCCATGATTTTTATGATTTTCTTTTCCTTTATTTCCATGGCTTCATTTAAGAATATGGTAGCTCTGCAAAGAAGGGAGATTGAGTTGGTGGACCCATAGAGGAAGTCCATAGATTCATGAAAATAGCCTTCTTTTGCACTAGCCTTCAATGACTCAAAGTCTCATCCTTATGAAACAGTAAATTTCATGGAAAGATGTTGACACCACCACACATCATACAGGACTTGGTGGGGATTGGTTGGGTCTCAAGAACCACAAATTCCAGAGTATCAAATAATTACTTCATCTCCAATAGAAACTTAAGCAGCATAATGGGCAGCTATTTGAAGCTTTGGTAGACGATCATGCTTGATATATAGGCACTTCAACATTGCACTTACGTAACTCATTGTTTCTAAGTCACAGAAAAAATTAGATTGCGTGAACAATACTAACATTTGACTCGTGGATGCTTTCTTTCTTGAAATACCATTGAGTTATATTAAATTGACTGTAAGAATTACATTTCATTTTGGGTGAAACGCGCAAATCAAACATGAGTCTCACATTGTGATTAATGAATGTACTCACCCAATTGATGCATGGAGAATTAAAAGAAAATTTTAAATTTCATAAGCATTGAATGGAGGAAAAAAAAAACGCCAACTCACTCATCAAGTATGCCAAACATGCAGGCCGAGAGAATAGGCTCCTATTACTTGGTAACCTTTCATTTTTTTCCAAATAAATATTTATAAATAGTACCGCTACCTTTTGATTTATTTTCAAATAACACCTATATTTAGTATTACTATATCTTTCAATACTTTCAAATAAGCTATACCTTTAGAAATTTAGTAATATTTCTAAAATAGTTCCCTATCTTTTGAATATTTCAAATTAGTATCTTATTTTTTATATTTCTAAAACATATTTTTCTTAAATTTTTTTATTTATTTTCAAATAACACCTTATTTTTAAACATTTTCAAATAGGCCCATCTTTTCAATACTTCCAAACAAGGTACAATGTCTACAAGGAAAATAAATAGCAACCAAAGTTCAAAAGTGAAGTGGTTTTCCCTACCTTCGTTAATTATTTCATACCCAGTTGCCTTCATGATCTTTGGTAGCGCCACTAGAAAATAAAAAAGAAAATGAAAAAATAAAAGTAAAAACCAACGGGAACTGTAACTAATTGCTTTGACAAACAGTTGATGACCTGAAAGTGGCTATGCTGCATCAAACCAGCATTCATTTCCAGGTTTCAAAAAAAAAAAACTATATATATATAGTATGTAGTATGTATAAAGAATCTGGCCACAGGCAGCCACATGTTCATCTACCCCCTGTTACAACAATTTATAATAGCATGCATACCTTACAATCACCGGCCAGCCCAACAGGAGTTTTCCCATATGCAATAGAGAAGTTGAACATTTTCGCTTTTCATCTCTCAAAAGTAAAAGCATCCTGAAATAAGCACGCATATATATAATTAAAAAAGAATTAAAAAAAAAAATCATTACCAAGAAACAGGTTAAGCAGCATAACATAGTTAAAATATGTTCACGAATATTTTCAAACTTTGCGGGTGTGTTTGGATCGACTATTTGAATTCAGATGACAATAACTATTAGTCTAGTATAGTGCGGCTCCAGATTGCAACTATCCTACTTGAAGTTGGACTTAAGAGACCTATAACTAGTACTACAATATAAGAGTTACTTCCTCATCACCTTTTAGTAATTCATGAGGCACTGTTCATGATTGTCTTATTCTTTCATATTAATTCTATATTCCTAGGTTCATTGTATTCTCTTCTTCTGTTTTTTTTCCTTTTCATAAGTTCAGTGAAATGAGAAGTTTTCTGTATAATTACCTTTAAGAGAGGAACTGGAGGTTTGTCTTCCCCCGGTTGAGGCTACCATTCAAGCAACACCCCTTTGCCATCCTTGAATGGAAATCCTCACTAGCCTTGAAGGCATTCAACATGCTCTGACAGTTTGCAAGATGCATAAAGATCCAAAGCTCCAGCTACAAGATAAAGTTTGTTTCCATAATTAAATCTAATGTGGCAATTTTAAAATACGCTAATCACCTCCCTGACTCAGTTAAGTCAGCCTGGTTTGGCTGGGCTCCAAGTACCAGCCTGAACTCAAATCTTATATGAAAATGGCCCTGCGGATCAATTTTTATTCATGATTAGCTTCCAGTTTTAAACTAAATATATTCTAAATTCAAGGGTCCATTTGGATGCACTATCAAATTTAATGAAATTGCAAGCATGATGGAGCAGAAGTAACCAAATTGAAGGATTGTACCATTAAAAATGAAAAAAAAAAAAAAGGGTCCAATACACCCATCCCATATGGTTTGTACATAGCCATAAAAAGTCCAATCAATCGCCGCTTTTGGTGATCCAATTAGATTTGTACAGGCTGCACTCCAGTTGGATGACTGATTTCAGTCTGATCTTCCACCAGCCAGCTGTGACCTGTACAACCCATCTTAGGATCCCCTTTTGACAGATGGGTGGCTTGTATGTGTCATGCAGCCTGTGTTTCAGTTACCGAAGCTGTATATTTGATGGGTTCCAATGTGGATGGTCTATACAACCAATATCCCCTAGATTGGAAGACCATATCCATTGGATCTCTGGTTTTGTCTTGGCTGAATGTGGATCAATGCTGCACTTATTTTCTCAACAGCACATGCTGGACACATATTGAAGGGTTAGGATTTTCCCATGGGCCATCGCAAAGTGGATCCAGGCATACCAACAGTTAGGACCACTAAACCAAGGGATCCCACTTGTACAAAGTGAAAACTTAACCATAGTTGAATACTTAAACCTATTTCCTAGATGAATAATGCTACAAGAAAATAAAACAAGGCATATTTTGCAGCAATATGCATCAATGAATCCATGAAGGTGGGACATTAGCATTTCCTATTCAGCGTTTTAAATAGCGAATCGCGTGTAGCATAGCGTTCACCCCTTTGAAGTGTGAGGCGTAAGCTACATAAGCTACACACAACTTCTAGATTTTTAATCAAGGCGCTTGGTTGCACCAATGTCATGATATTCTATACCAGATTAGATTGATTAATAATGAAATTTAACAAAATTTCAAGATATATGACGCAACAAAATGCAACCAAAAGTAATAGGAAAGGGTTGGGCTAAAATTCTTGGCCCTTTTAGTAAATGGGCTGGGCATGGGCTGACACTGAACAGGGCCAAACCCAACCCACTGTCACCCCTGTAAGGAGGGTGGCAAATGGACCATGCTTGAGCAGTGGCCACCACCAAATCCAGGCATATTTAGGATTATTACAGGTTCACGGAATGGATTGAGTTTAAGACCTAACTAGTAAATGGCCCACACCCTGACTTGAATTTCACCAATGGTTAAAAGATAAACCTATGCTCAAAAAACATAAAATTACTGATGTGCATGTTTCTGGACTCCCAACAAATCCAAACTCAGCCAAAATTTGCAATGCAAATAACTGCACAACACCATACCTCCCAACAGGATAATTCTCCAAAATATAATTATGTTGCAACTGGCATGGGAAAAACAAAAACACACGGGCATGAACCTGGGTCATTCATCCCTCAGCTTTTCATCGACGGGCAACTGCCCAAACTTCAAACCAATCATCTGATTCTGATGGTCCAACAGAACTTTCCATAACAACGAATGCTCCAAAACTCATGCATCTTACAGGGGGAAATGCTCGTAAAAAATAGACTGAGAAGCTCTGAGCTACAAAGTTAAGGAAGAAGGCCTCAACTTGAAATTCAAGATATCAATATCATGGTTGATCAACCCATTTAGGAAAAAAAAAAAAGGACATTCAATTGTGTTTAAAATCAACAATCCACTCAAGGAGAGGGGAAACCTCTTTTAAAAAAAAATAATAAATAATAAAATAAAATAAAATAGAAAAATAGAAATGGTTGAGGCATACTGGAGCTGCTCACCGTTGTGCTCATCAAGCAATGATCCAGACTTTTTATCTAGAGGGTTTCGCTGTAGGGGGGACTGTTTGGAAAAAAAAATCTCATTCATCAGAGATCCCACTGTCCATATAGAGGTCAGCTAGAAACAGTAGCCAAGAGGATCAGTTCCTAAATTGCCTCTATCATGGAAGTTGTATGGACATAGAGGATCTCTAGTTCAGTTGGAAAACGGTGACCCAATTTGAATTCTGGTTCAGTTCAGATTGAGCAAATTCGGCTCCGGTTAGGTTGGGTTGACAGTAATGACATCTATTTGAGTCGTAGTGCTGCAACTTGGGTTTAGGTCAACCTTTACCCGATTGACCCAACTCTAGATCGGATGGGGTTGGGTCAGTTATCAAGGTACTCCCGGGATGGGTTGTGTTGGAAAATGCCAACCCAATTTGAATTCTGGTTGCGTTCAAGTTGAGCAAGTTCAATTACGTTAGGTTGGGTCTGACTTCCTCTTATAGGTAATGTTCATAGCTATGGGTCCATGCATAGAAGAGCCCGATTCATGCATCTAAGATCTTTAACACCTGCCCCTCCTTGAATATGCTTGCATACATCCTTCCATTTGACCAGATAAAATTTATTCTGCTCTTCCTTACCATGCCACAGAAAATCCCATCTAATCTTCTCCAAAGATGCCAAAATAGATGGTGGACAAGTGAAAAGAGACATGAAATAGAGAGGGAGATTAGATAACGCCGCCTTAATGAGAGTTAGCTGACCTCCCAAGGATAGGAATCTACACTTCCATCTAGCTAGGTAGAAACAAAATCTGTCTATTACCTTGTCCCATAGCACGGATGGAGGCTTTCCAATGCATAATGGAGCTTAGATCACTAAATATAGGCCCAATCATGTGAATGGGTTGAAAATGCACAAATGAGAATCAGCCCAATCATACCAAAAAGATATATCGCTAAATATGAGGACACTCACAACCAAATCATATGTATGATGGATGTTATAACTTGGATTGGATAAGTGAAAATGGCCCTAACCATATGAAAGGGGTTTGGATCACCAAACATAGGTGAATCGTAGGAATGGCTTGTAACATAGAATAGGGCTAAAAAATGAATTGTTTGGATCATTTAAGAAAGGCCCAAATTTATATGAATGAATAGCTTTGGATTTTAAAAAATCACCACAAATATATATGATTGGTTTGGATAAATGAAAACCAGCCCAAATATATCATCAGCACGAGATCAATATAGAGGGAGCCGGTAACAAACCAGGATCAACCTAAAAATATGACTACCTACACTTGGATTGATGAAAACGACCTAGACTATATCAAGAAGGGCATAGAGTACTAATCATATCAATGGCTTGAAACAACAAATAAGCGACTGAACATATGAATGATTTACACAAATGGAAATCAACCCAATCATATGAAAATATTTAGATCACGGTATTAAAAAAAAAAAAAAAAAAAAAGAGGCCTAATATGGATAACCCATGCGCCAAGTCTACCAAATGTCCAAAGCATTTCAAAAGAGTAGCTGTCACGCCCCAAACTCGGAAATCGGATTCACAGGAATCCCAATGGCCGAATCCGGTGCCGACAGCCTCCGTAGTGCCCCATTCTCGGCTCCTGGCAATCAAATGTCAGATTCCGATCCTGGGATCCTACAAGGAGGATTTTCATAATGAATTTTTTTTTGTAATGGAGCATAACCACAAGCATAACCAAGTCACAAAACAACATCACCACATATCAACTATATCAAAAACTTTAAGTAGAATGAAGAAAGGGAAATACATGGTGATCAAAAGCTCCAAAATAGTCAGATGTGCACTCCTGCCTCAGCGCTATTGCTGTCCAATGCTACCTGCACGCAACTGTCGTGCATAAGCTTACAAAAGCTTAGAGGGTGGTGTAAGTGTGTGCGCAAGGCAAGTACCGAGTATATAATATCAGAATAATGCGGAAACATGCAGTAAGTCCATGAATGCTATCAGCTATACCAAAGTTATATGATGCAAGACATGAATGCTATCGGTCATACCAAGGCCATGCGATGCGAGGCCTATGTAGCCAAATGTCATATGCAAGATGTAAAGCAAGCATGCCAGTACTCATATCACCGGGGTCTAATATACTTCACACTGACTGCCTCCTCCCTAGCAGCACAGCCAAGCAAGTGGAATAGACTTCACTATCCGCCTGACCAGTAGTCTGCCAATACCTACCCGGCTCGTCGATAGCGGACTCATTTGCGAGCTAGTCAAACTCAGCCTAGCTTATACCCCTCTCACTCGGGTGGATAAGGTCACACACCCTTCCAACTGACCACGACACAGTGGGAGACGCGGCCTATTGGTATTCGGCACTCGGGCGCTCGTGTATCCACTCGGTCTAGGCGTTGGAGCATCTCCTGGTACCAAAAAGGTTCTAAGACTTTCACCCAAGGACATCCTAAGTGCCCACAGTGCTAGATCCAATATTTTCGGTATCCGACACGACCATCCACGATGTGCCTGTGGAGGTCACAGCCCTGATGTCGCTAAGGCGTGCAGTGATCAAGTTACATATATGAGGGATGCATGAGTCACATCATCAAATCATGCAGCAATCCTGCGCGTACCACGCGCTCATGTGGGGGCATTCCATCTCATAAGGAGTCCCGTAAATGTCTCAGCCCAACGGCTTATGCTATGATCAAACATTCCTCATATCAAGCATACATATGATGCGTATGGCGTGAATCATGGAGCCATACTAAGCATGTTATGAAGTGATGAATTATTAACAAGTATGGGCCTATTAATGGGCCTTGAGGAGAGTTACAATGCGGACATTTAACCAACATTGTACTTACAATGTGGACGTGACTCATCAGTCTCTACGACTTTTTCAGACCCACTGGAGACAAGCTAGTTTCATCTGCATTGGCCATTTTACCACTTACTAGAGATGATATAGCTTCATCTGCATTGGACATAGACACTAACTTGGCTTAATTTAAAACCAAAAGGCACTTTAAAACTCCATATCCAAACCAAGCACAACTTGAAACAAATCCAAAATTTCACCCAACCAATGTAACATAATTGAAACCTAAATGCACTTGTGCAAACATATAGCTTGAAGAAATACAATCTAGAATATCACTAATGTGTTGAAGGAACTCAAAAGGAATTGCAAAGTCTGTTCATTGCAGACAAGTTCTCAGTACATCTCCATCATCAAATCTTCCTCCCGAGCATAGAGCTAGAATCCCCAGAACTGCAAGTGTTGTGACACTACCTTCTAATGTAGCTCAGGTTGAAAAAAAATTTCTTTCCCACAAGAATAAAATATGTTCAAAAAAAAATTTTAGTTTGTTCAAGATCTTCGCTATTGGTCTGATACGCCTAACTAAATACCTAATTGCAGAGATGGAGCAAATGAAAACTTAACCATGAAGCAACAAAAGCCTCCCAACTACCCATGATTGAAAAAAAAAAAACATCCAATAGTTTCCAGAAGTAATGAAACTCCATAAATTGGCTTTCCAAAAGAGAATATTGTCCAAATCTAAAACCTAAAAACATAACATAGGAACTAACTAATGATTGGGCAAAATCAAGGAAAAAAAGCCATCCCTAGACTGCTTAGGAAGTATTCAATCTTGTGTCATCTACAATTTGTTGCTCGTCTTTTAGATAAGCATCAACAAGGTTATGAAACTCCATAAAATAGCTTTCCAGAAGAGAACATTGTCCGAATCTAAAACCTAAAAACATAACAAAGGAACTAACCGATGATTGGGAAATCAAGGAAATGGGTAAAGATCCCTAGGCTGCTTAGGAAGCCTTCAGCCTTCAATCTTGTGTCATATGCAATATTTTATTCGATGCTCTCAAGTTTTTTAGATAAGCATTCAACATGGTCATCATTAAAGGTTCTAGAAGTACAACTAAAAAGGAGACTGTTAAAGACCACAAATCCTTGCAATAATATTTGAAATCAAGAGGTTTTTTTTCCGCAAGATCGCAGCAACAAGCACAAGAAATGCATGCAATCAATGTTAAACGGACAGAATTGTATGGTAAGCCACAACAAAAAGAGTATGTCTGCCATATGATATATTTCGAGTCATAAACGAGTTGATAAATTAAGCACAGTTTGATCATCAAGCATCATGTACGATATACCAATTTGAGGGAAACAATAAAATTAAGTAACCATTACCACTTTCTCTAGGCCAACTGATGTGTCACATCTTACAGAAGTAGAAACCATCGCTCTCTAATCTTGCCTCAACCTCATTCCAGAAACATTCTCATGCCCAAATATTTTTTACATACTTCATTTGGCGTTCGTGGAGAGAACTAGAAACATTTTATTTGGAGTTATTTATGAACTTTATAGACAACATGCTTGGTAAATAACATCTAGATGGCATAGACTTTTTGCTTGCCAAGAAGGGGAATATTGCCCTCTATTGGTTGCGAGTTTCTTCATACTCTCTAAGGTGATTCCTCTTCTTTAACGAAGTCTAATTATTCATAGTAACAAATAAATAGAAACTATCGAACAAAAGGATATGAATGACGAGTCTTCATAAGTGATGGTGAGAAATTGCTACAAACCTCAAAAGTAAACATTGTAAAACACAATTGACGTAATGAGGCTGCTAGAAAGCTTTGAAGTTCAAATCCAAGCATTCAAAATGAAAAAATGAAAAAATAATAATAATAATAATAATTCCATGAATGCATTTACATACAGTTGAAGTCCCTTGGCCGATGACACCCTGTTTGCAAGTTAGATCAAGAGGCCTTTCCAGCAATTGCAAATACTAGTGCAAAAACAAAAGAACGCATACAAAGAGATGGCATATAATGGTAAATACATAAAACCAATCATTGTAAGGGTCAGAGACACCCATATCCACAACAACACAATGTTTTATTTTCATTCATCAAATTACACACCTCGCATGTATAACTAGTATTTCTTACTCAATTTCTTTCGATTACTATGAATAGTTATCGTATGCCTCGAAAACAAATGATACATGTCGTGTAATATGCAAATTCACATAATTCTTACCACACAAAAGAACCAACTGTGTAGTCTCCCAAGACATTTAACAAAAGGTTAGAACACAACAAATGGTATTTAAGTTGAAACACTTTGACGCCATCTTCACTTGCACCAACAAATGAATGTGAAAATACTTTTAACTAGCAAAACAAGCCCAATAAATGTAGGCATTCTACAAATCTGGTACTGGGATCATAGTCATTAGTCATGCTCCTAATAACACAAGCAAGAGACATAAGGGAGCATAGACGAGAGAAATGGGAGCGTCGTCACCCTAGGTAGAAAATTTCTATGAAAGGATCGCTCAAACAATCTATATCAATGATCAAACTTTTTCTATTAAAGGATAGCCCAAATCAAGTTTTTTTTTTTTTCTAGAGGGATGGGAAATTGAAGATTGAACCATATACAATAAAACCATCTTCTGATGTTTAAAGATATTCTAACTAGGTCAATCGCTATGATAAAGGAAGCACGTCATACCATAGATTTTCTAAGCCCTCTTCAAAGTTAAGCTCTATGTAAAGTTCGACATCTAAAAATTTCCCGTTACACTCTCTTAATTTTCTAAGCTCCATCATGTCTCTTCTTCTCTTTTTTATACTATAGCAACGATGACAAACACCACACTTGTAAATTTGAAATTTTCTTTTGGTTTATAACAATATGGTGTCCCCGCCTCGAACCGAACTCATGTTTTAGGGGAGCAAACCCACTATTCCCTGCGAATGCACACAATCACATGACAACCACGTGCATCGGGTAACCCACGGGAAGGGGAACTAAACCGAACTGTGTATTAGGGGAGCTAACAACCAAAGTCGTACTCCCAAACTCGCAACGGGTAATCCACGGGGAGGGCAATCAAACTTCGAGTAAGTAATTTTTATACAAGGTCATATCATTTACCCATATGAGGACTTCAATACTAGGAAGGTTTTAACTAATTTGATATAAATTTGCTCATAGAACTCTAGAGTTTAACATTTAATCCACTATTGATAGATACCACAATCCTCTTACTCAAATTCTAAAATTTTCCCCTAACCACTTTGACAATAAAAAGTATAAATTGGAATATAAGAATCAAAGGCTTTGATGTATTGATTTTATTTTAGCGTAGATCGTCCTTTGTTATTCTTCTTATCAATTTATTTCTTAATCATTAAAATTTTCCAAGCGTTTGATTCTGGCACAGAATCCTTTCGAAGATGATGCATAAAATTTGTCTATTTTAAATGATGCCCCATTATTTTCAGCTATAAAAAATAAAATAAAATAAAAAAACATTTTGTTATGAGTGACTTCCTAATCCAAGCAGTGTCCTTATCCACAAGCCTAACTCCATCTTCGGGTAAGAATCTGACTTAGGGTGGAAAGTGGTGTGAGATTTTTCATATTAAAGATAGTCCAATAAAAAGTAAGTCATGTGCACATTCATGGGACCTTACCCCATTGTCTAGGACAAACCAAAACCCAAAAATGATCACAGGGAAGGAGTGAAGTGATAAGAGGCAAGGCAGGATGTTTAATTTGAATAGGGATGTAGATGAACTTTTTGATAGAGCAAACAACTTATAGGCAATCAGAGTCGGTCAACCAGCACCCGATGATAAACCCCTTCGGGGGTTCGGGCTAGCCTAGCCCCTAATAGATCCACTTTGAAGAAAAAAGAGATCTATATATTGAAGTCCAGGCCGAAGGTTTTGACTAGAAACACCATGCCATTCATGTAATTCTGCTGGTCTAGGAGTAGACCCCATGCTTCAGGAGTCGCCACTGCAAAATACGATGACCTAATCAAGAGAGCTAGAAGCCAAGGCCGCCCAGAGTGCACTATAGTGCACCCAACTAGATTGGGGCTCTGTTTTTCAGGAGATATAACGTCTCCCTATCAGTGACGATGTGCATCGGAACTCACTAATAGTAAATGAGAGAAAAACAAAGCAAAGCCAACAACGGCATCAATCTGTTATTCATCGACAAACGAAGCTCTCATTCAGTCGTTAAGCATCACTAACTTACCCCTATAAGGGCAATATGAAGTTCGAAAGGAATGGACATACGTAGGTTTAATAATGAACGCAGAATTGAGGGTTTCAGGAGTGTCCAGATGTGAGGATTAAGCAAATAATAATAATAATAATAATAAATCGAACTCATGTTTGTGAGGAGAAAACCCACGACCAAAGTCGTTCGCGCGAACTCATGTTGGGTAATCCATGGGAAATGGAATCAAACTCATGTATGTAGGGAGCAAACCCACGACCAAAGTCAATTCTCCCAAACTCGTGACCGGTAACCCATGGAGAGGGGAAACAAACTCGTGTCTATCGGGAGCAAACCCAAGACCAAAGTCGTTCGCCAAAACTCAGGTTTTGGGAAGTTTGGTTTTTTTTTTTTTTTTTTTAAAAGACGAGGTGCCCCCATCCCTTTAAGTTGAGACCATTCCCTACAGATACACGCAATCACCGGCAAACCACGTGCATCAAAAAACCCATGGGGAGGAAATCGAACTCAATCCTTAAGCATCATGAGCATATGTATATAGGGACAGGATCAAGCTTGAAAGCAATGGACAGGCGCAGGCTTAATATTTGAAGGTTAAATTTTCAAGAATATTCAAATGTGGGGATTGAAAACAAAAACTTTCCTTGATATATACAGTGAAGAACAAGGCAACGAGTTGAGTTGGACTAAGATAGGGCTGAAGAGTTAACCCGACTCGGTTCCAAGTCCAGCATGTCTGACCAAATATGAGTCCAGGCCTGGCCTAGACTAATCCAAACTGAGTCTTGACCCTGTCACAGGTACCGAGTCAAGTCGAGTCACCACCACGTTGGGTCGGGTGTAGTGGGTCTCCAGATGTGGGAATTTAAAAAGGAAAATAATAAAAAAAAAAAAAAAAAAAACTTTCCCCAATTACACCACGTGCATCAAGTAATCCATGGGGAGGGGAAACGAACTCGTGTCTGTGAGGAGTAAACCCACGACCAAAGTCGTTCGCCCAAACTCATAACAGGTAATCCACGGGGAGGGGAATCAAACTCATGCCTGTGAGGAGCAAACCCACAACCAAAGCCATTCAACCTAACTCGTGATAGGTAATTCAACGGGAGAGGAATCACACTTGTGTCTATGGGGAGCAAACCAACAACCAAAATCATTCACCCAAACTCTAACAGGTTTTGGAAAGGTTTTTTTTTTATAACGACAGGGTGTCCCCGTCCCTTTAAGGCGAGACCATTCCCTGCAGATGCACGCAATCACAAGCAAACTACGTGCATCAAAAAATCAACAGGGAGGGAATTGAATTTAGTCGTTAAGCGTCATGAGCATATGCCTATAGGAGCGGGATCAAACCTGAAAGGAATGGACAGGCGTAAGCTTACTAATGAATGCTGAAATTGAGGGTTAAATTTTTAGGAATATCGAGATGTAAAGATTAAAAATAAAAAACTTTCCCTAATACACAGCGTGTTGAACAAAGCAATGAGTCGAGTCGGACCAAGTTAGGGTTAATCCAACTCGACTCGATTTTGAAATAGACCTGACCCGAACTCGACCCAACTCGGTACTAAGTCCAGCATGCCTGACCCGATCTAAGTTTGGGTCTGGCCTGGACTAATCCAGACTGAGTCCAACCCGATCACAGGTACTAAGTCGAGTCGAGTCAGCACCGAGTCGGTTCGAGTGTGGCGGGTCTCTAGACGTGGGGATTAGAAGGAAAAAGAAAAAAACTTCCCCAATTACACCACGTACATCGAGTAATCCACAGGGAGGGGAATCAATCTATGGGGAGCAAACCCATGACCAAAGTCATTCGCCCAAACTCATAACAGGTAATCCACGGGGAGGGGAATCAAACTCATATCTATGGGGAGCAAACCCGTGACCAAAGTCGTTCGCCCCAACTCGTGATAGGTAATCCACAGGGAGGGGAATCACAGTCGTGTCTATGGGGAGCAAACCCACAACCAAAGTCATTCACCCAAACTCATGATGGGTTTTCGGAGGGTTTTTTTTATAACAACAGGGTGTTCGTCCCCCTCCCTTTTGGGAAGTGAAACCTCACATCTATCGAAGATCTATTTTTTAGAGATCAAGAAGTTAATCTATATATGGAGTTTCATTTATTGATAAACGGTCATTCCAATAACAAATTTAGGGCATTTAGTTTTCACCTACTAGGAAATCTTGCACAAAAATCATCATTAGTTTACATTCTTCATACTTTTTTACTTTTTTTTTTTTACATTTCTTGTTTATTTATGTCCTTCCTAATTGTTTTCGTTTTGTATTTTTTGTCTAAGTAAAACCTAAAAGCAACAAAAGAATTTAGATATGGCTCAATTCAAATTTCCTTTTTTTCTTTTTCTTTTTGAGAGAGCTTCAGTAAAAGCCCACAAAATGCGCAAAAGAAAACAACCCACCTACACAATTGAAAAACATATGAGAGATTAGCAGGATTAACTGGCTTTAGATAAGAAGCTCAACCCAAAAAATACATTTAATTTCCCTAACGGCCGCAACATGCGAAGAACTCGTATTCTAAAACATCTCTTATATAAAAGCAATCTCCACAAAGCTTTCCCCACTTTTCCCACCCCGCCTGAATGCCAAGACCACAGAAGGTCCACAACAGAATTCAACTTCACCTAAGCTTGTATGAAGAGCATTGAGAAAGTAGTCCCGCATCATACAAGCAAATATGCAATGAATGAAGAGGTGATTACTAAACATGAGCCTTTGAATATAACTTGGCGTGAATCAACGAAATGGCCTGACGCATATAAAGGGCTTGGATCAGTAGGCATAGGACAATTCATGTGCATGGATTGGAAGATCGAATAGGGCTCAATCAAACGAATGGTTTGGATCAATGAAAATCAGCCCAAATATATATAACGTTTAGTTTAGATCATTGAAAATCAATCCAAATATATCATCAATTGGATTGCTAAACATCAGCCATCAATATACCTTCGACTGAATCATAGAAATGGCAGAAAGCATATGAAGGGTTTGGATCAGTAAACATAGCCCAAATCAAATGAATGGCTTGGATTATCGAATATGGCTCAATCCAACTTATGGTTTGGATCAATAAAAATCAGCCCAAATATATATAGTGATCGGTTTAGATCATTGAAAATAAACACATATATCATCAATACGATGGATGACTACAAAGGGGGCTGGTAACAAAGGAGGGTTGGATCAACGAAATGGCTCGACGCATATGAAGGGTTTGGATCACTAAACATAGGCCATATCATATAAATGCCATGGAGGATTGAATAGGGCTGAATCAAGCGAATGGTTTGGATCAGTGAAAATCAGCCCAAATATATAAGATTGGTTTAAATTAATGAAAATCAACCCAAACATATCATCAATTGGATTACTAAACATCGGCCTTCGAATATAACTCGGCTTGAATCAACGAAATGGCATGAAGCATTTGAAGGGTTGGGATAACTAAACACAGGCCAAATTATTTTGATGGCTTGGAAGATCAAATAGGTCTCAATCAGACGAATGGATTAGATCAATGAAAATCAACCCAAATATATATGATTGGTTTAGATCAATGAAAATCAATCCAAATATATCCTTAATTGGATTACTAAACATCAGCCTTCGAATATAACTCGGCTTGAATCAACGAAATGGCCCGAAGCATTTGAAGGGTTTGGATCACTAAACATAGGCCAAATCATATGAGTGTCTTGGAAAATCGAATAGGGCAAAATCAAACGAATGTTTTGGATCATTGAAAATCAGCGCAAACATATATGATTGGTTTTGACCATTGAAAATAAACCCATATATATCATCAATTGGATTACTAAACATCAGCCTTCGAATATAACTTGGCGTGAATCAACGAAGCATATGAAGGGTTTGGATCAGTAGGCATAGGCCAAATCATATGAATGGATTGGAAGATTGAATAGGGCTCAATCAAACGAATGGTTTGGAACAATGAAAATCAGCCCAAATATATATAATAATTAATTTAGATCATTGAAAATCAACCTAAATATATCATCAATTGGATTACTAAACATCAGCCTCCAATATAACTTGGATTGAATCAACGGAATGGCACGAAGCATATGAAGGGTTTGGATCAGTAAACATAGCCCAAATCATACGAATGGCTTGCAAGATCGAATAGGGCTCAATCAATCGAATAGGGCTCAATCAATCCCATGGTTTGGATCAACGATAATCAGCCTAAATGTAATTAGTGATCGGTTTAGATCATTGAAAATCAATCCAAATATATCATCATTTGGATTACTAAACATCAGCCTTCGAATATAGCTTGGATTGAATCAACGAAATGGCACGAAGCATATGTAGGGTTTGGATCACTAAACATAGGACAAACAATATGAATGCCGTGGAAGATAGAATAGGGTATAATCAAGTTAATGGTTTGGATCAGTGAAAATCAACACATTTATATGATTGGCTTAGATCATTGAAAATCAACCCAAATATGTCATCAATTGGATTACTAAACCATCAACCTTCGAATATAACTTGGCTACAATCAACGAAATGACCCGAAGCATATGAAGGGTTTGGATAACTAAACACGGGCCAAATCATATGAAAGCATTGGAGGATCGAATAGGGCTTAATCAAACAATTGGTTTGGTTCATTGCAAAACATCCCAAATATATAAGACTGGTTTAAATTATTGAAATTCAACCCAAATATATCATCAATTCGATTACTAAACATCAGCCTTAGAATATATAACTCAGCTTGAATCAATGAAATGGCACGAAGCATATGAAGGGTTAGAATCACCAAACATAGGCCAAATCATATTGATGGCTTGTAAGATCAAATAGGGCTCAATCAGACGAATGATTTGGATCAATGAAAATCAACCCAAATATATATGATTGTTTTAGATATTTGAAAATCAATCCAAATATATCCTCTATTGTACTACGAAACATCAACCTTCGATTTTGGCAAGAAATCTCATTTCCATTTGTTTTTCCACATGATGTTAGAACCAGGGCTAAAAGATGAGACATACCCATAGGAAACGGATTGGCTACTCCCCCTGCACCAGCTGTCGGTGCTCTGTGGGCCCCACGATGTATATGTTTCATCCATGTTGTCCATCTATTTTTCTAGATCATTTTATGGTATGAGACAAAAAAATGAGGTATATCACAATCTCAAGTGGACCACATTACAGGAAACACTGTTGAATGAACATCACCATTAAAAACTTTTTGGGGCCATAAAACTTTTACATCAAGCAGATCTTTGTTTTTTCCCTTCATCTGGGTGTGTATGACGTAATCAATAGATTGGATGTCAAATAGTACAGTGGGCCTTACGAGGATTTTAATGGTAGATATTCAATCACTATTGTTTTCCTGTGGTGTGGTCTGCCTGAGATTATATCCCTCTCATTTTTTGGATTAAGCCCTAAAATGATCTGTAAAAATGGATGAACAAAATGGATGAAACACATACATCATGGTGGGGCCCATGCACCGACCAGCAGCCACCGGGCTAGTGGCAAGGGGGAGTAGCAAATCGGTTTCCATATCAATAGCTCAAGCGGGCCACACGGAAAAAGTGGGCCATCTGTACCGTTCATATTTACATTCCGACGAACTGAAAATGGAAAAATATTAGCATGATCACTCGTGGAGGCCCATGAATATTTCAACTATTGTGCAGCTGGATATGCCTCATCTTTGAGCTTACGTTCTGATGTAATCTGAAGAGAAAAAGGATGGATGGTGTGGATTTCTCACAAATATCATGATGGCCCATAGCAAGCTTCCTGTCAACTGTCACAGGCAATCCGTGTCGGTTGGCTCTTGTAAGCAAGAAAATCATTGCACTTGCGAATTCCGTCAGGCCTTGGAAGCAGGCCCACCTTAATGTATTGTTGTATGCATCACTTCATCCGCTCATTTCAGCCATGGTTCAAACAACGATGATTGAACGCCCACCATTAAAAGCATCCTGAGGGCCATAAAAGTCTTGGATCAAGATATTTGCGTTTCCCCTTCATTTAGGTCTGTGTCTAATCAACAAGTTGGATGGCAAAAAAAAAAAATTAATCAAATTGCACCACAGGAAGTTTTTAATGTGGGCATTCAATCACCATTGTTTCCAACAGTGTGGTCCACCTGAGATTTAGATCTGCCCAGCTTTTGCAGCATTTGTTGGAAGAGTCATGCAATGATTGTCCATAAAATAGTGTTACGTTAAAGCAATTTACCTGAATGGGTCATCTAGCTCGGGGGACCCCCTCCATGTGTTTCAAATATCCAATGCCCTGTAAGATTCTTATTCTTAAGACTGAGTAATTGCCTAAGGCTGCTTTTGTTCATGGCCATTTTAGAAGTGGAGAAAACTACTTTGATTTTGATATTTCTAGCCTAAGTTAAATTTCTAGAAGTTGTGAATTGGCTTTTTTTTTCTTTTACATTTTATGGTAAGGATCTCTTTCTTATCCATATAAGTATCATTTCCCAAATTTTTGGAAATTTTATTGGGAGTTGAAATCTGAAAAGTTGTAAATTATTTATTTTTCCTGCTGCCTGAGCTAAACAAAGCCTAACTAACCAAAGTGTGTGTACTTGAGTTTTAAATGTGTGGAATACTTAGCCTAAATAACCAAAGAGTGTACTCAAGGAAGAGGGGTATGGATAGTAGCAGTCACTCAACTTTAAGAACATGTGTATTTTAGGTTCAGCCACGTCCAAAATTCTTTTTCCAATGACCAATATATCAAATCATAAGAAAGGCTTTGTAACTGGTTTTAACTGCTCTAGAAAGAAAGTTAGCTATAATAAGAGATTTGAGAGACAAAGATGAGCAAGCTTAACCTTTAAGATGTTGCCTCTCTTCTTGTCAAGAACCAGACCCCTGACCATGCATTTCCAATCAAATGACCATTCCAATAACTGAATAACAGTAAAATGATGTGTCAAAGTCAAAAAAATTCTTCAAGATATAATACCATGCAGCAAATTAGTTAATCTGATTTTGAACACGGAAATGAAAAAAGGAAAAAGAAAAAAGAAAGAAAATAAAATGAGAATGAACATATGAGCAATGTTATATGATATACGATGTCAAGTTCACAACTAGCCAAAACAATCCAAGGAACGCATCATTCATTATTAGTGTGAATAACTAAGCCTTGCCAGGACCACTAATGGAGAGACAAGTGAGTTCCCAATTACCGTAGGCTTGCACAAGGCGTCATTGTTGAGCCTGTGCCTTTTTGCATTGGTCATGGACTATTTAACAAGACATTTGCAGGAAGAGATCTGTTGTTTTGGCATAAACACAAAGCTAGATGTATGGAATGACATTTTAGAACCTAAAGGATTGAAAATTACATGGACTAAACAGAGTATATGGAGTGCAATTTAGTAATAATAGGAGCAAAAATGAGGAATTAGTTGAGATTGCTAACTAGAAAGTTTCCCAAAGTGATGACTTTGGATACCTTGGGACAATAATTCAAGAGAGTGGGGAGATTGAAAAGGATGATGCCCGTAGAATTCAAGCCAGGTGGAAGAAATGGAGATGTGCCACTATAGTTTTATGTGATCGTTGTGTACCAATCAAACTGAAAGGGAAATTTTATACGATAGCTATAAATCCAAGCTTTTTGGGAGAGAATGTTGGACAATTAAAGAACAACATGCTCATAGGATGAGTGTAGCTTAAATGAGCATGACAAGGAAGATGAGTGTAGCTAACACAGATGAGTGGCAAGACAAGGATAGAATTAGAAATGAAATTCAAGGGAACTTAAGAGTTGTACCAATAAGCAATGTTTTAAATATCGATGATATCGACCGATATATCCCACGATATATCTTGTATACCACCTATGCGACACGAAACGCATAGGTAGTACCAATATATCTCACACGTTCAATCCAATGTGCATTTTCAATTTCCAATTCCTTTTTTTTTTTTTTTGCAATTATATTAAATCAATGTCAAATGATTACAAATCCATTGGTTTTTCATGTTTTGCATGAAAAATCATAGAGTTGGAGCTTTGATTTCGATATCAATTGGTTCTCCATGTACTCCATGCTTCTTTTTTTGAAATTTTCATTTAACTAGCTGTCAATTGAGACTAATCCCTAACTTCTAAGTATTCAGGAGTATTTTATGAAATGATCATCACGTAAATTCTAATTTTGAAATTTGAGTGCGGGTAGTCCGATTTGGGGAAATTTGGGAAAAAATCGAAATTTCTCCAATTTCTCCCAAATTGTTGGCATTGTTACACTCTAAACATGAAGTTGCCCTCATTGTCCATCTACGATTCATAAACATAGGAAATAATTCAGGTTAAGGCATCCACAAGCACATTAAAAAAATACCTGAAAGCAACGCCACGTCGATTTGGAATTTATTTTTTTTTAGAAGCAACGAGAATATATTAATTATAAAAAGAAAATACAGAGAAGGATTTGCTGAGATAGCAGAAAATAAAGCCTACAAGCCTAGAAACAAAAGATTATAATCCTTAAGGCTGATAACATTAACCACCCATTCAATTATCAACTTTTTTGCCATGGACCCCACTGCTTGAACCGAAGCCTGGATGTCATTGAAACATCTATCGTTTCTTTCCTTCCAAACTGCCCACCAAATGGCAAGAATCGCCATTCTCCATATACGGGTTTTGATTTTACCCAATTTAAAGCCCTGCCAATATGCTAGCATGGAGGAAGCAAAATGCGGAATACACCCGTTGATATTGAATCTGTTAAAGAAGTCCAGCCAAATGTGAGAGATGAGCGGGCAGTGAACTAGCAAGTGATCGACTGTTTCTTCACTTTTCATACAGCAGAGGCATATGTTGACGAACTGCATGCCTCTCTTTTTCAGGTTGTCTACTGTCAGGATCCAGTTTTTCGCAGCCAACCAGCCAAAACAAATATACTTGGGGGGGGGACTGAGTATTTCCAAATGAATGAAGAGGCAGGCTCGCTGGAGAGGGAGAGGGGGCAAGGTAAGAGTATAGAGACTTGACCAAGAACTGACTGGATTTGTCCCTCTTCCAAATGAGCTTATCTGGATTGGCCAGGTCCGGGAACACCCTAGAAATGCAATCAAGCAGACCCACGTATTCGCTGACCACCCAGTCATGGAGGTTTCTGACGCATTTAACTTCCCACACTATTTCGGTATCGGATTGCACATAGCAGCTAGCAACCGGAATCTTCTTATCTGGGGCGAGACAGTATGTGTTTGGAAATCTATAATCTATTTTTTAGAATCATGTATCCCACCCACTGGTCTTCTCATAAACGAGTAGCAGACCCGTTCCCAAGCTCGAAGCTAATGTTGTCTGTCACTGAATTTTTTGAGCGCAAGATCCCTTTCCAAATGAAGGAGGCTCTATAAGCTAAGGAGTCTTTGGTCCACCAACCTCCAGGGGAGGTACCGTACTTTCCATTGACAATATTATTCCATAGAGCATCAGCCTCCGTGCCCAATGTTCAATAACACTTTCCCAAGAGGGCTTGATTTATGATCTTCAGGTTTTTTATGCTCGCTTCCCCTTCCTAAAAGTGGTCGCAAACTTCTTTCCAGTCCAGAAGATGCAATTTCTTCTGATTCTCCTTACCGCACCAAAGAAAATCTCTTCTAAGTTTGTCAATACGATCCAGAACTGTCGACGGGCATCTAAAAACACCCATCGACAAGTATTGGCATTTCCACGTGGCGAGAAGCTTTTGGAATTTCTCCACTATCTTGTCCCACAGATATTAGCGGGGGACCTATGGCGAGAGGAAGCCCTACAAATGTAGTAGGGAAGGAAGCGGACATCAAAGGAAAATCTCTTCTAAGTTTGTCAGTACGATCCAAACTGTCAACGGGCATCTGAAAACACCCATCGACAAGTATTGGCATTTCCACCTAGCGAGAAGCTTTTGGAATTTCTCCACTATCTTGTCCCATATAAATATCAGTGGGGGACCTATGGCGAGAGGAAGCCCTACAAATGTAGTAGGGAAGGAAGCGGACGGAGCAGCCAAGGGATTCAGCATAAGTTGCTAACTCAGGTGCCGAGACATTCACGCCGAAAATTTGGCCATGTTGATTCGCAATCCCAAGACATCCTCGAAACACTGTAATGTCATATGCAGATTATCTATGATAGTAGGGTCCGCTTCAGCAAGGATGAGGGTGTCATCCACAAATTGAATGTGAGAGATTGGAGTAGAGACACCTGGCATAGTAATTCCTTTTAGAATCCCAACATTTAGGCCACAAAGGAGCATCTGCAATAGGGCCTCTCCCACCACACGAAAAAAGAGAGGGTATAGAGGATCCCCTTGACGTATACCTCTCGTGCTGGGGAAGAAACCTATTGGAGCACCATTTAAGAGGACAGAAAAGTGAGTCGATCCCACGCGAGCTTTAATCCACCTCCATTTATCACCAAACCCCATACGGATTAACATATAATGCAAAAATCCCCAGTCCACATGATCGTACGCCTTCTCGATGTCTAACTTGCAGAAGATGCTTTTCTTACCAGACCTGTGGCACGAGTGGAGATATTCATTTGTTACCAAGGCACAATCAATAATTTGCCTGCCCCTTATGAAAGCATTCTGATATTTCGAAATTAGCTTCCCCATGACTTTCGATAATCTGGAAGAAAAAATTTTAGCCAGGATTTTGTACGAACCTATTACGAGACTAATGGGCCTGAATTCTAAGAATGAACTTGCACCAGCAACTTTCGGAATTAACGCTAAGAACGTAGCGCCAAAACCTTTGGATAGCTTTCCCCTTAGATGAAACTCATGCAGAAAATCCATAACGTCAAACCAAATGATATCCTAGAATGCTTGGAAGAAGAACATGGGATAGCCATCTAGCCCAGGAGATTTGTCACCCCCAAAAGCATTTATAGCCGCCTTAGCTTCTTCCTCTGAAAAGGAGGCCTCCAGAAGGTCCGCCTCCGACCTTTGAAGGGAGTTGAAAGGAATACCATCGAGACGAGGTCTAGACCAACCATCTGAATAGAAAATGGATCTAAAATGAGAGACAGGAAGCTCAGCTAACTCTTGTTTGTCATCAATCTACCTTCCTTCCACGGTGATACTCAGAATGGCCTTGGCTCGAGCTCTCATATTGGTTATGCTGTGGAAATATTTGGTGTTCTTGTCACCCTCAGATATCTGTTTTGCCCTCGATTTCAGCTTCCAGGATAATTTATCTTCCAAAGCTCTGGCCGAGATGGATTGGATAATTTGAATTCGTCTAGAAAGCACATCTAAGGGTAGAAGTTCACCTTCTGCTCTAGAATCAATCCATTGCAATTCAGCGAATAGGGCTTCTGATTCAGCCTCTCGCTTACAAAGCTTCCTATCCTTCCAATCTTTGATTTTCTCCTTTAGGAGCTTGAGCTTACATAACAGCCTGTGACCAGCAAATCCGTCAGCCTAAAGTGAAGACCACCACTCCACAATCTGCTGCTGAAAACCCTCAATTTTGAGCCACGCTGAGTTGAATTTAAATGGTTTGCGGCCCCAATTATCGTCTTCCATCAATAGCAGAATCGGGCAATGGTCGGACGTGGTTCTGGGGAGAGCTCTCTGGCACACTGAAGGGAAAGCCTCCAGCCAATCTGTGGATAAGAGAAACCTGTCCAGTCTAGACTAGATTTGGATCTTGCGCCCATTGGACCATGTAAATTTGGCTCCAGACAATGGAAGATCAATCAGCTCCTGGGATTGAATCCAATCTGAGAAAGCTTTCATGGCAGGGGAAACTCTCCTTTTGCGAGAATGTTCCTCAACAAAACGAACTACATTGAAGTCCCCGACAAAGCAACACGGTCCTGAAAACGACTGTCTAATAGCCGTCAATTCGTCCCAAAATATAGGTCTGTTAGAGTCCTCATTAGGACCGTAAACAGCAACAAGGTGGCAGCAAAAATTAGAGGACTTATCTTGGAGGATAGCAGTCGCTGAAAAGGCACCTATAGTAGAATTCTGCAAGTCCCATTTGGAAGACTTCCAAGCAATAAGGATACCTCCTGAAGAGCCGTCAGTATCAAGCGTAACACGCTTAGCATCCTTAGCTCTCCACAGCGTAGCCAACAGTCCATCTGAGAACAGAGGGACTTTGGTTTCCTGAAGACATATGACATCCGGGTTCTTTCTCCTGATGGACTCCTTGATCAAACTCTGCTTTTGCTTGGACCCCCCTCACGTTCCAAGAAAGAATATTCATTGAGGCACTGAGCTACCCCGGAATCCCTTTCGTCCGCGTCTAGCATTCGACACCGATGATATGCCTGGACTTAGCATTAGATTTGAAATTATTATAGCCCTCATATTGTTAAATGGGATATGACTAATATAGATAATATTCGGCTATTGACCTAAAATCTTTCGCATGAACTATTAGGGAAGTACTTTCATACATGAACTAATAACTCAAGCTCTTACCATGGGACAAGCCAAAGTCACATTCATATGAGAACTTATAGCTCAAGTTCTTACCATGGTACAAGCCAAAGTCACACAACTCGAGCCTGACCCCCCCCCCCCGGGTATGACTAATGTGGATAATATTCGGCTATTGACCTAAAATCTTTCACATGAACTATTAGGGAAGTACTTTCATACAAGAACTAATAACTCAAGCTCTTACCATGGGACAAGCCAAAGTCACATTCATACAAGAACTTATAGCTCAAGTTCTTACCATGGGACAAGCCAAAGTCACACAACTCGAGCCTGACCAATGTGGGACAAAGTTCCACCTTCACTGTGTGCACAGTAGCTTGCCAGCATAGTAGTCTGTCAGCCACACAGTAGCCTGCTAGCCACCTTGGGGCCCGCCCACATGTGACCACACAGTGACAGGGCATCACAATATTCCCCACCGAGGGCAGAGCCGTCCTTGGCTCTGATAGGCACCTAATGCCTATGGCATTATGATGCTAGTGTTAGATAATGACCATGATCTTGATGATGCGTGTGAATACTTGTATGCTATGTACTCCATGCACAAGCTTGCATTACTCGAATTCTAAATTTTTCCCCTAGCCACTTTGACGATAGAAAGTATAGATTAGAATATAAGGATCAAAGGCTTTGATAAATTGATTTTATTTTAGCATAGATCGTCCTTTGGTATTCTTCTTATCAATTTATTTCTTAATCATTAAAATTTTCCTAGTGTTTGATTCTGGCATAGAATCCTTTTGAAGGGTTTGGATCACTGAATCACCCAATCATATGAATGACTTGAATCAACTAGATGGCCCAATTATGGCAAAGGTTCCAATACTTAAAACGCCCCAAGCAAATTAGAGGTTTAGATTAGTAGAAATGAGCTAAATCCTATAAACAATTTGGATTATTGTAATGGAATGCAACCATATTGGCAATTTGGATCACTTAATACAATCCAAACACAAGAATAGTTTGAATTTAATAAAATGAGCCTACTCATATCAACGATGGACCATTAAAATTGAACCAAATTATGCAAATAGTATGCATCATTAGAAATGGTCCACATGATATTCAATAGATAAGGTCACATAAAATAAACCAATGTAGCCGACTATTGTACTAAAGCTACTAAAAAGAGAAGTCGTCATTCTGCATCTCCCAAGGGACACCAAATCACCTCAACTAATTGGATAATTTAATCTAATGTACCATACAAAAAATAATAATAATAATAATAATAATAATAAAAATAATAACTTATAATCTACAATTACCACTAATAAATTGAATGTAACATTATCACAGAAACTATTCCACTTCATAGAAATGAAAAACTATTTACATCATTCTAATAGTGTATCTTTAAAGTAATTGACTAAAACTAGCAAACCATTGAAACATGCAGAGGCAAACAAACATGAAGGACAAGTTTGTATGTGTGTGTGTGTGTATAAACAGCAAGTACATATGTTGAACCATAAAAAATGGTAACTGCATGGTATTATAACTAAAAGGGAAGAATAGAATCTCCACATATCAACCCCCAATAACTAAAGATTTGGATCACTAGAAATGTGCCAAATGATATGAATTAGTTTAGATCGCTAACAGCAACACGAATCATATGATACATTTGGATCGCTATATGGGCCGAATCATATAAGAAGTTCAAATCCATTGAAATGGCCCAAGCACCTCAAAGGTTTTGATCCATTGAAATGGGCCAAATCATATGAACAATTTGGATGATTTGCAAACCTAAAGAGCGATCTACAAAATTTAGGGCATGGATCAACTTAGCATATACATTGTCATTCATATGATTAATTTAGATCATGAAAGGCAGCTTTAATCATATGACGAGTTTAGATCATGAAAAGCAGCTTGAATCATATGATGAGTTTGGATCATGAAAGGCAGCGTTAATCATATGATGAGTTTGGATCATGAAAAGCAGCTTCAATCATATGATGAGTTTGGATCATGAAAAGCAGCTTTAATCATATGAGTTTGGATCATGAAAAGCAACTTCAATTGTATGATGAGTGTCGATCGCCAAATGAGCCGAATCATATGAACAATTTGGATCCACCGAATGGCCCAAGCATGTCAATGTTTTTTATCCATCAAAATGGCCCATGTTAAAGATTTAGATCACTGGAATAGGGCCAAATCATATGAATTTGGATCGTTGTAAAAAGAAACATGATTGGTTGAATTGCGTATCGAACTGTAGAGGGTCCTAAAAAATTAACGATCCGGATCACTAAGAACCAACCTCAAATATTATGAATAGATCGATATAACTTAACATATCCATTGGGAAGGGTCATGGAAAGAGGCTTCATTCATATAATGAGTTTAGATCGCTAACAGCAGCACAAATCATATGATGCATTTGGATTGCTGAATGAGCCGAATCGTATAAGAAGTTCAAATCCGTTTAAATGGCCAAAGCATGTCAAAGGTTTTGATCCATTGAAATGGCCCAAGCATGTCGAAGGTTTGGATCACTAGAAATGGGCCAAATCATATAAACAGTTTGGACCATTTCTAAAGCTGAAGAGGGTCCTACAAAATTTAGCGCATGGATCAACTTAGCATATCCATTGCCATGGATCATGCAAAGCAACAACAATTATATGATGAGTTTGGATCATGAAAAGCAGCTTCAATCGTATGATGAGTTTGGATCGCCGAATGAGCCGAATCATTTGAACAATTTGGATCCACTGAATCCCCACGCATGTCAATGTTTTTTATCCATCGAAATGGCCCATGTCAAAGGTTTGGATCAGTAGAAATGGGCCAAATCATATGAATTTGGATCGTTGTAAAAAGAAACATGATTGGTTGAATTGCGTATTGAACTGTAGAGGGTCCTAAAAAATTAACGATCCGGATCACTAAGAACCAACCTCAAATATTATGAATAGATCGATATAACTTAACATATCCATTGGGATGGGTCATGGAAAGAGACTTCAATCATATAATGAGTTTAGATCGCTAACAGCAGCACAAATCATATGATGCATTTGGATCGCTGAATGGGCCGAATCGTATAAGAAGTTCAAATCCGTTTAAATGGCCAAACCATGTCAAAGGTTTTGATCCATTGAAATGGCCCAAGCATGTCGAAGGTTTGGATCACTAGAAATGGGCCAAATCATATAAACAGTTTGGACCATTTCTAAAGCTGAAGAGGGTCCTACAAAATTTAGCGCATGGATCAACTTAGCATATCCATTGCCATGGATCATGCAAAGCAACAACACTTATATGATGAGTTTGGATCATGAAAAGCAGCTTCAATCGTATGATGAGTTTGGATCGCCGAATGAGCCGAATCATTTGAACAATTTGGATCCACTGAATGTCCCAAGCATGTCAATGTTTTTTATCCATCGAAATGGCCCATGTCAAAGGTTTGGATCAGTAGAAATGGGCCAAATCATATGAATTTGGATCGTTGTAAAAAGAAAAATGATTATTTGAATTGTGTATAGAACTGAAGAGGGTCCTACGAAATTAACGATGTGAATCACTAAGAACCAACCTCAAATATTATGAAGAGATGGATCTAACTTAACATATCCATCGGGATAGGTCACGGAAAGAGGTTTCAATCATATGATGAGTATAGATAATAGCAGCACGAATCATAAGATGCAATTGGCTCGGTGAATGGGCCAAATCATATAAGAAGTTTAAATCCGCTAAATGGCCCAAGCACATTAAAGGGTTTGATCTCACAGAAAGAGGCTTCCATCATATGATGAGTATAGATCACTAATAACAGTATGAATCATATGATGCAATTGGCTCGATGAATGGGCTGAATCATATAAGAAGCTTAAATCCGCTAAATGGCCCAAGCACGTTAAAGGTTTTGATCCATTGAAATAGCCCAAGCATGTCAAAGGTTTGGATCAATAGAAATGGGACATTATATTAACAGTTTGGATCATTTGTATAGCTGAAGAGGGTCCAACAAAATTTTGTGCATGGATCAACTTACCATATCCATTGCCAAGGATCATGAAAAGCAGCTTTAATCATATGATGAGTTTGGATCATGAAAAACAGCTTCAATCATATGATGAGTTTGGATTGCCGAATAAGCTAAATTATATGAACAATTTGGATCCACCGAATGTCCCATGTCAAAGGTTTGTATCAATAGAAACGGGCCAAATCATATGACTTTGGATCGGTGTAAAAAGAAACTTGATTGTTTGAATTTTGTATAGAACTAAAGAGGGTCCTACGAAATTAACGATGTGGATCACTGAAAACCAACCTCAAATATTACAAATAGATGGATCAACTTAACATATCCATTGGGATGGGTCATGAAAAGAGGCTTCAATCATATGATGAGTTTAGATCACTAACAACAGGACGAATCATATCATGCATTTGGATCGCTGACGGGCCGAATGATATTAAGAAGTCAAATCCATTGAATTGTCCGAAGCACGTTAAAGGTTTTCATCCATTGAAATGGCCCAAGCATGTCAATGGTTTGGATAAAAAGAAATGGGCCAAATCATATGAACAGTTTGGATCATTAGTAAAGCTAAAGACAGTAATACAAAATTTTGGGTATGGATCAACTTAGCATATCCATTGCCAAGGATCACGAAAAGCCGCTTTAATCATATGATGAGTTTGGATCATGAAAAGCAGCTTCAATCATATGATGAGTTTGGAACATGAAAAGTAGCTTCAATCATATGATGAGTTTGGATTGCCGAATAAGACGAATTATATGAACAATTTAGATCCCCTGAATGGCCCAAGCATGCCAACATTTTTTATCCATCGAAATGGCCCATGTTGAAGGTTTGGATCAGTAGAAATGGGCCAAATCATATGAATTTGGATCGCTGTAAAAGGAAACTTGATTCTTTGAATGTGTATAGAATTGAAGAGTCTTACAAAATTAACGAAGTGGATCACTGAGAAATAGCCTTAAATATTATAAATAGATGGTTCAACTTAGAATATCCAATGGGATGGGTCATGTAAAGAGGCTTCAATCATAAGATGAGTTTAGATCACTTGGAGTAGCACGAATCATAGGATGCATTTGGATCGTTGAATAGGCCGAATCATATAAGAAGTTCAAATTCGATGAATTACCCAAGCACGCTAAAGGTTTTGATCCATTGAAATGGCCTAAGCATGTCAAAGTTTTGGATCACTAGAAATGGGCCAGATCATATGAACAATTTGGATCATTGGTAATGTTGAATAGGGTCCTGCAAAATTTTGTGCATGGATCTACTCAGCATATCCATTACCAAGGATCATGAAAAGTAGCTCTAAGCATATGATGAGTTTGCATCATGAAAAATAACTTTAATCATATGATGAGTTTGGATCATGAAAAGCCGCTTCAATCCTATTATTAGTTTGAATCGCTGAATGAGCTGAATCATATGAACAATTTGGATCCATTGAATGATCCAAGCATGGGAATGTTTTTATCCATCGGAATGGCCCATGTCAAAGGTTTGGATCAGTATAAATGAGCGAAATCATAGGAATTTAGATCGTTGTAAAAAGAAAATTGTTTGAATTGTGTATAAAACTGAAGAGGGTACTACAAAATTAACAAAGTGGATGACTAAGAATCAGCCTCAAATATTACGAATAGATGGTTCAACTAAGCATATATCCATTGGGATGGGTCATGGAAAGAGGCTTCAATCATATGATGAGTTTAGATCACAAACAGCGGAACAAATCATATGATGCATTTGGATCGTTGAATGGCCAAATCATATAAGAAGTTCAAATCCGCTAAATTGCCCAAGCATGTTAAACGTTATGATCCAATTTAATGGCCCAAGCATGTCGAAGGTTTAGATCACTAGAAATGGGATAGATCATATGAACACTTTGGATGATTAGTAAAGTTGAAGAGGGTCATACAAAATTTTGGGCATGGATCAACTCAGCATATCCATTGTCAAGGATCATGAAAAGCGCTTTAATCATATGATTAGGTCGGATCATGAAAAGCAAATTCAATTATATGATGAGTTTGGATCATGAAAAGCCACTTTAAACATATGATTAGGTCGGATCATGAAAAGTAGCTTCAATCATATGATGATTTTGGATGATGAAAAGCAGCTTCAATCATATGAAGAGTTTGGATCACCAAATAAGCTGAATTATGTGAACAATTTGGATCCACCGAATGGCCCAAGCATACCAATGTTTTTTATCCATCGAAATGGCCCATGTCAAAGGTTTGGATCATGAAAAGCAGCTTTAATTATATGATTTGTTCGGTTTGCTAAATAAGCCGAATCATATGAACAATTTGGTAACAATGAATGGTCGAAGCATGTCAATGTTTTTTATCCATCGAAATGGCCCATGTCAAAGGTTTAGATCACTATAAATGAGCGAAATCATAGGAATTTGGATCGTTGTAAAAAGAAACTTCATTATTTGAATTGTGTATAAAACTGAAGAGGGTCCTACAAAATTAAGAAGTGCATCACTGAGAATCAGCCTCAAATATTACAAATAGATGGTTCAACTTAACATATCCATTAGGATCAAGGTGTCCCGTATCGGTATCGGTTGGTGTAACGGTGCCCTCCGAAACCGATACGGATACGGGGGCGTAACGGCGATACGGGGGCGTAATGGCCCATAACGGCGCAAAATTTTTTTTTCCCAAAAAAATATGAAAAAATATGGATTAAATCCGGAATATTCTAAGCATTCCAAATATGTATTCATTTATAAATTGGAACATGTTTATGGTGGTGTAACCGTCCACTCTTTGGTCAGAAGTTGTATCGAACTGTCTGATGAATTTATGAACCAGATAACCTGAATTTGACTACAAAATTCATATATTTAATTTTCTAACTATCTACTATCAATGATAGATATATTAGAATGAATGTAATATGAAAATATCTTACATTTAGGTGTTTGCAATTATTTTTAAAGGCCAAAATTCATGCGTAAATAGAAAAAAATATAAAAAACTAAAATAAAATGGCACCCCAAATATGTAAAATGCACATTAACATGTTCTACTATGATTAACACATCACATGACATCATTAAAACAGCAAAAGAATCATTAAAAAATGATTTTTCGAATTTTCAAAAAAAGGGCCAAAATAAATGCATAAATAGAAAAAAATATATATAAAATGACACCCCAAATCTGTAAAATGCACATTAACATGTTCTACTATGATTAACACATCATATGACATCATTAAAACAACAAAAGAATCATTAAAAAATGATTTTTCGAATTTTCAAAAAAAGGGCCAAAATAAATGCGTAAATAGAAAAAAATATTAAAAAAAATATAAAATAGCACCCCAAATCTATAAAATGCACATTAACATGTTCCACTATGATTAACACATCATATGGCATGATTAAAACAACAAAACAAATATTAAAAATTGATTTTTTGAATTTTAAAAAAAGGGGCCAAAATTCATGCGTAAATAGAAAAAAATATATAAAATATATAAAATGGCACCCCAAATCTATAAAATGCACATTAACATGTGCTACTATGATTAACACATCATATGGCATCATTAAAACAGCAAAAGAATCATTAAAAAATGATTTTTCGAATTTTCAAAAAAAGGGCCAAAATAAATGCGTAAATAGAAAAAAATATAAAATGGCACTCAAAATCTGTAAAATGCACATTAAAATATTCTACTATGATTAACACATCAAATGGCATGATTAAAACAGCAATACAACCATTAAAAATTGATTTTTCGAATTTTAAAAAAAATGGCCAAAATTCATGCGTAAATAGAAAAAAATATAAAAAAAATATTAAATGGCACCCCAAATCTGTAAAATGCACATTAACATGTTTTACTATGATTAACACATCATATGGTATGATTAAAACAAAAAAACATATTAAAAAAAGTATAAATACCTATTTTTGACGAATTTCTGAAAAATGGCCCACCGAGCTTTGATTCAAGAAAATCCATAATATAGTGTGTTTTTATCTCAAATACCCAGCCAAGGTTGGTCGAAATTAGTAGTAGAAGGAGTGAGAAACATTTTAGAAGCAAGAAGTTTCAAAAAAATCGTAAAAACAGAGCTTAAAATGGAAAAATGTCGATACGGGCCTGTAACGGCCCGTATCGGCCGTATCGGCCCCGTATCAGCCAATACGGTGCAAAAAACTGAATCAGCCGATACGAGGCCGATTCGCGTAACGGTTGCCACCGTTACCGGTACGTATCGGCCGATACGGCCGATACGCAACCGATTTGGCCCACCCTGATTGGGATGGGTCAGAATGAGGCTTCAATCATATGATGAGTTAAGATTACTAACAACATGAATCATATCATGCATTTGGATTATTGAAGGGCCGAATGATATAAGAAATCAAATCCGCTAAATTGGCCGAACCACGTCAAAGGTTTCGATCCATTGAAATGGCCCAAGCATATCAAAGGTTTGGATCACTAGAAATGAGCCAAATCATATGAACAGTTTGGCTCATTTGTTATGCTGAAGAGGGATCTACAAAATTTGGCATGGATCTTAGCATATTCATTGCCATGGATCATGAAAAGTAGCTTCAATCATATGATGAGTTTGGATCATGAAAAGCAGCTTCAATCATATGATGAGTTTGGATCGCCGAACAAGCCGAATTATATGAACTTGGATCCACTTAATGGCCCAAGCATGCCAATGTTTTCAATCCTTCGAAATGGCCTATGTTGAAGGTTTGGATTAGTAGAAATGGGCCAAATCATATGAATTTGGATGGTTGTAAAAAGAAACTTGATTCTGTGTATAGAACTAAAGAGTCCTACAAAATTAACGAAGTGGATCACTGAGAACCAGCCTCAAATATTACAAATAGATGGTTCAACTTAGCATATCCATTGGGATGGGTCATGGAAAGAAGCTTCAATCATATGATGAGTTTAGATCACTAACAATAGCACAATTCATATGATGCATTTGGATCGCTGAATGCGCCGAATCATATAAGAAGTTCTAATCCGCTAAAATGCCCAAGCACATTAATGGTTTTGATCCATTGAAATGGCCCAAGCATGTCACAAGTTTGGATCAATAGAAATGGGCGATATTATATGAACGGTTTAGATCATTAGTAATGTTGAAGAGGGTCCTACAAAATTTTGGGCATGAATCAACTTAGCATATCCATTGCCAAGGATCATGAAAAGCCACTTTAATTATATGATGAGTTTGGATCATGAAAAGCAACTTTAATTATATGATGAGTTTGGATCGCTGAATGAGCCGAATCAAATGAACAATTTGGTTCCATTGAATGGTCGAAGCATGTCAATGTTTTTTTTATCCATCGAAATGGCCCATGTCAAAGGTTTGGATCACTATAAATGAGCGAAATCAAAGGAATTTGGATTGTTGTAAAAAGAAACTTCATTGTTTGAATTGTGTATAAAAATGAAGAGGGTCCTACAAAATTAACGAAGTGCATCACTGAGAATCAACCTTAAATATTACGAATAGATGGTTCAACTTAACATATCCATTGGGATAGGTCATGAAAGTAGGCTTCAATCATATGATGAGTTTAGATCACTAACAGCAGCACGAATCATATCATGCATTTGGATCGCCGAAGGGCCGAATGATATAAGAAGTCAAATCCGCTGAATTGGACAAAGCCCAGCAAAGGTTTTGATCCATTGAAATGGCCCAAGCATGTCAAAGGTTAGGATCACTAGAAATGGGGCAAATCATATGAACACTTTGGATCATTAGTAAAGCTAAAGAGGGTCCTACAAAATTTTGGGCATGGATCAACTTGGCATACCCATTGCAAAGGATCATGAAAAGAAGCTTTAATCATATTATGAGTTTGGATCATGAAAAGCAGCTTCAATCATATGAGTTTGGATCATGAAAAGTAACTTCAATCGTATGATGAGTATGGATAGCCGAATAAGCCGAATTATATGAACAATTTGGATCCACTGAATGGCCCAAGCATGTCAATGTTTTTTATCCATCGAAATGGCGCATGTTGAAGGTTTGGATCAGTAGAAATGGGTCAAATCATATGAATTTGGATCGTTGTAAAAAGAAACTTGATTCTTTGAATTTAGAATATAACTGAAGAGTCCTACAAAATTAATGAAATGGATCACTAAGAACCAGCCTCAAATATTACAAATAGATGGTTCAACTTAACATATCCATTGGGATGGGTCATGGAAAGAAGCTATAATCATATGATGAGCTTAGATCAGTAACAGTAGCACAATTCATATGATGCATTTGGATCGTTGAATGGGACGAATCATATAAGAAGTTCAAATCCGCTAAAATGCCCAAGCACGTTAATGGTTTTGATCCATTGAAATGGCCCAAGCATGTCAAAGGTTTGGATCACTAGAAATGGGCCATATCATATGAACAGTTTGGATCATTAGTAATGTTGAAGAGGGTCCTACAAAATTTTGGGCATGGATCAACTTAGCATATCCATTGCCAAGGATCATGAAAAGCAGCTTTAATCATGTGATGAGTTTGGATCATGAAAAGCAGCTTCAATCATATGATGAGTTTGGATCATGAAATGCCGCTTTAATCGTATGATGAGTTTGGATCATGAAAAGCCGTTATAATCATATAATGAGTTTGGATCATGAAAAGTAGCTTCAAACATATGATGAGTTTGGATAATGAAAAGCAACTTCATTCGTATGATGAGTCTGGATCACCGAATAAGCCGAATTATGTGAACAATTTGGATCCACTAGATGGCCCAAGCATGTAAATGTTTTTTATCCATTGAAATGGCCCATGTCAAAGGTTTGGATCAATAGAAACAGGCCAAATCATATGAAATTGGATCACTGTAAAACAAAACCTAATTGTTTGAATTGTGTACAAAACTAAGAGAGGGTCCTACAAAATTAACGATGTGGATCAATGAGAACCAACCTCAAATATTATGAATAGATGGATCAACTTAACATATCTATTGGGATGGGTCATGGAAAGAGGCTTCAATCATTGATGAGTTTAGATCACAAATAGCGGCACGAATCATATAATGCATTTGGATCGCTAAAGGGGCCGAACGATATAAGAAGTCAAATCCGCTGAATTGGCACAAGCGCATCAAAGGTTTTGATCCATTGAAATGGCCCAAGCATGTCAAAGCTTTGGATCACTAGAAAAGGCCAAATCATATGGATAGTTTGGACCACTGGTAAAGCTAAAGAGAATCCTACAAAATTTAGGGCATGGATCAACTTAGCATATCCATTGCCATTGATCATGAAAAATAGCTTCAACCATATGATGAGTTTGGATCATGAAAAATAGCTTCAACCATATGATGAATTTGGATCATGAAAAGTAACTTCAATCGTAGGATGAATTTGGATCGCCGAATGAGCCGAATTATGTGAACAATTTGGATCAACTGGATGACCCAAGCATGTCAATGTTTTTCATCTATCGAAATGGCCCATGTCGAAGGTTTGGCTCAGTAGAAATTGGCCAAATTATATGAATTTGGATCGTTGTAAAAAGAAACTTGATTCTTTGAATCGTGTATAGAACTGAAGAGAGTCGTACAAAATTAACGAAGTAGATCACTGAGAACCAGCCTCAAGTATTACTAACAAATGGTTCAACTTAGCATATCCATTGGGATGGATCATGGAAAGAGGCTTCAATCATATGAAAAGTTTAGATCACTAATAGCAACACGAATCATATGATACATTTGGATTGCATAATGGGTCGAATCATATAAGAAGTTCAAATCCGCTAAATTGCCCAAGCACGTTAAAGGTTTTCATCCATTGAAATGGCCCAAGCATGTCAAAGGTTTGGATCACTAGAAACGGGCCAAATCATATGAACAGTTTGGATCATTAGTAAAGCTGAAGAGGGTCATACAAAATTTTGGGCATGGATCAATTGAGCATGTCCATTGCAAAGAATCATGAAAAGCAGCTTCAATCATACGATGAGTTTGGATCATGAAAAGCAGCTTCAATCATACGATGAGTTTGAATCATGAAAAGCAGCTTCAATCATATTATGAGTTTGGATCGCCGAATAAGCCGAATTATATGAACAATTTGGATCCACTGAATGGCCCAACCAAGTCAATGTTTTTTATCCATCGAAATGGCCCATGTCAAAGGTTTGGATCAATAGAAGCGGGCCAAGTCATGTGAATGGTATAGAAAACTAAGGACTGGCCGCACACATTACCAATTTGGATCACTAAGTAGAGGTCTATTGATGTGAATGGCTTGGATGATTAAAAAAACAGATCCCAATCATATCAATAGTATAGATCACCGAAAACTATCCAATTAAGATCCCAATCTCAATGATTAAAGTAAGCCGTCCACATTACCATATTGATGACGTAGACCCCTTAATACACATCTATGTATATGACTAGCCCAATCATAAGAAAGGCTTGGATGAAGGAAAATTGGCCAAACCATATTAACGATTTGGCTCCTTTTTTTTAGAGATATGAACCTAATCTTATAAATGGTTTAGATCATTAAAATTAGCTCATTCATGTGAACAATTTTAGTCACAGAAAATGGGTCAAGTCATACGAATAATTAGGATCCCAATCATAAGAATGGTATGAATCCCTGAAAAGTAGCCCTCCACATTATTGATTTGTATCGAGTATGGGCCTAGTCGTATGAATGGTTCTAGTGATTGGTAAGAAACTCAACCAAACAAAATAATTGGAATGTACAAAACAAGTCGAGTCATCTGAACAGTATGGATCACTAAAAGTAGGCCAAACCATGCCGTCAGGTTGGAGCATTGGAAATTGGCCCAACCATATTCCTAATTTAGATCCCTAAATACGAGTCCAAACATATGATTGGCCAAATCATATGAACAACTTTGACGAGAGAAGAATTTTTATTTTATTTTTTTTTTTGAAAGATGACGCAAATTGCATTAAAAGGAGAAAAAACAAGAAAACAAAGGCAGCAGTAAGACTGCCGAGATAGCAAAAAGAAACTCCACGCCTAGAAACAAAAAATCAGAATCCTTCAGGGATTCAACATGAACAGCCCACTCTATAATTAAAGATTTAGCTCTAGAAGAAACCCAGGCAACAGATTTAGCGGAGTCGCGGAAGCACCTGCAGTTCCTTTCCTACCAAACGGACTACCAAATGGCAAGGAGGCAAATTCTCCACAATCTAGTCCGAGGCTTGCCTAACTTCGCCCCATGCCAAGCGGAAAAGAGGGAGACTACAGTGTCGGGGGAACACCAGTATTATTAACGATTTCTATTACTTAATACAAGCCTATCCATATGAGTGGTGCATGTGCTCCAACTTATCATTTCAATGTTCGATCCCTAAGAACTTACCCAAACTAATGATTTTTGGTGCATGGGGCATCCTTGTAAACACCTTTTAATTAGATTGATGAAAGAACATTGTAGAATGGCAGTGCTTCGTATCACTCACATAAAGGATTTGGATCATTGAAAAAGGGGCCCAATCATATGACGGGTTCATATGATTGAAAATCATTCCATATGCGCAAAGGCAACCAAAAGCAGAAGGATAACGGAATTATAGGCAAATAAAAGCCTATAATGTAATGAATTCTAAATCATGTAGAAACTAACCTTTCTGAGCGGTTAATCCATGGCGACATACACATCCAGCAAAGAGTACCACCTGTTTGCTTAAAAGATCTAACACCGAACCCAAAAAACAAAAAGAAAAAAAAAATGCAATAAGTGAATGAACCACTAAACATTGGTTTCACAAAGGCAACAACAAAGAAAGTAAAATATATAACTAGTAGCATCGCATATAGTAGCAAAAGCAAGCAAATTTGCAAATATATTCTCCTGTATAGCTGATACTTCTATTACTCGGAGTAGAAAATCTATAATTTAGTGAATTCTGAATCACGGTGAAATCAGTTTTCTGAATAATCACTCCGTGGCGATATACATCCAACACAAGAGAACAACTTGTTTGTTGCAAAGATCTCATGAGCCTTGTAAGATTTGATCAAGCACCATTTAATAAATCTATTCCAATAAATCTTTTGAGGCAGATCCATTGTATGTACATCGAGCACCATTTAATAAATGGTGTCGGCCTTATAACCAATAAGGGCAAAATAAGTGAATCAATCTGGACTGATCAATCCATTGAAAAAAAAAAAAAAAGCATCAAATGGGTGTTTCTAACCATTCAATCCATAAACTACTTTCAGGACCATTTCTCTAAATTTATTGACATTTTAAAAAAATAATAATAATAAAGGTGATAAGTAGGAAAGTATGCCAAATGGTGTGACTTTTGGGCCATGGCCCTCACTATGTTGATAGCCTGGTGCCAAAAATAGGACTGTACACTCCTCCAAATGGACACGCATGTACATTAGACTGACTGTTGGACTGACCGATTCATAGGCCACCTACGGATGGTCCATTTCTCAAAAAATGCAGCAGATGGGTGTTTCTAAACACTCAATCCATAAATAATTTTCAAGACCTTTTCTATAGATCTATTGACCGTCCAAAAAAGGCCATATATAGGATAGCATGCCAAATCGTGTAAGTTCTGGGTCATAGCCCTCTCTATGGAGATGACTTGGTGCCAAAAAGCAGGACCATACACTCAAAATGGAGACACATGTACATTAGACTGTGGACTGTTGGACAAACCAATTCAGTCCACCCCATGGATGGTCCGTTTCTCGAAGAAAAAAAAATGCAGCAAATGGGTGTTTTCACAACTATTCAATCCATAAACAATTTTGAGAACCATTTCTCTAGATATATTGACCATCCAAAAAAGGCCATGCATAGGACAGTATGCCAAATGGTGTAACTTTTGAGCCATAGCCCTCACTATGGAGCTGACCTTGTGCCAAAAATTAGGCCCACACAAAATGGACACAACGTACATTAGACTGTGTACTGTTGACGAGTATTTCTAAACCAAACATTGTTTTCATGCACGAGCAAATATGGCACACGTGTATGGCATGTGACATTCCCATTAGCTCAGGTGGGCCACACTGTTTAGATAACATTGCCTAAACATCTGGTTGTTTCACTCGAGTAGGCCATGGAGCATGGTTAAAAGACTTGGTGAATTAACCCAACCCATTCAGCCAGGAGTGAAGTCACGACTCATCTAAGTCGGGGCTGAATAGGCCTGACTCGCCCAAGTCAGGGGTGACTCATGGGCGCTGACTCGTGGTATCGAACTGAATCGGGCCTGACAGAGACCGAGTCAACTCATACAAGTCGTATCAGACTCATCCAATTCTTAAAAGCATACCATAGACAAAATCAATGAAGGACTACACACAGACAAACAAAAAAAATAAAAAGAGGTTTTAGCCATCTCTTTGAGACAAAAGGTCTAATCAGTGTGGCCTGTAAGAACTCTATAAGGTGGGTCTTATTAATCAACGGTCTGGATTGTTCTAAGGGTTGGATAATGTGATTGGGTGCACCAGCGGGCCCCACTAAGTTGTGATACATCCAGAAATTCATGTTAGGAAAGGAAGACCTCAGCATCCCTATCTACAGCAATGGCATCACAGCAAGGTAAGTCATTTGCTTCTTCAGATCTCTATATCTAATGCACAGCAAGAACCTTCGGCAATTCCGCATTAAGAAAATATTACAGTTGGTATCAGAGCCACTGTGCGATAGGTATGGATGATCGAATCCAGCCAATCCAGACGTTGGGATTTCGGATATCAAATCCAGCCATAGGGATTTTCACTCCCAAAACAGACAACTGAGATTTTGAATCCTACATCTGGAATTCGGCATCCAGAATATAAATTAGGGTTTTCGATCCCTAAATCCAGACTTTGGGGATTCTAATTTCCAAATTCAGACATCAGGGACCTTGATCCCCAAATCAGAGATTTTCGAAACTCTGAATTTAGGAATTGGAATATCGAACCTCAAATCTACGAATTGGGAATTCCGGATTAATTATTCCCAAAATAGGTCATGGGAATTTCGATTCCCAAAATCGGAGATAAGGGATTTGAATCCCAAAATCCAGAATATTTGGGGATTTCAGTCCCATTGGGAATTTTACCTCGTCTTACCTGTGATTGTTAGAGGCCGGCAGTTATTATCATCTTTCGATGCTGCAGGCGTCGGTGATGCCTTGCATCTCCTTCTTTCTTGCCCATCAGCCATTATGGACGTCTTGTACTCGCGTTCCTATCGCTGACGGCCGAAACCTTGGGTTTCGGATGACGCTGGAGCCATCACCTTTTCATCCCTTGTCGTCGAGGCTACCGGCAGTGGCAGAGGGAGAGAGAGAGAGAGAGAGGTTTTCAGAGAGCGGGGGGAGAAGGAAGGAGAGGTTCTCACAGAGAGAGAGAGAGAGAGAGAGAGAGAGAGAGAGAGCGCGCGAAGGAGAGGTTTTCAGAGAGGGAGAGAGGTAAGGAGTGGTTTTGTGAGAGAGAAAGAGATAGGTTGCTTACTCGGCAAGCATTGTTAAAGATATTTTGGTAATTTAAGGAGATCTAATAAACGCGGATTTGGAAAGCGGATTACGTCCTACCCCGCCGGACGATAATCCGTCCGGGCAGGGCTCTGTGGGGACCACCGTGATGTGATATTTTTATCCAAGCCGTTCATATCTTTTCTCATATCAAATTATGACATCACTCAAAATTTGAGGAAAGTAGAATTTTCCAATGAACCACACGAAAGGAAGCAGCAGTGATAATGACACTTACCCTTGAAACATCTCTCAGGGCCAACGTTGTTATATGATCATTTTTAATCATATCAGCTTGATCCGAAACTTCTGCAGACCCATAAAGTTTTTAATGGTGGACATTCATTCCCCACTTTGTGGTCCACTTAAGCCTTGGTTCCACCTCAAATTCAGTATTATACCTTGAAATTATCTCCAAATATGGATGGACAGCGTGGATTAAACCATTACATTACTTTGGGCCCAAAGAGCCCCGCCCCGACAGGTGCGGATTGCGTCCTACCCCCACCTGAACGGTAATCCGTCTAGACAGGGCTCTATGGGGCCCACCATGATGTAATTATTTTATCCACACTGTTAATCATTTTTATATAATCATTTTTAATGTATTATACAAAAAATGAAGCAAATAAACAAATCGAGTGGACCACATCTAAGGGAGCTACAATGATAATGACACCCACGGTTGAAACATTTCTAAGGGCCACCGTGATGTTTTTTAACCACCCAACCTATTAATAAGGTCATGTAGACTTGGATGAAGTGAAAACACAAATTTCATCTTGATCCGACACTTCTCCGGCTCTCAAAAAGTTTTACTGGTGGAAGTTTAATCAACAATTTGTGGTCCACTTAAGCCTTGAACCTGCCTCAATTTTTGGATCATATCTTAAAATAATCATATAAAAATAATTAACGGTGTGGATAAAATGCTTACATCACAGTGGGCCCCACAGAATCCGTCCGGGAGGGGTAGGACGCAATCTTCATCCCGCCCAGACGGATTTTGGTTTGGGCGCAATCCGCTTTCGTGGATTTCTGGCTATAGCCACGAAGTTCCTGCGCTGGAAACGTGGGTGGGGCCCACCACGATGTTTGTTAGAAATCCACCCCATTTATCCTTTTTTTGAGCTCATTTTAGGTCTTAAGATCAAAATCGAATAGGATCCAAGACTCGAGTGGGCCGCACTAAAGGAAAAGGTGGGTAGGGAAATTCCTACCGTTGAAACTCCCTAAGTCGTCAATGATGTTTACATGCCATCCATACCATTCATAACATCATTCCTGCTAAGATAAACTGAAAACACAAATATTAGTCTTATTTGAATCTTCTGAAGCCCCACAAATATTTCAACCATGGACGATTCAATCTCACTATTTCAGCCACTTGAGTATTGAATTCGAGTCATTTTTGGCTTTACGTCCTAAACTAAGCTCACAAAATGGGTGGGCCCTGCGTTGGAACCTAGTTGGGCCCACTGTTATGTTTGTGAGAAGTCTAGCAGTGGCTTATACTCCAAGGAAACTATCATAAATTAATGTTCACTAATCTAGTAAGACATCACATCGGCCATGCCCAAATTCTCCCCAAGTAAGCAACCCATTCCTCTAACAAAACGCCAATTAACTAGACTCAAGTTGGTGGTTAGGATAGTCCAATGTAGACATTTATTGGCTTCGATCCCTCTTGTATGGTCCTCAATATATGAACAATTTTACTCATCCAAAGGTGGGCCTTTGCCTCAAGAAGCGGCCACAAGGTAGCCCTTGCACTTGGGTCTACTGGACCTTTCTTTCTTTCTTCTTCTTTTTTTCGCTAGATTGAACTCAGACCCTAAGAAATGAAGGGGTGGGTGTTCGTCCCGTAGTGGTCCACGCTAGTATATTAAAAAAGAGGATGTCTTGAGTCCAACTGGTTGGACCATAGTTTAAGGTCCACCAAGCAGATTACTCCTACCAATTAAGTGCTTGTGAAATCCCAATCCTCCATAAGTTGCCCCACCATGAGGCAGCCTATCCACTAAAGTGACCATCACCATAGAAAACAGTGTATAGCCATTGATGAGTGAATATGTATGATTTTCATACATAAAAAACTTACCATTGGTTCAGCATTCAAGGAGATCCATTTACTTAATAAATTCGAAGTTATCCATTGGGTGGACCATAACCACCAAATAGGGTCCAGTTCATTGCCATTTTGTTAGAGGAATAGGTTGCTTAAATGGAGAGAAATTGGGCATGGCCGATGTTAATGTCCTATTAGATTAGCTTCTCAGATACCATGGATGATGACTATCATGCGATTACATTTGCATTGCTTTATTTCTTCAAGAAGATTTACATATTTTTTTTAAAGGTTAGCATGTTAGTACACACCCCTGTCAGTACACACTCCATGTTAGCCACCCCCACTGGAGATCAATAACAAGACCTCAAGTGTTGAAACGAGGTATCTCCACTTCAAGAAGATTTACATGACAGGGGAAAGATTTTTATATTGGGTACTCATGTTTCTCCTTTTTAACGACTATGATATAATCACTCTCGTTGCATTCTGATTTGAACGCTGACCATTTACATTCTGATTTGATTTTTAAGAAGTTTTTAAAAAGATACATCACCAATCCATATAATTATCATTCCACTACCTTTAATCACTATCAATGCCGGTTCTAATAAATGGATGATAGCTTGGGTGATGTTTATGTAAAATCCATCTCAACTGCTAGGTGCGTCACCCATGTTAGGCCAAGAGACAAAATTGCAACTCTATTTCTGATTCAAGTGGACCATATGATTAGACACATTGTACAGAGCAACACTCGCCCTCCAAACTGTTTCATTAGTGGGGCCCACTTGAATCATGGATGGGTATGATTTTTTTGGACACGGGCTAAATTTTTGTTTGGAATATAATGCTGGAGTGGATTTTATATAACTAACATGGGGCTGGTAAAAATCATTCATTTAGTGTGGCCCGCCAAAATTACAAGTCAACCTGATTTTGTATATGTGGGTGGGAATATATATCTAATGGTCGGGTGGATCGTAATCACGGTTGGCTTGTCAAAATCAAGAGTGACATCCCATGCAATTACCTCTTTTCTAAATCTCTGCACAGTTTAAGAGGGACCCCGGACTTCATTTTCGACAGGGCCTGACGATGTGTATGCGAAATCCATTTTCGACCATTGTATGCATAATCCACTTTAAGCCCGGGGCTATAAAAAATGAGGTTAACTTATGATTCATATTAGTTGTAATGTAAAAGGTTCAATCATTGATATGAACCATCAATCATTTGGGGCATCCACTCAATGGCCCAACCCTCTCAAATAACTTTGATTAAATTATCAAATTTTATAAAATGACTTTGACAGGATGACACAAACCATCAACTTAGTAGTTGGGCAAATGACGGCCTATATTTAATGTACTCAGAAAGGTATAAGAATTGACATAAACCATCCATCTTGTGGGGCCCACATTTGATGGCTCATCATCCAATTAGTGGTTTGGGGCATGCATAGTCTACATCGAATACATACTAGAAAGATATGGACCATCCATTATGTGGGGTTCACCTTTAATGTCCTGGCATTCTTAAATTACTTTGATGGGAAGAACCTAACCATCCCGTTAGTGGTCTTGGAAATGGATGGTCCATACTAAGGATGCTAGAAAGATTTTAGAATTATTGTGAATTGTCCATCATGTGTGCCCATCTTTGATCACCCATCCTTCTCAAAACACCCTGTTTGGATGATCCTACAATTTGACAAGTAGTTTGGGAAATGGACGGCTCATATTGAGTGTGCTAGAAAATCTAAGGTTGATGTGTATTGTCCATCATGTGTGGCTTAAAATCACTTCAATTAGGTGATCTTAATCTTCCGATTATTGGTTTAGGAACTTAATAGTCCATATCGAATACACTAGGAAGGACTATCCATCATGGGGGGCCACTATGGATTGCACATCCCTCTAAAAGCACTTTGATCGAATAGGTCATTGGTACTAGAGTTCCATGCATCTGAAAAAGGAAAGACATGCATGCGTTTTTATTGTAGGAAAATGTTTTATCATTCTTGTAGGGCCTGTTTGGTTGAACGTATTTCCATGTATTTTTCATGGAATTTCTCTCAAATAAAAAATAAGAAATTGGATCAATTTTTATGACATGACATGTGATTTGAAGCCAGAGCTTTGTGGGCCAAACATGATATGTGTTATATCCACGCCCTCCGAGGCCCAAAGATAGGATCTCAAGTGGACCATACACTACATAATTAAAGCAATGGAGATTGAATGCTAACCGTTTAAATGTTCTTCCGATGGTGTGGCACACTTAAGCTTTGGAGATTGAATGCTGACCATTTTACATTCTGATTTGATTTTTAAGAAGGTTTTTAAAAAGTTATCTCATTAGTCCATATAATTATCATTCCGCTACCGTCTATTACCTCTTGTTCCAATAAATGGATGATGGCTTGGGTGATGTTTATGTAAAATCCTTTCAACCGCTGGGTGGGTCACCCCATGTTAGGCAAAGGGACAAATATGCACCTCTATTTTTTATTCAAGTGGACCACATAATTAGAAACATTGTACAGCTCTCCAAACTATTTCATTAGCAGGGCCCACTTGAATCATAGATGGGTATTATTCAGTTAATGATTGAAAGGATACGACTGTATTTTAAGGTGAAATTGGGCATGCTATATCCATAATTAATGCCATCAAATCGATGGTCAGGATCACTAACCGGCCCCACGTACAAAATGGGTATAAAGTAAAGTTTCCATAGCCATGGACCCCGCCTAGTGTTGAGTGGGTTGGGGCTGTGGTGTTTTAGTCACAGTCAAATCTGATACCCGTTTGCTTTCTGAGTAATTGTAATGATGTACTGTGGACATGGCATACTAGATTTTGCTATCTAGACCATCCATTTAAAGCAGACCATAGATGCCAGATGCCTCGATATTCTTTAGAAGAACCTAGACATTGTATATGACACTTTTTTTTTCTAGACCTGTATCTGCCTTACTTTTTGGACCATGCCCTAACATTTGTTGCCAAGGCGAATGGACATCATGGATATACAATGCATATATCGAGGTGGGTCCCACAGTCAGGGACTCGACCATTAAGCTAGCCTAATTAATTAAAGGGGTGCGAAATGACAATTTTACATTTTTTATTAAGATTTTGCATTTGACATGCTTACACCATGCTTTTTCATTAGTTCATCTTTTTTGTTAGGGACTGCATTATAACTAGAGTTGGGCATCAAGTCGAGTTGAATCGAGGTAAGGCTTACCTGACTCAATCAGGTTTTGAAATATGCCAAACTTGAACTCGACTCAACTCATAACCAAGTCCAGCATGCTCAAGCTGATCTGAATCCGGGTCTGACTTGGACTAATCCGAACCGAGTCTGAACCGGTAAAAAGTATTTAGTCGGTTCAAGTTGGCACTGATTGGGTTCGAGAGATGAGGGAGGGAGGGAGGGAGTGAAAAGAAGAGGGAGAGAGAGGGACAATGATTCTCATTGTTAAAACATTTGTAGGGTCCACCGTAATGTTTATTTACCATCGGAACTATTCATAAGGTCAAAGAGAAGTAGATAAAGAGTAAAAAATATTATATTGATACAAAACTTTTGTGACCATAAAAGGATTTCAATGGTATACAATAAATTTCCTGTGCCTTTTGCGGTGTAGTCCATTTGATCTTTGAATCTGTCTTATTGCTCGGCTCAAGACTTGTGAACAGCTCACCAAATGAATTGGCGGTTTAGATATAATGCATACCTCGTGATGGGACCACAAAACTTGGTGGCGTTAACACACTAGCAAGGTCGGTGGTGTGTGGCACACCAGCCAATCCGCTTCCACACAACTGGCACTTGACAGTCAGACAGATCTCATCTTTCATCTAAGTTATGTATCTTCGTAGCAAATACGGGTACGAGTGGCATGGATCTCCTGTACGTGTGGCTCGATAACATGCGTGAGCGATGATGCCAAAAAGAACCATGTCCAGTTGCATACAATGTTCAGACAGCTGGCTATTTCTGTTAAATGACCGTGATACCCTTAACGGTCTGGTGATTTTTATACGATTTCAGTCCCCTCTCTCGTTTCCTTTCCCGCCTCTCTTTCTCGGAAAACCTCTCTCCCCTTTCACATCTCTCTCTTTCTCTGAAAACCTCTCCCTCGTTCCCTCTCTCTCTCTGAAGCCCCTTTTCATCTCTGTCATCACCATTGGAAGAATGATGCAGGGGTACCGTAGGTGCGCAGTTCATCAATCTCTGTCTCGCCTCTCTCATTTCTTTCCATCGTCTCTCTCTCTCTCTCTGGAAATTGAAATCCCCAATTACAGGATTCAGGGATTCGAAAATTCTCAATATCTGATTTCGATTTTTGAAAGCCCTAATTGCCATCTGGATTTGGGGTTCGAAATCCCTAACTGTTGTACCTGGATTTAGGGTTCAGATCTGAAATCCCCAATACGTGATTTGGGATTCGAAATCCCTAATTACTGATATGGGTCTAGAAATCTCAATTCCCAGATTTAGGGATTCGAATCTAAAATCCCCAAATTGATTTAGGGTTTAGGATCTGAAATCCCCAATTAGGTTTCGAAATACGAAACCCAATTTGCCTGATTTGGGAATTCGAATTGATTTCAAAACCCTAATTATCCTGATTTGGGGATTGGAATCCAAAATCCCTAATTATCTAATTTGGATTCCAATTGGAAATCCCCTGATTACTGAATTGGATCATCCATTCCTGATGTACAGTGTCTCTGAGGCCTATCTCCGGAAAATGCTGCCACTTGTAAGCATCCTCTTTGATTTGTGTTACAATTCTTCTAGACTTCCAAAGGAATCTTGGCAAGCATTTAAGGGTGTGTTTGCATTGGATTTCTGTAGGTATTTTCCCAGGACAAGTCTATCTATGCAGGTGTTGAGGATGCATTCATCACAATTTATTTGATGAGAAACCCTACAGAAACTTCTGCAAAACTATTGAACCTTGCTAAAGAATCTAGTATCGGTGATCTAGCAGCTCTAGAATTTATAGTTGGTTCCTTGGTATCTAAGGGGGATATTTCTACAAGAACGGTATGTTTATTCGATTGTCATAATTTCAGGTACTGCTTCCATCAACATGATTCACTCACTTTGCTAAAGAAGTTATGCATTGGTGTTCTTTTGGCATTCTTTGATGTGCATAGTTAAACACTTAGACTAAGAACTACGAGTGTTGATTTTTGCACACTTAAGGGCCTGTTTTCTTCACCAATTACCATGGTAATGTAAAGAAAATGTGCAGTAATTACAAATTGCTTTACCTGCTTTCTGAGTCTGACAACATCTGCATTTGACAACTAATTGTTGTGGTAAATTGTAATGATGGCATTTTTACATTACCTGAATGTCAAATCGTCACAAAAATACATTAATGTTGCTGTTTGGATTTGAAATTTTCACAGTAATTACATATTGATTGGGATCATTTCAATGGATAGAAACCTTTGAAATGATTGGGCCATTTATGTGGATCCGAACCGTTCATATGATTTGGCTCATTTGGTGATCCAAATGCATGATTTGTGCTTTTTAAGTGAACCAAACTCATCGTATGATATGTTAAGTTAATCTATATTATTAATATTGTTGAGATCAATTCTTAGTGATCCACATTGCTAATTCCGTAGAGCCCTCTTTAACTTTACAAACAATTTTAATGATCGGGCCTATTGTTGCTGATCCTTCATTATTGCTTCTAGTTTAGTTAATTGAGGTGATTTGGTCCTTCATCTTATTTTCACTTCATTAGTGATCCAAACTCAACATATGATTGAGGCTATTTTCAATGACCCATGCTAATAGATATGTAAAGTTGATCTATATTATACATGTTATAGAGATCATTTCTCAGTGATCCATACCGTTAATGTTGTAGAGCCCTCTTTTAACTTTACAAACAATTTTAAATGATCGGCCATGATTTTGTCAATCCTTCATTTTATTGGATCCAATATAGTTGGTTGAGGTGATTCAACTATCAGGGGATGTACAATGATGAATTTTCCATTTTCAGAGACTTTGGTTTAAGAGTCGGCTATAGTTGGTCCATTTTAGAATTCATGCTATTTTAGTGATCTACACCATTCGTATTAAGGCATACACTTAACAAATCGATCAGTGAATGTGGCATGAACCAAAAGTTACTAGTGATTCAAATTTTGCTAATGATTGGGCTCATTTTCAGTGGCACATACCTTTGATGTGCTTGAACCATTTCAAGTGATCTCAACCGTTCATATGGTTAGTCTTGTTTTCTGTGATCCGTACTCTTCATATGATTAGAGTCTTGTTTTCTGTGATCCATGCTCTTCATATGATTAGAGTCGTTTTGGTGATGTAAACCATTCATTAGTTGAGGCCTTTTTTAGTGATCCAAACCAGTTGGTATACTTATGCCTCTTTTCACCAATCCATTAAGTTCATCATTTGATACTTAGGCCTCTATTCATTAATACAACACTTAATATTTTGGAGTTGTTTTCAGTGATCTTGATCGGTTTGATGTAATCAGGCCTTTGTTTACCTAGCTTATCACTTAATGCTATTTACTCCTTGTTGGATTGCACAAGCGTAGAAAAATGTTAGGAGAGGAGGTATCTCGTCTCAGAATTATGATCATTTTCAATAATCCAAACTGGTTACATGATTCATCAGTATTTAGTGATTCAAATTATTAATAAGGCAGAGTTTGTTTCCAATAATATGAACCACTCATATGATTTTGTAGGACCCTCTTCATCTTTACAAATGACCCAAACTATTCTTATGATTTGGCCCATTTCTAGTGATCCAAACCTTTGACATGCTTGAGCCATTTCAATAGCTCAAAACCTTTGACGTGCTTTGGCCATCTCAGTGGATTTGAACTTCTTATACGATTCAGCACATTCAGCGATCCAAATACGTCATATGATTCGTGCTGCTGTTAGTGATCTAAACTCATCATATTATTGCAGCCTCTTTCCATGACCCATCCCAGTGGATATGTTAAGCTGATCCATCGATTCATAATATTTGAGGTTGGTTCTTAGTGATCCACATCGTTAATTTTAATAGGACCCACTTCCATTCCATCCACAATTCAAACAGTCTGGTTTCTTTTTACAACGATACAAATTTATATGATTTGGCCCATTTCTATTGATATAAACCTTTGACATGGGCCATTTCAATGGATAAAAAACATTGACATGCTTAGGCCATTCACTGGATCCAAGTTGTTCATATTATTCGGATCATTTGACAATACAAACTCATCATATGATTGAAGCTGCTGTTCATGATCCAAACTCATCATACGATTGAAGTTGTTTTTCGTGATCCACAGCAATGGATATGCTAAGTTAATCCATGCCCTAAATTTTTTAGGACCCTCTTGAGCTTTACAAATGATCCAAATTGTTGATATGATTTGGCCCATTTCTAGTGATCCAATCATTTCACATGCTTGGGCCATTTCAATGGATCAAAGCCTTTGACATGCTTGGGCCATTTCAGCGGATTTGAACTTCTTAAATGATTCGGCCCATTCAACGATACAAATGCATCTTATGATTCGTGCTGCTGTTAGTAATCTAAACTCACCATATGATTGTAGCCTCTTTTCATGACCCATCCCAATGGATATGTTAAGTCGATCAATCTATTCATAATATTTGAAGCTGGTTCTTAGTGATCCAAATCGTTAATTTTGTAGGACCATCTTCAATTCTATACACAATTCAAACAGTTAGGTTTCTTTTTACAAGGATCCAAATTCATATGATTTGGCCAATTTCTAGTGATCCAAACCTTTAACATGGGCCATTTCGATGGATAAAGAACATTGACATGCTTGGGCCATCTACTGGATCCAAATTGTTCATATGATTTGGCTCATTTGGCGATCCAAACTCATCATACGATTGAAGCTGCTTTTCATGATCCAAACTCATCATATGATTGAAGTTGTTATTCATGATCCATGGCAATGGATATGCTAAGATGATCCATGCCCTAAATTTTGTAGGACCATCTTCACCTTTACAAATGATTCAAGCTATTCATATAATTTGGCCCATTTCTAGTGATCCAAACCTTTCACATGCTTGGGCCATTTCAATGGATCAAAACCTTTGATGTGCTTTGGCCATTTCAACGGATTTGAACTTCTTATACGATTCGGCACATTCAACGATCCAAATACATCATATGATTTGTGTTGCTGTTAATGATCCAAACTCATCATATGATTGAAGCCTCTTTTCATGATCCAAACTCATCATATGATTGAAGTTGCTATTCATGATCCATGGCAATGGATATGCTAAGTTGATCCATGCCTTAAATTTTGTCAGACCATCTTCAACTTTACAAATTATTTAAACAGTTCATATGATTTGGCCCATTTATAGTGATGCAAACCTTTGACATGCTTGGGCCATTTCAATGGATCAAAACCTTTGACCTACTTTGGCCTTTTCACCGGATTTGAACTTCTTATATGATTCAGCAAATTCAGCGATCCAAATACATCTTATGATTCGTGCTGCTGTTAGTGATCTAAACTCATCATATGATTGAGGCCCCTTTCCATGACCCATCCCAATGGATATGTTTAGGTGATCCATCTATTTATAATATTTGAGGTTGGTTCTTAGTGATCCACATCGTTAATTTTAATAGTACCCTCTTCCGTTCTATCCACAGTTCAAACAGTCAGGTTTCTTTTTACAACGATATAAATCTATATTATTTGTCCCATTTCTATTGATCTAAACCTTTGACATAGGCTATTTCGGTGGATAAAAAACATTGACATGCTTGAGCCATTCAATGGATCCAAATTGTTCACATTATTTGTATCATTCTATGATACAAACTCATCATATGATCGAAGCTGCTGTTCATGATCCAAACTCATCATATGATTGAAGTTCTTTTTCGTGATCCATGGCAATGGATATGCTAAGTTGATCCATGCCTTAAATTTTGTAGGACCTTAGGCTTTACAAATGATCCAAATTGTTCATATGATTTGGCCCATTTCTAGTCATCCAATCCTTTCACATGCTTGGGCCATTTCGATGGATCAAAACCTTTGATGTGCTTGGGCCATTCTAGTGGATTTGAACTTCTTATATGATTCGGCTCATTCAACAATACAAATGCATCTTATGATTCGTGTTGCTGTTAGTGATCTAAACTCATCATATGATTGAAGCCTCTTTCCATTACCCATCCCAACTGATATGTTAAGTTTATCCATCTATTCATAATAGTTGAGGTTGGTTCTAAGTTATCCACATCGTTAATTTTGTTGGACCCTCTTCAGTTTTATACACAATTCAATCCGTCAGGTTTCTTTTTATAAGGATCCAAATTCATATGATTTGGCCTATTTATAGTGATCCAAACCTTTGACATGGGACATTTTGATGGATAAAAAACATTGACATGCTTGGGTTATTTAGTGGATTCAAATTGTTCATATGATTTGGCTTATTCGGCGATCTAAATTCATCATACGATTGAAGTTGATTTTCCTGATCGAAACTCATCATATGATTGAAACTACTTTTCATGATCCATGGCAATAGATATGCTAAGTTGATCCATACCCCAAATTTTGTAGGACCCTCGACATCTCCACGAATGATCCCCTTTCTAATGAATCAAACCTTTGGCATGCTTAGGCCATTTCAATGGATCAAAACCCTTAACGTGCTTTCGCCATTTCAGTTTAGCGATCTAAATACATCATATGATTCGTGCTACTGTTAGTGACCCATCCTAATGGATATGTTAAGGGGATCCATCTATTCATATTATTTGAGATTGGTTTTCAGTGATCCACATCGTTAATTTTGTAGGACCCTCTTTAGTACTAGACACAATTCAAACAGTCAGGTTTCTTTTTATTAGGATCCAAATTCCTATGATTCCGCCCATTTCTAGTGATCCAAACATTTGACATGGGTCATTTCGATGGATAAAAACATTGACATACGTGGGCCATTTAGTGGTTCCAAATTGTTCATATAATTTGGCAATCCAAACTCATCATACGATTGAAGCTGCTTTTCATGATCCAAACTCATCATATGATTGAAGCTGCTTTTCAGGATCCATGTCAATGGATATGCATAGTTGATCCATGCCCTAAAATTTATAGGACCCTCATCATCTCTACAAATGATCCAAACTGTTCATATGATTAGGCCCATTTCTAGTGATCTAAACCTTTAACATGCTTGGGCCATTTCAATGGCTCAAAACCTTTAACATGCTTTGGCCATTTTAGAAGATTTGAACTTCTTACATGAATCGGCCCGTTTAGCGATCCGAATACATTATAAGAGCTACTGTTAGTGATATGAACTCATCATATGATTGAAGTGTCTTTCCATGACCCATCCCAATGGATATGTTAAGTTGATCCATCTATTCATAATATTTGAGGTTGGTTCTCAGTGATCCACATTGTTAATTTTGTAAGACCATCTTCAATTCTAAACACAATTTAAACAGTCAGGTTTCTTTCAACAAGGATCCAAATTCATATTATTTGGCTTATTTCTAGTAATCCAAACCTTTGACATGGGCCATTTTGATGGATAAAAAACTCTGACATGCTTGGTCCATCTACTGGATCCAAATTGTTCATATGATTCCGGCTCATTTGGCAATCCAAACTCATCATACGATTGATGCTGCTTTTCATGATCCAAACTCATCGTATGATTGAAGTTGCTATTCCTGCTCCATGGCAATGTATATGCTAAGTTGATCCATGCCTTAAATTTTGTAGGACCATCTTTAGCTTTACAAATGATTCAAACTGTTCATATGATTTGGCTCATTTCTAGCGATCCAAACCTTTGACATGCTTGGTCCATTTCAATGGATCAAAACCTTTGACATGCTTTGGTCATTTCAGCGGATTAGAACTTCTTGTACGATTCGGCACATTCGGCCATCCAATTACATCATATGATTTGTGATGCTGTTAGCGATCTGAAGTTGATCCATCTATGATTGAGGCCTCTTTCCATGACCCATCCCAATGGATATGTTAAGTTGATCCATCTATTCTTAATATTTTAGGATGGTTCTTAGTGATCTACAACGTTAATTTTAATAGGACCCTCTTCCGTTCTATCCATAATTCAAACAGTCAGGTTTCTTTCTACACGGATACAAATTTATATGATTTGGCCCATTTCTATTGATCTAAAGCTTTGACATGGGCCCTTTTGATGGATAAAAAACATTGACATGCTTAGGCTATTCAATGGATAAAAATTGTTCTTATTATTTGGATCATTCGGTGATACAAACTCATCATACGACTGAAGCTGTTGTTCATGATCCAAACTCATCATATGATTGAAGTTGTTTTTCATGATCCATGGCAATGGATATGCTAAGTTGATCCATGCCCTCAATTTTGTAGGACCCTCTTAAGCGTTACAAATGATCCAAACAGTTCATATGATTTGGTCCATTTATAGTGGACCAATCATTTCACATGCTTGGGCCATCTCAATGGATCAAAACCTTTGACATGATTGGGCCATTTAAGCGGATTTGAACTTCTTAAATGATTCGGCCCATTCAACGATACAAATGCATCTTATGATTCGTGCTGCTGTTAGTGATCTAAACTCATCATATGATTGTAGACTCTTTCCATGACCCATCCCATTGGGTAAGTTAAGTTGATCTATCTATTCATAATATTTGAAGTTGGTTCTTAGTGATCCACATCGTTAATTTTGTAGGACCATCTTCAATTCTATACAGAATTCACACAGTCAGGTTTCTTTTTACAAGGATCCAAATTCATATGATTGGGCCCATTTCTAGTGATCTAAACCTTTGACATGGGCCATTTCGATGATCAAAAAACATTTGACATGCTTGGGCCATCTACTGGATCCAAATTGTTCATATGATTCGGCTCATTTGGCGATCTAAACTCATCATATGATTGAAGCCACTTTTCATGATCCAAACTCATCATATGATTGAAGTTGCTATTCATGATCCATGGCAATGGATATGCTAAGTTGATGCATGCCCTAAATTTTGTAGGACCATCTTCAACTTTACAAATCATTCAAACTGTTCATATGATTTGGCCCATTTCTAGTTATCCAAACCTTTGACATGCTTGGTCCATTTCAATGGATCAAAACCTTTAACATGCTTTTGCCTATTTCAACGGATTTGAACTTCTTATATGATTCGGCACATTTAGCAATCTAAATGCATCATATGATTCGTGCTGCTGTTAGTGATCTAAACTCATCATATGATTGAAGCCTCTTTCCATGACCCATCCCGATGGATATGTAAGGTGATCCATCTATTCATAATATTTGAAGTTGGTTCTTAGTGATCCACATCGTTAATTTTAATAGGACCCTCTTCCGTTCTATCCACAATTCTAACAGTCAGGTTTCTTTTTACAACAATACAAATTTATATGCTTTTGCCCATTTCTATTGTTAAAAACTTTTGACATGGGCCATTTCGATGGATAAAAAACATTGACATGCTTGGGCCATTCAATGCATCCAAATTGTTCATATTATTCGGATCATTCTGTGATACAAACTCATTATATGATTGTAGTTGTTGTTCATTATCTAAACTCATCATATGATTGAAGTGTCTTTTGTGAACCATGTCAATGGATATGCTAAGTTGATCCATGCCTTAAATTTTGTAGGACCCTCTTAAGCTTTACAAATGATCCAAATTGTTCATCTGATTTGGCCCATATCTAGTGATCCAATCATTCAACATGCTTGGGCCATTTCGATGGATCATAACCTATGATGTGCTTGGGCCATTCCAGCGGATTTAAACTTCTTATATGATTCAGCCCATTAAACGATATAAATGCTTCTTATGATTCATGCTGCTGTTAGTGATCTAAACTCATCATTTGATTGAAGCCTCTTTCCATTACCCACCCCAATTGATACGTTAAGTTTATCCATCTATTCATAATCTTTGAGGTTTGTTCTAAGTTATCCACATCGTTAATTTTGTTGGACCCTCTTCAGTTATATACAAAATTCAATCAGTCAGGTTTCTTTTTATAAGGATCCAAATTCATATGATTTGGCCCATTTCTAGTGATCCAAACCTTTGACATGGGCCATTTCGATGGATAAAAAACTTTGATATGCTTGGGCCATTTAGTGGATTCAAATTGTTCATATGATTTGGCTCATTCTGCGATCCAAACTCATCATATGATTGAAGCTGCTTTTCATGATCCAAACTTATCATATGATTGAAGCTGCTTTTCATGATCCATGGCAATGGATATGCTAAGTTGATCCACGCCCCCAATTTTGTAGGACCCTCGTCATCTTTACAAATGATCCCATTTCTAGTCATCCAAACCTTTGACATACTTGGTCCATTTCAATGGATCAAAACCTTTAATGTGCTTTGACCATTTTAGTTTTGCGTTCCAATTACATCATATGATTTTTGCTACTGTTAGTGATCTAAACTCATCGTATGATTGAAGCCTCTTTCCATGACCCATCCCACTGGATATGTTAAGGTGATCCATCTATTCATAATATTTGAGATTGGTTTTCAGTGATCCACATTGTTAATTTTGTAGGACACTCTTTAGTACTAGACACAATTCACACAGCCAGGTTTCTTTTTATAAGGATCCAAATTCATATGATTTGGCCCATTTCTTGTGATCCAAACATTTGACATGGGCCATTTTGATGGATAAAAACATTGGCATGCTTGGGCCATTTAGTGAATCCAAATTGTTCATATGATTCGGCTCATTGGGCGATCCATACTACTTATACGATTGATGCTGCTTTTCATGATCCAAACTCATCATACAATTGAAGCTGCTTTTCAGGACCCATGGCAATGGATATGCTAAGTTGATCCATGCCCTAAATTTTGTAGGACCCTCGTCATCTCTATAAATGATCCAAACTATTTATATGATTTGGCTCATTTCTAGTGATCCAAACTTTTGACATGCTTGGGCCATTTCAATGGATTAAAACCTTCAACGTGCTTTGGCCATTTCAACAGATTTGAACTTCTTATATGAATCGGCCCGTTTAGTGATCCGAATATATCATATGATTCGTGCCGCTATTAGTGATCTAAACTCATCATATGATTGAAGCCTCTTTCCATGACCCATCCCAATGGATATGTTATGTTGATCCATCCATTGATAATATTTGAGGTTGGTTCTCAGTGATCCACATCGTTAATTTTGTAGGACCATCTTCAATTCTAAACACAAGTCAAACAGTCAGGTTTCATTCTACAAGGATCCAAATTCATGAGATTTGGCTCATTTCTAGTGATCTAAACCTTCGACATGGGCCATTTCAATAGATAAAAACATTGACATGCTTGGCCATCTATTGGATCCAAATTGTTCATATGATTTGGCTCATTTGGTGATCTAAACTCATCATACAATTGAAGCTCCTTTTCATGATGAAAACTCATCATATGATTGAAGTTGCTATTTATGATCCATGGCAATGGATATGCTAAGTTGATTTATGAGCTAAATTTTGTAGGATCCTCTTCATCTTTACAAATGATCCAAATTATTCATATGAGTTGGCCCATTTCTAGTGCTCCAACCTTTGATATGCATGGGTCATTTTGATGGATCAATACCTTTGACGTGTTTGGGCCTTTTCAACGGATTTGAACTTTTTATATGATTCGACCCATTCAAAGATCCAAATGCATCATATGATTCGTAATGCTGTTAGTGATCTAAACTCATCATATGATTAAAGACTCTTTCCATGACTCATCCCAGTGGATCTGTTAATCTGATCCATCTATTCATAATATTTGAGGTTGGTTCTCAATTTTCCACATTGTTAATATTGTAGGACCCTCAGTTTGATACACAATTCAAACAATCATGTTACTTTTTGCTTGCAACGATTCAAATTCATATGATTTGGCCCATTTCTAGTGATCTAAACCTTTGACATGGGCCATTTCGATGGATAAAAAAAATTGACATACTTGGTCATTCGGTGGATTGAAGTTGTTGATATGATTCGTCTCATTCGGCGATCCAAACTCATCATATGATTGAAGTTGCTTTTCGTGGTTGGGCCATTTCAGTGGATTTGAACTTCTTATCCGATTCGGCCCATTCAGCGATTCAAATGCATCATATGATTCGTGCTGCTTGTAGTGATCTGAACTCGTCATATGATTGAAGCGAAGCCTCTTTCCATGACCCATCAATGGATATGTTGAGTAGATGCAACAATTCGTAATATTTGAGATTGGTTCGCAGTGATACACATTATTTATTTTGTAGGACCCTCTTTAGTTTGATATAAAATTCAAACAATCATGTTTCTTTATACAATGTTCCAAATTCATTTGATTTGGCCCATTTCTAGTGATCGAAACCTTTGACATGGGCCATTTCGATGGATAAAGGTAATAGCTTCAATTGAAATCCTTTTTTTTTTTGAATTATTTAATTTTATTTTTAATTTTTGGTGTTGTGAAATGCGAACAAAATAAATAGGTGTTGATAGTAGAGCGGGCATTTTGGATGTTTATGAGAAGTGAGGGATTGTATGATCCCCTGCCTTACATGTATTATCCCTCGGAATCTTGAGTTCAGAGATTTGGGCCTGACATTTTGATGATTTTTAAGCATTGGTTTTATTGTCCCAATCATGGTGAAAAGTTTGTCAGAAAAATATAAAAAAAGTTTCCCAGAGTGGAAGATCCTAGCAACCAATCTTTCAAGTATGAATGTTTGCCATGCAATTCTCTTGATCGGCCATTTAGTGGCCAACATTTGAAGGCTTAGCATTATCCCATCTGGGCAAAATTTGTGGCCCCATCCTTGGTGATAAATAGGTTGTATAACTGAGCCGTGGGTCTCACTTGTATGGGCGCAGGGCCTGATGCCACTAACTTTCTTTGTGCTTATATAATTGCTGGCGAGACATTGGTGACCTTTGATTGGCTGAGCGGTCAATTACAGAACCTACATTGATCTCTGTATGGGGATTGGAAATAATTGGTAACTAGCTCTTAACCTTTGACTGGTTCAACATCCTAAAAATTGTAATGAGTGGAGGAATTTATTCATAGAATATTTTGACCTTTTGCCATTGAATGTAGACCGTTGAGGTATTTCCCTTCGTAATTGTCTATTTGTTAGCTACTAAGTTTAGACTTACAATATTTTCTTGTTCAAGATATTTTGTGCCTAGGTTAATTGCAATTGGCCTGTTTTCCGGGATCCAATCCATTCATAGGGTAGGCATATTTTTCAATGATCTAAACTATTTATACGATTGAGCTAATTTTTAGTGATTCTTAGTGGTCTCTTATAATAGGGCCTTTATTTTGTTTTCCAAATCATTTGCACAATTGGGCTTGTTTTCAATGATCCAAACCTTAATATCATGTAAACCATTTCTAGTGGTAAAAACTATATGCATAAGTGTCCAATTTGAATGATCTAAGCCATTGATACGATTGGGCTCATTTTCTCCAATTCTGACTCTTCATATGGCTGACCCATATTAGTGATACAAACCATTAATATGGTTAGGTCTGTTTACAATGATCTAAATTGCTCATATGATTTGGCCTTTCTCTAGTGATCCAAACCTATGATATGATTGGGCCATTTCAGCAGATCCAAACTATTCATATGAGTGGGCTCATATTTGTCAATCAACGTGCTTGATATGTTATGTTGATTCATAACTTTCATTTGATCGAGTTGGTTCAAAGTGGTCAATATTTCTATATTCTAGGGCCCTTATTCATTGCTATAAACTATTCAAATGATTGGACTTGTTTTCAATCCAAACCATTGATTTGATAGCTTCATTTATGTAATCCAAACTATCTATGGAGTTAGTCTTGTGCTCAACATATTAATTTTTGGGTGCCTCATGTACAAAAAATCGTTAGTTGTTTTTAGTCACACAAAACATTGATATGAGTGCAACTATTCATGAGATTAAAGTCATTTATATACTCGTCTGTTTGAAGTAATCTAAACCCCTTCAGTTGATTGGAGTAAACTTGGGTCTTTGTTTACTAAGCCAATGAATGAAAGTTTTATACTCTTTGTTGGGTTGCACAATCACGAGATTAAAGTCATTCGTATACTTGTCTGTTTTAAGTAATCTAAACCCCTTCATTTGATTGGAGTAAACTTGGGTCTTTGTTTACTAAGCCAATGAATGAAAGTTTTACTCTTTGTTGGGTTGCCCAAGCACAAATTCATTATGGGAGGATTAATCTTGGAAATCATTGTGCTCATTTTAAACAACCCTGCTACTCATACGATTGAGAAGTTTTTGGTGATTTAAGCTGTTAATACGGTAGAGTCTGTTTCCATCAATCTAAGCCATTCATTTGGTTTGGCTTGTTTTGTGACACAACCCTTGGTGAATCTGTAATTGCGGTTTCACTCATTAGAGACTATTGAATGCATGAGTCATGCACAATGGGCCCATTTTCGATTATTCAAGCCATTAATTAATCTTGTTCCATTTTCAATTATTCAAGCCATTAATTAATCTCTTGTTCCATTTTTCTTGGTAGAAACCATTCTTATGGTTGGGTCCCTTTATAGTGACCTAAGCCATTAATCACGTAGCTTGCTTTTAGTGATGCAAACTATTTATAGGGAGGTCCCATTTTTACTAACCAAATCATTTATAAAGATGGGCCTATCTTTTGAAATGCTTTGGCCATTTGAAGTTATCCACTTGAGCTAACCTTCTAAAATGCTTGGGTTTGTTGGAGAAAACCAAATCATTCATATTGCCCGCTCTTTTTAAGTGATCCAAACCCTCTATATAATTCAATCCATTTTAGTGATCCACACCCTTCATATTATTGAGGCTGTTTCTAGTGATCCAAATCAGTTAATATCCTAAGACTTGAGGATGACAGGTCATAGATAGGAATCACAGTCACCTGCACACTGCACGGGTATGTTCGAGAAATTCCTCAAAAATAATTGTAAACACACCTAATGTAAGATATTTACATATTACATTCATTCTAATATATCTATCATTGGTAGTAGATAGTTAGAAAATTAAATATATGAATTTTGTAGTCAAATTCAGGTTATCTGGTTCATAAATTCATCAGACAGTCCGATACAACTTCTCACCAAAGAGTGGACCGTTACGCCCCCATAAACATGTTCCATTTTATAAATGAATGCATATTTGGAATGCTTAGAATATTCTAGATTTAATCCATATTTTTTCATATTTTTTTGGCAAAAAAAAAAATTTGCACCGTTACGGGCCGTTATGCCCCCGTATCGCCGTTACGCTCCCGTATCCGTATCGGTTTTGGAGGTTACCGTTACGCCAACCGATACCGATACGGGACACTTTTCATGATCTATGGCAATGGATATGATAAGTTGATACATGCCCGAAATTTTGTAGGACCTCTTCTGCTTCACCAATGATCCAAATTGTTCATATGATCTGGCCTAATTCTAGTGATCCAAACCTTTGACATGCTTAGGCCATTTCAATGGATCAAAACCTTTGACGTGCTTTGGCCAATTTAGCGGATTTTACTTCTTATATCATTTGGACCCTTTGGCGATCCAAGTGCATGATATGATTCATGCTGTTGTTAGTGATTTAAACTCATCATATGATTGCAGACTCTTTCTATGACCCATCCCAATGAATATGTTAAGTTGATCCATCCATTCATAATATTTAAGGTTGGTTCTCAGTGATCCACATCGTTAATTTTGTAAAACCCTCTTTAGTTCTATAAACAATTCAAATAATAAGGTTTCTTTTTACAGCGATCCAAATTCATATGATTTGGCCTGTTTCTATTGATCCAAACCTTTGACATGGGCCATTTCGATGGATAAAAAACATTGACATGCTTGGGCCATTTAGTGGATCCAAATTATTCATATAACTCGGATTATTCGACAATTCTAACTCATCATACGATTGAAGCTGCTTTTCATGATCCAAACTCATCATAAGATTGAAGCTGCTTTTCATGATCCAAACTCACTATATTATTAAAGCTGCTTTTCATGATCCTTGGCAATGGATCTGCTAAGTTGATCCATGCCCTAAATTTTGTAGGTCCCTCTTCAACTTTACAAATGATTCAAACTCTTCATATGATTTGGCCCATTTCTACTGATCCTAACCTTTAACATGCTTGGGCCATTTCAATGTATCAAAACCTTTCATGAGTTGGGCCATTTAGCTGATTTGAACTCCTTATATGATTCGGCCCATTCATCCATCCAACTGCATCATATGATTCGTACTGCTGTTAATGATCTAAACTCATCATATGATTGAAGCCTCTTTTCATGACCCATCCCAATGGATATGTTGAGTTGAACCATCCATTTGTAATATTTGAGGTTGCTTCTCACTTATCCACTTCGTTAATTTTGTAGGATCCTCTTCAGTTTTATACACAATTCAAATTATCAAATTTATTTTTACAACGATCCAAATTCATATGATTTGGCCCATTTATAGTGATCCAAACCTTTGACATGGGCCATTTTGATGGATAAAAAATATTGACATGTTGGGTCATTCAATGGATCCAAATTGTTCATATGATTCGGCTCATTCGGCAATCCAAACTCATCATATGATTGAAGCTGCTTTTCATGATCCAAGGCATTGGATATGGTAAGTTGATCCATGCTCTAAATTTTGTAGGACCCTCGTTTGCTTTACTAATGATCCAAACTTTTCATATGATTTGGCCTATTTCTAGTGATCCAAACCTTTGACATGCTTGGGCCATTTCAATGGATCAATACCTTTGACGTGCTTTGGCCAATTTAGCGGATTTGACTTCTTATTTCATTTGGCCCCTTCAGCGATCCAAATGCATGATATGATTCGTGCTGCTGTTGGTGATTTAAACTCATCATATGATTGAAGACTCTTTCCATGATCTATCTACTCATAATATTTGAGGTTGGTTCTCAGTGATCCACATAGTTAATTTTGTAGAACCCTCTTTAGTTATATAAACAATTCAAATAATAAGGTTTCTTTTTACTGTAAGACCCGTATCTTGGTCCGTACCTTTCCGTACACTTCCGCGGTCGTACCGGTCGAATTCCGGCAACTTTCGACCCTTAAACAATATCGACGCACGACCCTGATTCACGTGCCGACAACCCGAGTCGACTCAACCCGAGACCAATACCATAGCGACCGCGCCGTCGTTGCGGTTCTGATACCGCGACTCGCGCGCCAAGGCGATACCCTGATCAAGAGTTATGGGCCAACGTTCGGTGCGAGAAAACGCCGCGCGTTGCGAAAACCAAGGGAATCTCTACGATGTATCACATCAATCACATCAATCCCATCAATCAATCACCCATCAACCCATCACATGTCAAGTACACATCACTCTCACCCATTTTCCCAAGCAACCACAAAAGTCTTCCTAACCCATACCTTTCTTACACAAAAGACCACAAAAGTCTTCACATCCCATACCTCTCTTACACAAAAGCCACAAAAGTCTAAGATTTCTTACACAAACATCACTCACCCATCCATCCATCACTCTCTCTCTCTCCCTTTACATCACTCTCTCTCTTTCTCTCTTTCTCATTTCAAAATTTCCAAGCAACAAGAGAATTCCAAGAGTCCCACGTATGGAATTTCTCAAACCCTTCTAAGCTCCAAGTGGCCCACCTTCCTACCCCAAAATCTCTCATCTCAACCCTCTATTCTTCATCTTAACCATTGAAGTTGAAGCTAAGGTGTCAAGGAACCCCTAGGAGCGAGAAGATCGGACGGTGGGTGCCTCTATAGGGTAGTTTTCATTATTTTTATGGTGGACCAAGTGAGGCCCACCGATCCATGGTGTGGATCTCACTTGAGACCCTTATTTGTGGCCGATGGACCACATGGATCATCATGATCATTCCATGATGGGGCCATTCTCCATGGACCCCATCATGATGTTTATTTTCTCTTCAAAGGTCATCTAGACCGTCCATGTCGGTGGGGAAAGGATCCCCACCGTTGATTTTAAATTTCGGAGGTCCCACATGTTTTAAGGCCCACTTGTTGCATGATTTGTTGCTAGGGAGGGCCCATAATGACGGGGTCCCTCCATTACAAGCCGTGTCCCACTCTCCATGTCTCTCTCTCTCTCTTTTATTTTATTTTATTTTATTTTATTTTATTTTATTTTATTTCATTTTATTGCAATAGGAGGGTGTGGCCCACTTGAATGGATCCCACCTTGATGTAATTTTTATTCAAGTGGGGCCCACCTTGGACATTGAGCCCATGACACCCATCAGTGGTGGCTCACTCCATCAAGGCCCACACTCAAAAAAAAAAAATTTAACAAAAGACCGTCCAGCGTCTGGGACGCTGGACGTTTCAACAGAAAGGGAATAAAGGAAGAAAGAAAAAGAAAAGGGAAATGGTGGGCTGCTCCAACATGGCCCCACCTTGATGTATATTTTTAATCCAAGCCATCCATTTTATTCTCGGGATCGTTTTAGGCGTTGAGCCGAAAAATGAGATCGATCCAATTATTTGGCGGGCCGTGGCATTAAGAATACTAGTATCTTCCTTTAAAACTTAAAAAAATGATTTCTGGGGTCCACCAGAAGCTTGGACCTACCTGAAACTTGTTTTGGACCCCTATTTTTGTGGGAAACATGCAATGGACGGGATAGATTTGTTTAATGTGGGTCCCACCTAGGAAAACAAAATTAAAGGAAATCCATGCATGCGTTTGCTACTTGACGTCCAGAGGTGTCTGGACGTCCAACCAAAAAAAAAAAAAAGAAAGAAAGGAAAAGAGGGGAAATGGTGGGCCACTCTTGTAAGCCCCAACTTAATGCATGGATTTAATCCAAGCTTTCCACCATCTTCCTCAGATTAATTTAGGCGTTGAACCAAAATTTGGGACCAATCCGGAACTCAGGTGGGCCATACCATCTAAAATCATGAGGAGACATGCCTGAAACATACAAAAACATTTGGTGGGGCCTACCTGAAATTTGGACGTGGCTGAAACTTGGTTTGGACGCCTAATTTTGTAGAACACATGCAATGGATGGGGTAGATCTGGTTAATGTGGGTCGCACCTAGGATAAAAAAATAATTTTCTTTTTTGGCATGACTTTGTGCCATGAGTCCAGAGACGTCCACGTTAAAAAGGGTGGCCGTATTGGCCCACTTGTAGACTCCACCATGATGTATATTTTACATTTATACCGTTCATTTAATAGGTCCCCTTGAATGGTGCGTTGACTCCAAAAATCATCCACAAACTGAACTCAGGTGGGCCATACCATCCAAATCATGTGAAGACATGCCTAAATCATATAAAAACACTTGGTGGGGCCTACCTGAATTTTGAATGTAGCTAAAACTTGGTGTGAACCCTCAAACAGGTGGGACACACGTAATGGACGGGTTGGATTACAAATAAACACTTTGGTGGGCCCTATATGGGACCCACTGTGGTATGTGTGGCTTACCACACCGTACACAACAGTGGGTGGTGACACCCACTGTGATGCAAGTGTTTTACTCACGCCGTCCGTCCACGCCAGTGGACGGTGGCCCCCACTCAGATGTATGTATTGTGTCCACGCCGTCCATCTCGTGGGCCCCTGGCCACGTGACGTTATGAACAGGTTTGGATGACAATAAACATTACAGTGGGCCCTAGGCCATGTGATTCAATGAACAGTTTGGATGCAAATAAATAGTACAGTGGACCCAGGTTGGGTAGAAAATATACATTTCGGTGGGCCCTGGGTCTATATGACCTTATCAACAGGTTTGAATGGAAAATAAACATTTTGGTGGGCCCCTTGCTACATGGCCTTATCAACAGGTGGAATGTAAAATAAACATTTTGGCGGGCCCCTTGCCACACGGCCTTAACAACAGGTTGGGTGGCAAATAAGCATTTCAGTGGGCCCAAGATTGGCTGGAAATAAATGTTATAGTGGGCCCACATGGGAGTCTACCATGATGCATGAGTTTCATCCAAACCGTCCAACCATTTTGAGATCATTTTAAGGCCATTGTTGAGGCCCATCTAAATGTATTTGTGGCCCGCCCACTAAGGCCCACTTTGTTATTTATGGGCCCATGTGTGTAGGCCCAATTGATGTATTTGTGGCCCATTGTTGAGGCTCACCTTGGTATATATAAGGCCTATGTGATTAGGCCCATTTGATGTACATAAAGCTCATATGATTGGGCTCATTTTAATGAATTCTAAGGCCCATGGGTTATAACCCATTGCAAAGGACCTAAGGCCCATTGGTGAGGCTCATTAAGGTGATCCATTTGATGAATGCAAGGCCCATATGATACGGCTCAATTGATGTACTTAAGGCCCAATTGAGTGCAACTAGGTCCATTGCAATGCGTGATCCCTCCATGGCAAATAACGATATTTATAGTAAGTAATGCCTCGGGAACAACGATGGTTAGACGTCCACATTGTAGGTACAATGTTGGTTAAATGTCCGCATTGTAACACTCCCTAAGGCCCACTAATAGGCCCATACTTGTAGTAAGTAGGCCGTCTAGGCCCATCTCAGTTATACATAGAGCCCATCTCTATATACATGTTTAGTATAAATCCATGATTCATTATCATACGCATCATATGTATGACTGATATGAGAAGTGACTGATCATAGCATATGCCTTCGGGCGAACTGTTTATGGGCTCCCTGGTAGGTGGAGTTGCCATAGTGCATGGTACACGTAGGATTGTTGCATGACTGGTAGTGTGACTCATGCACTTGCATTTGTATGATTGTCATTATTGTATGCCCTAGCGACATCAGGGCCATAGCCTCCACAGATGCATCGTGGGTGGCTGGATTGAATACCGGAAATGTTTGGTTCTAGCATACGGGTGCCATAGATGTCCCTGGGTGAAAACTTCTAAACCCGATGGTACCAGAGGATGACTCTAACGTCGAGACCGAGTGGATACATGAGCGCTCGAGGGCCGTACCAGTAGGTCGCGTCTCCCACTGTGTCGTGGTCGGTTGGAAAGGGGTGTGACCTTACCCGCCTGAGTGAGGGGGCAACTTCTAGGTTGAGTTTGACCAGCTTGAGGAATCGGTCCGCTATCGACAAGCCGGGCCCGATATTGGCAAGCGGATAGTGAGGTCTCTTCTGCTCTCCCAGTTGTGCGTTCGGATAGGGACGGCAAACTGGCGTAGAGTGTACTAGACCCCGGTGATTATCCAGAATGAAAACTGTACTGATATATGATGAGGATTGGCATGCTTGAGTTGCATCTCGCATCACATGGTCTGGATATGGCCGATCGCATTCATATCTTGCACTGTATAGCCTTGGTACGGCTGATTGCATTCACGTATTCATCAGCATAATTCCGCATTACCCTAACCTTGTATTCTGAGCACGCTCGTATTGCGCACACACTTACACCGCCCTCTAAGCTTTCTATAAGCTTATGCACGATTGATGCGTGCAGGTGACGTCAGGACGCAGCCGTAGCGTAGTAGCAGCAGGAGCGTGCAGTCGAGCCTTTGGAGTTTTGTTATTAGCACTATCTTGTATTTCCCTTTATACACCTTGTACTCAAAGTTTTTGATCATAGTGGATATTGTGATGATGTTCTTGTGGTTATTGTTCGTGGGTTATGCTTTTGGTTATGCTCATTACGGATTAAATGGATAGTAGAAATCCTCCTTGTAGCATCCCAGGATCGGAACCTGGTATATGGGTGCCGGGAGCCGAGAATGGGGTACTACGGAGGCTGTCAGCGCCAGATTCGGCGATCGAGAATTTTGTGAGCCCGGTTTCTGAGTTTGGGGCGTGACATTTACTGCGATCCAAATTCATATGATTTGGCCCGTTTTTATTGATCCAAACTTTTGACATCATCATACGATTGAAGCTGCTTTTCATGATCCAAACTCATCATATGATTAAAGTTGCTTTTCATGATCCAAACTCATCATATCATTAAAACTACTTTTCATGATCCTTGGCAATGGATCTGCTAAGTTGATCCATGCCCAAAATTTTGTAGGACCCTCTTCAGCTTTACACATGTTTCAAACTGTTCATATGATTTGGCCTATCTCTATCGATCCCAACCTTTGACATGCTTGGGCCATTTCAATGGATCAAAACCTTCCATGTGTTGGGCCATTTAGCGGATTTGAACTTCTTATATGATTCGGCCGATTCAGCCATCCAAATGCGTCATATGATTGGTACCACTTTTAGTGATCTAAACTCGTCATATGATTGAAGCCTCTTTCCACGACCCATCCCAATGGATATGTTAATTTGAACCATCTATTTGTAATATTTGAGGTTGGTTCTCATTGATCCGCTTCATTAATTTTGTAGGATCCTCTTCAGTTTTATACACAATTGAAAGGATCAAATTTCTTTTTACAATGATTTGGCCCATTTATAGTGATCCAAAACTTTGACATGGGCCTTTTCAATGGATAAAAAACATTGACTTGCTAGGTCATTCAGTGGATCCAAATTGTTCATATGATTCGGCTCATTTGGCGATCCAAACTCATCATTCGATTGAAGCTTCTTTTCATTATCCAAACTCATCGTGTGATTGAAGGTGCTTTTCATGATCCAAGGCAATGAATATGCTAAGTTGATCCATCCTTTAAATTTTATGGGACACTCTTATGCTTTACCAATGATCCAAACTGTTCATATGATCTGGCCTATTTCTAGTAATCCAAACCTTTTGACATGCTTTGGCCATTTCAATGGATCAATACGTTTGACATGCTTTGGCCAATTTAGCGGCTTTGACTTCTTATATCATTCAGCCCCTTTGGCGATCCAAATGCATTATATGATTCGTGCTGCTGTTAATGATCGAAGACTCATCATATGATTGAAGACTCTTTCCATGACCCATCCCAATGAATGTGTTTAAGTTGATCCATCTATTCATAATGTTTGAGGTTGGTTTGCAGTGATCCACATCGTTAATTTTGTAGAACCCTCTTCAATTCTATAAACAATTCAAATAATAAGGTTTCTTTTAACAACAATCCAAATTCATATGATTGGCCCTTTTCTATTGATCAAAACCTTTGACATGGGACATTTTGATGGTTAAAAACATTGACCTGCTTGGGCCGTTCAATGGATCCAAATTGTGCATATAAATTGGCTTATTTGGCTATTCCAACTCATCTTACGATTGAAGCTGCTTTTCATGATCCAAACTCATCATATGATTGAAGCTGCTTTTCATGATCCAAACTCATCATATTATTAAAGCTGCTTTTCATGACCCTTGGCAATGGATCTATTAAGTTGATCCATGCCCAAAATTTTGTAGGACCCTCTTCAGCTTTACTATTGATCCAAACTGTTCATATGATCTGGCCCATTTCTAGTGATCCAAACCTTTGACATGCTTGGGCCATTTGAATGTATCAAAACTTTTAATGTGCTTGGGCAATTTAGCGGATTTAAACTTCTTATAAGATTTGTCCCTTTCAGCAATCGAATTGCATCATATTATTTGTGTTGCTGGTAGTGATCTAAACTCATCATATGATTGAAGCCTCTTTCCATGACCCATCCCAATGGATATGTTAAGTTGAACCATATATACGTAATAATTAAGGCTAGTTTTTAGTGATCCACTTCGTTAAGTTTGTAGGACCCTCTTTGGTTCTATATAAAATTCAAAGAATCAAGTTTCTTTTTAAAATGATCCAAATTCGTATGATTCGGCCCATTTATAATGAGCCAAACCTTTGACATGGGCCATTTCGATGGATAAAAAACATTGGCATGCTGCAATGGATCTGTTAAGTTTATCCATGCCCAAAATTTTGTAGGACACTCTTCAACTTTACTAATGATCCAAACTGTTCATATGATCTGGCCCATTTCTAGTGATCCAAACCTTTGACATGCTTGGGCCATTTGAATGTATCAAAACTTTTAATGTGCTTGGGCATTTTAGCGGATTTGAACTTCTTTTATGATTTGGCCCTTTCAGTGATCCAATTGCATCATATTATTTGTGCTGCTGTTAGTGATCTAAACTTATTATATGATCGAAGCCTCTTTCCATGATCCATCCCAATGGATATGTTAAGTTGAACCATATATACGTAATAATTAAGGCTAGTTTTTAGTGATCCACTTCATTAAGTTTGCAGGACCCTCTTTAGTTCTATACAAAATTCAAAGAATCAGGTTTCTTTTTAAAATGATCCAAATTCATATGATTTGGCCCATTTATAATGAGCCAAACCTTTGACATGGGCCATTTCGACCATTCAGTGGATCCAAATTGTTCATATAAGTCGACTCATTCCGAGATCCGTACTCACCATAGGATTAAAGTGCTTTTCATGATCTAAACTCATAATATGATTAAACCTGCTTTACATGATCCTTGGCAAAGGATATGCTAAGTTGATCCATGCCTAAAATTTTGTAGGACCCTCATCGACTTTACAAATGATTCAAACTGTTCGTATGATTTGGCCAATTTCTCGTGATCGAAACCTTTGACATGCATGGGACATTTCTATGGATCAAAAACTTTAAAATGTTAGGCCATTTGGCAGATTTGAACTTCTTATATGATTCGGCACATTCAGTGATCGAAATGCATCATATGAATCCTGTTGCTATTTGTGATCTAAACTCATCATATGATTGAAGCCTCTATCCATGACCCATCCCAATGGGTAAGTTAAGGCGAACCATCTATTCGTGATATTTGAGGCTGGTTTTTAATGGTGCACTTAATTAATTTTATAGGACCCTCTTCAGTTTTATAAAAAATTCAAAGAATCAAGTTTCTTTTTATAACGATCCAAATTTATATGATTTGGCCCATTTATAGTGATCCAAACCTTTGACATGGGACATTTCGATGGATTAAAAACATTGACATGCTAGGCCATTCAGTGGATCCAAATTGTTCATACGATTCGGCTCAATCAGCGATCCAAACTCATCATAGGATTAAAGTTGCTTTTCATGAACCAAATTCATCATATGATTAAAGCTGCTTTTCATGATCCTTGGCAATGGATATGCTGAGTTGATCCCTGCCCAAAATGTTGTAGGACCCTCATCAGCTTTACGAATGATTCAAACTGTTCATATGATTTGGCCCATCTCAATTGATTAACCTTTGACATGCTTGGGCCATTTCTATGGATCAAAACCTTTCATGTGTTGGGCCATTTAGCGTATTTGAACTCCTTGTATGATTCGGCCCATTCAACCATCCAAATGCATCATATGATTCGTACTGCTGCTAGTGATCTAAACTCGTCATATGATTGAAGCCTCTTTCCATGACCCATCCCAATGGATATGTTAATTTGAACCATCTATTAGTAATATTTGAGGTTGGTTTTCACTGATCCACTTTGTTAATTTTTTAGGATCCTGTTCAGTTTTATACACAATTCAAAGAATCAAGTTTCTTTTTACAACGATCCAAATTCATATGATTTGGCCCATTTACAATGATCCAAACCTTTGACATGGGCCATTTTAATAGATAAAAAACATTGACATGCTGGGTCATCCAGTGGATCCAAATTGTTCATATGATTTGGCTCATATGGCGATCCAAAATCATCATACGATTAAAGCTTCTTTTCACGATCCAAACCCATCATATGATTGAAGTTGCTTTTCATGATCCATGGCAATGGATATGGTAAGTTGATCCATGCCCTAAATTTTGTAGGACCCTCTTCAACTTTACAATCCATAGTTTTCGTATGATTTGCCGCATTTCTAGTGATCCAAACCTTTGACATGCTTGGGCCGTTTCAATTGATCAAAATCTTTGACGTGCTTTGGCCATTTTAGCAGATTTGAACTTATATGATTCGGCCCATTCAGCGGTCCAAATGCATCGTATGATTCATGCTGCTCTTAGTGATCTAAACTCTTCATATGATTGAAGCCTCTTTTCATTACCCATCTGAATGGGTATGTTAAGTTGATCCATCTATTAATAATATTTGAGGTTGGTTCTCAGTGATCCACATCATTAATTTTTTAGGACTCTCTTCAGTTCTATACACAATTCAAACAGTCAGGAACGATCCAAATTCATAAGTTTTGGCCCATTTCTAGCGATCCAAACCTTTGACATGGGCCATTTTGTTGGATAAAAAACATTGACATGCTTGGGCTAGTCAGTGGATCCAAATTCTTTATAGGATTCGGCTCATTCGGCAATCCAAACCCATCATATGTTTGAATTAGCTTTTCATGATCCAAACTCATCATATGATTGACGCTGCTTTTCATAATCCATGGCAATGGATATGTTAAGTTAATCCATGCCCTAAATTTTGTAAGACCTTTTTTCAGCTTTACAAATGATCCAAATTGTTCATATGATTTGGCCCATTTCTAGTATCCAAACCTTTGACATGCTTTGGCCAAATGATGAAGCATGTCAGTTGAGTTTTCAGATTTCTGAACTATGCTGCAACATGAGAGGTTTTCTATCAGTTGTTGCAAGGTTTTCAGGATGAGGTGCTGTCGGAAAATAAGGCGGTTGGTCGGATTCTCGCGGAAAAGGTGAAATTGGTGTGGGTGCTGCTTTTAAACCATGCTTGTTTGTATCCCTGAATGCAAATGCTTCCAAGTCTTGCCATAAATCTTCTGTTTCTTTGTGCATAATAATATGGTGCTCATACGATATGGGGCATTTTGTATTGCCATAAAGGTTTTATCTCATAAGGATGATGTATCTGATACTAGGAATTTGTTTTGCCTCAATCGGAATTGCATAATGAAATTTATTATAGTAGTATGAATTGTTTAAGCTCTTAGCTGTATGAATTGTGGTGATCTAATATGCTGCTTCTGTTCTCACACAATGATGGTAACTAATGTATATTCTGTTTTGGGTAAACTGATTTTATTTTCAGTTTATGGTCGGTCTGCTTGAATTGAAACTTTTAAGATTAACCTAAGTAGTTGATTTTTATGCAACTTTTATGGTCCTGCCCTACTGAGTAGTTTATTTTGTCCAAAATGCACAAGGACAGTGAAGCTGTTCTCTGTCAAGTAGACATGGATAGATTTTCTTGTCACAAGTCTTGTTGACTACCTCGAACTTGCAAATACTTGTGGAGGATTATGTTTTCAGATCTTAGCTAATAAGTTGTTTTGATATTTACAACCAATGTGGATGTTTCCAACACAATGAAAATGGCCATTTGGTAATATTCTGCAGATCCAATGCAGTTTGGCTGTATTCCCCTATCATCTTTGTATTTGACAGTATTTACTTGGTTTTATTTGTTGAACATCTTCTTTTACGGGAGAGGCTTATCTGAATCAGAAATACATTTTCTTAAGGAACTATTCAGGTTACTTTTTGGCTGCGAGTTCCTTTATATATATATATATATATTTGTAGCTTCTTTTTAAGTTTAGAGTCATGAATTCATTATTAGAATATGGGATAACTGTTTCAGTTTTTTAGAATTCTGATGAAAAGTTTCTGTAATGAATACTAGCAGTTCCAACTTGTAAGAGGTTGTATAGGAGAAGCTATTTTTTATGAAGGCAGAGTGTGATGATCCATGATAATGTGCACAGCCACCACAACCTAGACCATTCAAAATGTGTGCCTTATTCATCCAAAAGTGAGTCTGAACATGGTCCAAGTTTAACAAACAGTTCTATGATGTTTTGCATGTCCCCAGTCAATCTGATTTTGGGTTATGTTCCATTTAAATTGAGGTCCATGACTTGGGCCTTTTGAATTGATGTATGGTGGGTATAAAATTGGTAGAGTTTTTGAAAATCCTCCAATCTAGGGTCACTGAGTGTATGGCCTTTGTTCTTGGGCTGGGTGCATTAAGTGATACCACACACATTATGGCAAATTAGACTTCGCAAACGCAATGTACCTCCTAGAAGGATTATTCTTTCAAATCATTGCATGTTATGCTGAAGCCCAGCAGGCTGAATTCTTTGCTGGGGTCTTCGGAGGATGCTACCGAACACTAGAGAAAGTTGGAATGGTAAACCTATGAAAACAAGTGGGCCATCTCCTTTGGCGCAAAGACATCCGGCATTGTTCGAAAAAAAGGTGCGCGTCTTTATATCAATGGCTGCTCTTCTTTCTGATGCTGTAGGTTTTTAATTAGAAGTGACTTGACAAAACTAGAAGTAAAGACTCCACTTTCTTGACAAATTATCTTGCTAGTCATTTCTAGACTCTGTTTCATGAAAAGCATAAATGGTAGTGCATGTTCTACTCTTTCTGCAGGATAGGTTGGCTGCTCAAATTTAGTACAATTTGTGTGGAAAAAATCTGTCTTACACCCGATCTGAATATTCTGTTGGCTGTCTATGATAATCTATTTTCTGTAGGATCTTGAAGAATTCAAAATTTATTAGACCTGATTTCAATGTAATCCTATTCAGATTACCCAAATCTAAATTTCAAAATTCAGATTTTAAGCCTAATAGCAGGTTCCTGAAATCCATATAGGACATGGATTTTGCCAAATCCCAACTTACACTGCTAAGCCACAAAATATCTTGCCAATCATTAGATACTGTTTTCATGAAAGCATAAATGGCAGTGCATATTCTACTCTTTTCATGGGCTTGGTTGGCTGCTCAAATTTAGTACAATTTGTGTGGAAAAATCTCTCTTACATCCGATCTGAATATTCTGTTGGTTGTGCCTATGACAATCGGTTTGCTGTAGGATTTTGAAAAATTCGAATTTTAATAGTCCTGATTTCAATGTAATCCTGTTCAGATTACCCAAATCTAAATTTCAAAACTCAGATTTTAAGCCTAAAAGCAGGTTCCAGAAATCCCTGTAGGACTTGGATTTCACCAAAATCCAAATTATATGGGAGAAGGACTAGACGATGATAATGATCCTTGAGCTCCAAACAAGAATCTCTACCAAGAAACTCTATCGAAGTTCCTATTCGCAGACGAGCTAGAGCAACTAAACTCAATTTGAAATGAGTTTACCAACACTAAAGTACTTAATGATTATAGTAACAAAAAGAAAAAAAAAAAAAAAGAAGAAAAGAAAAGGCTAACAAGGACAAAACAAACCGATTCACAAATCAAATGAATGACGCTCACGGCAGTTCATTTAGCATTGCAGAACTTGCAAGATCTCATAAAACTAGCATTTGCATATATTTGTAAACTGAAGTGCATAATAGAAAATGCATTATCAATGAAAAGAACTGAAAGTGGCATACTGTGGTGGTTGATGGTCGTACTGAATGACAACTCTTTAACAGATTATTTTCATTTAGTCTAAAATATTTAGCAATGCATCCTTTATGCATACTGAATGACAACTCTTTAACAGATTATAGGTTGCATTTTGTTGCATCAAGTATCTTGAAATTTGTTAAATTTCATTATTAATCAATCTAATATGGTATAGAATATCATGACATGGTGCATCCAAGTGCCTTGATTAAAAATCTAGAAGTTGTGTGTAGCTTATGCAGCTTACGCCCCACACTTCAAAGGGGTGAACGCTATGCTACACGCTATTCGCTATTTAAAACACCGAATAGGAAATGCTAATGTCCCACCTTCATTGGGAAGTTAGCAACGTCCTTGGCACTATTAAATGACACAAGGATGACCAATCGTCCATTTGGACTGTCCATTCCTTCACACATATATGGGCAACCCATGGTGCAAAAAGAACACCAATTGGATGCTTATAAACATCCAATTAATATATAGCATGGAATGAATAAAAGAGGCCTGGTAGCGGTTTCTTGGAGGTAGGTTGTTCTAGTTCCTCGGTTGCATATTTTGGGCTATCTGGAGTTGTATAGTGTGAGGCCTGGTGTTGTTGATCTATTGGTGATGATCTGTGGGGGTTCTGAATGGATGGCGGTCGGTGTTATTGTCAATTGGGTTATTGCTGGTGTTGGATTCGGGGTGCTTATGTTTGTATGGGTGATGTTCAGGGGCTGTGAATGGGTGGTGTCAGTGCTTGTGGAGAAGTTGGCCGATGATCGAGTTGCTGTTGAAGTTGGCTTTCCCTATGCTCTTCCCATGGCCCCTCTATTTATGCTAGCCGTTGATGATGGGAGTGCTTGTGCCACACTATTATAAAATGTGACTGATTCATTAGAACTGTCATCAATTGAAACCTAACAATTTTTTAATCGACACATATGTTACATATTCACATATGGGCGGGGCCAACATGTTGAGAGGTATATGGGAGAGCATGTTGTACTTTGTACAGTGTGCTTTGGTACTGAAGTTTGAGGGTGAGAGCTTGTACTTTGTACAGTATGTTAGGTTGTCAGTTTGTACAAGTGCAGCTCATGTTTCACTTATCTAGACCATTGATAAGACTGGTCTAATCTAGATCTCATGTGCCCGACTGAAATCCCCATATTAGAAAATCCTAGCCATGATATCCATGGCTATTTCTTGGTTTTTTTTTTTTTTTTTTTGTTCTATCATAGAGCCTTACCCATGATTAGTGGGGGCCCTTCCAGAAATTCACAGTGGCACAGGGCTGGACCCTGGCTAAAGAGGGGGTTTGGAAATAGTTTTCTTGGTTGGATGTGGAAGTTACTCAACTCCATTATAACTCATTGACATCCTTTGTACAAGCTTTTTGTATTTGTGCTCTTTTTTTCTTTTCTTTTCTTTCTTTATTTATTTTTTTACTTTTTTACTTTTTTTGTCAAATGGCCCTCAATAGAGTGGAATAGCGGAACATGATTCAAGTAGCTGATGATGAAGATTGTCAAAATTTTGGTGAGGCATAATGACATTGCCTTTGTTAGTTATTTGAGCAACAAAACTTTTGCCAAGCTGACTCCAGATAGCTGGAACAAGACTGTAATTTAATACGACATGACATTATCACATTTGATGATGACTATTTTACATATATTTGATGTTTTATCACAAAAATTCCAGTTTTGTTGTCTGAAATATGCAAGGTCATATGGATTAAGGATTTTGTACTGAAATCATCTTCCTCAATATGATTTCAAATTCTACTCATGTAAGTAGAGTTTTGTACTGAAATCATCTTCCTCAATATGATTTGAAATTCTACTCATTTAAGTAGTGATAGCAATTCCTGTTTCAATTTCTTCTCCTTAACTTTTTATTTAAAATACAATTACTTTGCATTTATTATCAACATATTCCCAGTATCCAAACCATTGATAAGACTGGTTTAAACTAGATCTCATGCGCTCGACCGAAATCCCCATATTAGAAAATCCTAGCCATGATATCTTTGGCTATTTCTTGTTTTTTTTTTCCCTATCATAGAGCCTTACCCATGATTAGTGGGGGCCCTTCCAGATATTCGCAGTGGCACAAGGCTGGACCTGGCCAAAGAGGGGGTTTGAAAATAGTTTTCTTGGTTGAATGTGGAACTTTGTTGCATTTTTGTTCTCAATCATGCATTGCTGACCACCATTTGATGGGTTAGGATTTTCCCAATCTGTTCTATTAGCTATCCACCAAAGGGCCATCATATCAACAGTTCAGCTCCTTGAAAGATGGGCCCCACGTGTACCAACAATGGATTTAAGTAGCGATTTTGGATTGTGATTCACATGGGGATTGAAACCAAATGACTTGCCCCAACTTGGTCTGTTTTGGTCCTGTCTCAGTTTGTTGACTAATTTCATTTCAGTTTGAAAACCGATGTGACTCAGACAATGCCCGAGTCGTATCAGATGATTTTTTCAAATCATCGCACCAACTGAGAATTCGAGCACCTGTACTAATGGTTCCAAGAGGTAGCCTGCCTAAAATCAAATGCGAATCAAGGCCCAAAGCTTATACCAATACATGGGCCTAGTGGGCAATCATACAAAGCCCAACTCATAAGCAATATTGTGGGCTCATAAGCAAGATATGAGCCCAAACATAAGGGTCATAAACCCACATTGTGGTGGGCATAATGGGCAGCCCATTATTCAATCTATATGGGCAATCTTTAAGTCTAAATCAAGTGAATTGGGCCTTACAACTTGGCCCATGTTTATAGTTAATTTGGTGGGAATCCAAAGGCCTAACTACTTGTGTAATCAGACCCATAAGCCCATCACAATAATACGGTAAATATAGGCCCAAAGGTCTAATGGGCCGATCGAGAAAGTTCCAGTCCAACAAGGCCTACATACATGGACCCAATTAAATCCAACTGGGGTGGGCCTCAAGAGTGCACTAATTAAGCTCAAAAATACTGTAGGAAGATGATAAGATATATGTACGAAACATCTTTAAATCTGGTGAATCTGGTGGGCCATACTACCCCAAAACAAAATTTATGGGCAGCTACTTTGGGCTATTGCTGAAATTCTAGCTCACCCACTTTCTGGGCATGCTGGAGTCCAACAATAATTAATTATATAAATATTTTGTTCCCTAGTGACTCATACATGTCACAGTGGGTCCCACCAAATGAAAGGAGTGGATACAACACATATCAAGTGGGCCAGCTGCTGGACTGGAGGTCTAGCAACAACCCAATATGGTTGGTGTCCTAGGGTGGACGGTCATAGGGCCATGGTCGGCTGCCCTAAAAAGGCATCAAAGTGGGCCCCACATGTGGATGTCCCATTGGGAGGTGAGCCATGTCCATGTGGGCCATAATATGGAAGGACGACGTGGATAAAACCATACATCGAGGTGGGCCAAAACGTGGTGGACGGCCAGTCCATGGCTAGACGCCAGCCCAGCTGGGACGTCCAGCTATGGCTGCCAGTCTAGTAGCAATACTTCTTATTTGGGTGGAAAATTGGTGGCCCACACTCCCAAGATGGGTCCCAACATGATGGGCCAATTAGGGAATCATAAACCCAAACAAAACATGAAGAAAACACATGGACAACAAGGTAGGAATTTGAAATATGTTGCACAAATATGTTGTTGTCCATACAATGTTCATCAAAAAAAAAAATGGGTCCAGACTTGCGTAAGAGGGAATAGATATACAATTCACATCATGGACCTATCACATGCATGACCTAAAATCAAGATGAATGGTTGGGATGTCATCCCCACCATGATTCTAAGGTCTAGATGACCCATCATGCTATGAAATCAAAGGATACCACCATGATGGGGTCCATAGAAGAGAAACCCCATGCATGGATCATGCATGCATAAGATGGGCTATTTGGCCACATCTAAGGGATTGTGTAGAATCTCCACCATTGATTGGTGCGTCCTACACCTTCCTCATGAAGAAATGAGAAGATCTAGACTATTGAAATCAGATTTGTACATTAGAGGAACACCCACCTTGGATCTCCACCAAACTCAAGCTCTAAGCTCCTAATGCACCATGGAAGCAAGATCAATGGGTAAGATTGGTTTGGTATGGATGGATGAAGAGAAAATGGAGGAGAGGAGGGCTGAAATGGGAAGGGATGGTGGGGACGTCCAAGGTCTCTCTCTTGCTAGGGGAAGAATGAAATGAGAAAAGAGAATGAGAGGGAAAGAAGAGGGGAGTTGTAAAAAGTCCATCATTACAAGAGGCTTGAAAAGAGCAACCATCATGCTCTCTCTAGGGAAGGGAGGCTTGGGTTAGAGAGCTCATCATGGGCTAGCAAAAGAAGGGCTATATGGGGGCTATAGGGTAGGGATGGGTGATGTTGGTGGTGTGGGTAGTGTAGAAGATGGAAGTTTGGGTGGTGTGTGTATACAAAGGGAGTGAGCCACTTTGGAAAATGCGCTCTCCACACTAGGTGGGTCACATGATCATGATCAAATGACTAGAAATGAAATACCTACAACTTATGATCTACACATCGAATGAGTGCACAGGACGTGGCGTTGGAACTGCGGCGACGATGCGGTTGCAATGACATCGGTCTTAGGTCGAAACGGGTTGTGTTTATATGACCGAACTTAAGGGGCATCACAAATGAAATCTATAGGTCGCGGGTCGCCGGAATTCGACCGGTAGGACCGCGTGACCTAAGGAAACGACGTGCATACTTGGGTTAGGGTCTTATGGTGTTCCCTCGCATCCCACAAGCCACCCCACTCTAATCTAATGTGAAAATGCCCCGCATTACTAAGGCTTTGTATTACACTTGATACCCAGGCACTCAGAAATTGTATTCGTGTTGTATATCAGTTTAAATAAAATCAACTAGATTGTGCAACCCACTATTGCCAAGTCACAATCCTAAGATCGGATTGGTTAAACAAACAATAACCTCTTATTCCTGGATACTTGATTGTGGCAGTAAGATTGTTGGATATTTTTCATTTTTAATGGTCCAATAAATTTCCACCAATATAATAATCAGGTAGTCAAATGACTGTCGATCTTTAATTAGGATCAAGATAAAAAAAAACAGTCAGACTCTTACTTAAAGATGAAGTTAGGCTTGGATAAGGACACTACTTGATTAGGAAGTCACTCATAACAAAATGTTTTTTTTTTTTTTTTTAGTTGAAAATACTTGGGCATAATTTAAAATAGACAAATTTTATGCATCATGTTGAAAAGGATTCTGATTCAGAATAAAAAACTAGGAAAATTTTAATGATTAAGAAATAAATTGATGGGAAGAATACCAAAGGATGAGTTACTCTAAAATAAAATCAATACATTAAAGAATTTGATCCTCATATTCCAATTGATACTTTCTATTGTCAAAGTGCTAGGGAAAAAATTTTAGAAGTCGGTGACATAGAGGCCCACTTTTTTATCACTGAAAATGTTCATATATGCTGGATGAGGACCACCTTTTGATGAATATAATTTGCATGAGACCGAATGAAATTCTATATCACCTAATTCCACTTAATACCTTGCGCCAAATGGGCCCTTCGATTATTGTGGTTGCTTTTAGTGATCTAAACCATGATGTATGTATTGTATCCACACCGTCCATCCATATGGAGAGGTCATTTTAGGGCATGAACCAAAGAATTGAGTCAGATCCAAAGCTCATGACGCCCACCGTTGCACAACAGTGCAGATGGAACTGCATTCTAGGTGGAGAATGCAGTGAGCGGTTTACAGTCAAGGTGTAGGTTGCACAAAAGGTCTTTAGGGTGATTTGGTAGAATGCAAGTCAACGTGTAGATTGTTGTGTAGGAAGCCTTAGATTCTGCCAATTTATTGTGTAGTGAAGTCTTGTTTCTGTTAGACCAAAAAATGGGGTGAATTCTTAGTTTACACGCTGTGAAGATTTACACGTTTTTTGTTAGATCAAAATATGTAGTTGCTTTGGTTTAGTTGGATTGAAGGTTACATCCGGTCCGATTGAACATGTTACGCAGCTTGGGATGAGATTTTCTCAAGGGGCTTGGTTTTTCCTAGGTGCGCAATGCAAGGAGAAATCGGTTTTGTTTGTAATAGAAGAAGGTGAATGGAAACTCTTAAGGCTTTTGATTATAGTGAATTTTTGTCACTTTGTGCCGTGTTTTTTTTTTTTTTCTTGCAAAGGTTTTCAAAGTTAAATATCTTTTATTCGTGTGATTGCTTCATTAGTTACTGTTTATTTGAATGTCCTATATTCATTGAACGTGCTTCCGCAAAGTGTACAGATTCACATTGGTGTTAGATATGAATTTCTAATATCTAGGGTTGACCCAGGTTTGTTGTGACTCGGTTTACGTTGTAGTAGCAGCGTGACAAGAGCATGAACTCCAGTAGAAACCCAATCCAATAATTGCATACCATATCATAATATATGCTTGGAGTTAGGGTGGTTGTGCTTCATGATTCATGGGTGGCACCAAGGGAAATAGCTTGGAAGGTGAGCATTGTACACTATTTCCCAAATCATGCGATCTACAACAATCACGGATGAAATAGAGCGTGAACTCCAACAGAAACCCAGTCCAATAATTGGATACCACATCATAATTTATGCTTGGAGTTAGTGTTGTTGTGCTTCATGATTCAGATGGGCATCGCCAAGGGAAATAGCTTGGAAGGTGAGCATTGTACACTATTTCCCAACCATATGATCTACAACAATCATGGATGGAATAGATTTGGTCACTCTGCGAGGATAGAAATTATTTCACACATGTCATACCCTAAAATTAAGTCAATGTAGATACACCATGAGACAAGAATTAAGATTTTGATTATTTGACTGTGGACTGGTGTGCGTTTATTGGACGTTTATTGGACAGTTGACAATAAAACTATCCACAGTCCTATTCACATAAACAAATATTTGCCAATCAAATGCTATGATTATTCAAACAAACTATGTTTTAATGTGTACTAACAAGCTAACCCAAAAAAAGAAAAAAAAGAAAAGAAAAAGAAGGTTAGATGATAAATAAATACCACGATGGCCCTGAAAAGATTTCTACTTTGGGGCCATCGTGACCTCTGCTTGGTGTAGTGTGGCCCACTCGAACCTTGACTTACATCTTTTCTGAGCTTTTGCCTTGAAATGAACTTTCCAATGGAGGACTGCAATAAAAAACATATCAAGTTATTATGAGTACGTGCGAATCGAGCACGGATAAGGTGTTCCCCGTATCACTAAGTGGATGTTACCTTTACCATAGGGCTCACCTTGAAGATATGTAGTGTATCCACTCCCTCCATCCGTTTTTACAGACCATTTTACAATACGATCCCAAAAATTAAGCACATCGAAGTCTCAGGTGGATCACACCGCAAGAAACAGTGATGATTTAATGCTCACCACTAAATACTTCCCGAGGTTCACTGTAAGCAGACATAATGTTTATTTCCCATCTAAATCGTTGATAATGTGAAAAAGAATCTGATTAAGGTTAAAAAAGAATAATATGTTGATCCAAAACTTTTGCGGCCTACAAAAAGATTTTAACGATCATTCACCACTTTTTCTAGTAGTGTGGTCCACTAAAGATTTCTCTTCTTAGTTTTTTGTATAATATCAATACATAAGATGAAAAAACGGAAGAACGACGTGGATATGAAAATATTCATAAAGATGGGCCCCACACGGTAATGGTAAGACGCCCCTCTCGCATATCAAGCGTCATCTCCTGGTACGCGGTAAAACCTGTGGGGCCCACCGTATTTATGTAATTTTATCCCCTTCGTCCATCCATTTTAACAGATAATATTATTGCATTGGCTAAAATAATGAAGCATACAAAAAGCTATAGTGACCCATACCATAGGAAACAGTGTAAATTGAACTTCTACCATCCAAAAGTTCTTGGAGGTCATGGAAAGTTTTGGTTGAAGCTGATATTTGTGTTTTCACTTCGTCCATGTCTTTGTGATCTTATGAACAGGTTGGATGGCGAACAAACATCACTGTGGCCATAAGAAGTTTCAACGGTGGAAATCATTATTCCCACTGTTTCCTGTGGTATGGTCCACTTGAGCTTTGGATAGGCTTTAATTTGGGGCTAACCGTTAAAATGATCCGGAAAAACGGATGGACGGCTTTGATAATGCAAATACACTAACGGTGGACAAAACTGAATTTAATAAGTGCGATAAGAGCGTACTGTACCCAATCCGACTTCCATATGCGGATTTCCTGCGAAAGCCTTTGACACAAACGTCTTCGCTGGTACTACGTGGGGTCCACCGTGATGTTTCTAAACAATCCACCCCGTCCACCGTGATGAGACCAAAAGTTGGATGAATCCAAAACCCAAGTGAGCCGCACGAAATGAAACACTGGAGACTCTGTGATCACCGTTTAAACACTTGTATGCTCACAAAATTTTAGTATAAGGCTAATATTTTTATATTTTCATTTTATCCGACTGATAATGAACTTATAAACAGTTTGGATGGCATACAAACATTAATACAGAGCCCAGTAAGGTTTCAACGGTGGAAAACTCTTTCTCCAGCTCGTTGGGCGCCTTGAGTTTTGGGAAGCGGATTGGCTACTTTGAATTGACGTCAGCAAGTTAGGTAGATCTGATCATGAGTTATATTTTATATCAAAACCGTCAATCCATTTGGCAAGCTCGTCTTAAGGCGTGCGACTAAAACTAAGAAAGATCTAACCATCAACTGGACCACACTGCAAAAAAGCAGTAGGGGATTGAATGTCTCCCATTGAACCCTTTTTGGGTTCACAGAAGTTTTGGATCAATACGAAGTTTATTTTTTGTCTTAATTCAGGTCTTCGTGACCTCATGAACAAATGGGACGGAAAATAAACGTTATAGTGGGCCCTACGAATTGTTTAAGGGTGAAAATCATCATCTCTGCTGCTATTTGTGATGTGGTACTTATGATATTTGGATATTATTCATTTTTTGGGTAATGCTCTAAAATGATCTCTAAAAATAGATGAACGGTGTAGATATAATAAATACATCACCGTGGGGCCACGTAACTTTGATCTCCTTTGAACCGTTCGTACAACTTGGAGCTGGGCGTCAGTGCTTGTCTTCGCACGACACGTGCCTACAGCAGCTATATAGCTGGTGTGTGGTACACCAGCCATTCCGCTTCCGAGTTTTGGATCCAGCTGAGTTTTGGTCTAATGACCTACAACGATCGGAAAAAACGGATGGACGGGGTGGATTTTTCAGAAACATTATCGAGGGCCCCACGTAGCATCCTAGCTAAATCCGCGTCCGTATGTAACGGAGGCTTGCTTAATGCAGAAGCAAACCCGATTCAAATATCTCCGACTCAAATTTGAATCTCTACTAACGTCTCACAATCACGCACAACGGTATTTTCTCGCCCCCTCGTCGCCTTCTCGCTCAAGAACACCCCCGTCCCCAAGAATCCTCGTCTCTCTCTGGTCCTCTAACTCTCTTTCTCGCCCTCTCGTCCCAAAATCTCTGCGATGGGAAAGTTCGTACTCTCGTGGTGGAGAAAGGCGTCCTAAGGCGTTGCTCCGGCACCTCATCCCAGATCCTAGCTCTCCCCCAATCCCTGTCTACCACCCGCTCTCCTACATCTCCAAGATCCAACCCGACTCCCTCGGTATCTGTTGCATCGTCCCCCCCAAGAGCTCGGCCCCACCCTTTGCCCTCGACCTCTCCTCCACGTTCCCATCAATGAGGATCTCTGATCAGTGGGATTTTTTTTTTCTTTTTCATGTAAGCCATCCATCAAGGGACCCAATAGATGAATGCTCTGGTCACCATTTGGTGGGGTAAAAGGGCAGTCCTCTTTAACAATGACAGAAATCAACTACTGAATTCTTGCATTGTAATTGCAATCTCAAACAGAAAATAGACTGTTATCTTGATTTCTTGCTGTCGGAAGGGAAAATGCTGACAGAAGAACAACTGGCCATGTTGGTCTGGGAAGCAATCATTGAAACATCAGCTACTACTCTGGTAACAACAGAATGGGCTATGTATGAACTTGCGAAAAACCCCAAGAATCAGGTAGCTCTCTCAGTAGATTCAATCATCTCTTCATCTTTACCTTTTCAGTTTTTTATGTTTCTGATTCCGATTGTTGTTCTAGGACCGTCTATACCATGAGGCTGAGATTGCAATACTTGATATACAGCTGCAAAAGGGCACAAATACAAGATATTCAAACCATCCTTGATCTTGGCTATGGACAAGGACCATTTACTTCACATGTTGCTCTGAAGCATGGGAATTGTCGTTTTACAGCTGTTACTGACTTGATCTCTCAGAAGGGCTTCATAAAGGAGCAATGAAAGTAAGACTTTAAATCGTATTAAAGTGGATTAGTTTGTAGATGTGCTTCCTTGGATTGTATATGTAAATCTGATACTCTTATGCATGGTTTGCATCTTAGAATTATTCTTGAATGATACCGGCAGCAATTGCACCTACTGGTAGCATTACGTAGATCTTAGCTAGACAACTGTCTGTATAAAATCAACTCTCTTAGTCAGACAATATATCCCTATAAAATCAACTCCGTTTACACTTAGGTTGACCACAACCAGATATGCACTATTAACCATCCAAGGGCTTCTTGGATGACCTTATATGAGCGATTGTGCAAAAAGTAAGTTTGGTCGATTTCAGTGTGGCACCCAAACAGGACCTTATATTGTCTACAAAAAGATATGATTGTTGAGGAAAAATCTCTAAGCATGTTAAATACAATCAGAGAATCCCATTGAAGAAGTTATATCAGATAACTTTCCACATTCATTCCTTAGGAACATTCAGCTATCAAATGTTGAGATTAAATTACCAGATGTAAATGATCTTCTCTCATCCTAAAATCAAAGCTTATTATTTGAATCATGCAGATTGAACCAGTAGTACTTAAACCTCATTTGATATTTCTGTATTTGATACAAAAATGCTATTTTGCTGTATCTCTAGATCGAAGTATTGTACATGGGCCGCAATAAAAAAGAAAAGCTACTTTCAAGGTTTTTTTTTTTTTTTTTCAAACGATACTATTGTCAAGATTTTCCCCGCAACATTAGTGAAGAAAGTTGCAGGATTCTTCTTCCTTCTTGCTCCTCCCACTTTGAACTTGTGCTCTATTGCACTCCCAGCTTTTTATACCTTTTGACATTTTGAAATAGTTGCTTTTCCTTTCCAAATCTTGTATCGCTTCTGTTCATGCTTCGAGAAACTATATATAACAGTTAGGTTTTTTTGGCTTGATCTGAAACAAAAAAAAATCAAATCAAATTAATCAATCACCCAAAGACAGTAAACAAGAAGATTGAAAAATGGGAAAGAAAGAAAACTCGAATCTCAGAAAATGTAAAAGAAAGAGATCTACAGGTCAGGGAGATGTTTATTCAGATATAAAAGAAAAGAAGACCTCCATATATATATCTATTTCCCCCTACTTGTGGAAAAAATAGTGATGCAAACTGTTTTCCATTTCAAGGAAATTATAGATATTGGTTTCTTTCAAAATGCTAGACTTTCCAGGTGTTTTTCATTTTCAAGCTTTTAGAGAATACTGTGGTTTCTTACTTTAATATTTTCATGAAAAACAGAACTCCAAGCTAAATAATAGAATTTTTGTTAGAATCTGCAGTTATTTCCAGAGGATTCATGTTAGTTTTCCACATGCATGTTTTAGTTTCTCTCTATTAAAAGTAATGATTTTCATTGACTGATTATATGAAACTCTCGTAGGTGATAGTTTGATTGGTTTGGTTAGAGATATAATCAAATAGCCTATGTTATGTTATCTGTTGTTTTAGTTAACTTCTTTTGGTGATCTTAGAACCAGTTCTAAAACCCAGAACCAACTCCTGGCTATATGATTTGGCCCATTTCTAGTGATCCAAACATTTGACATGCTTGGGCCATTTTAATGGAGCAAAACCTTTGATGTGCTTGGGCCATTTTAGCGGATTTGAACATCCTATATGATTCAGCCCTTTCAGCGATCCATATGCATCATATGATTCGTGCTGCTGTTAATGATCTAAACTCATCATATGATTGAAGCCTCTTTCCATGACCCACCCCAATGGATATGTTAAGTTGATCCATCTATTCATAATATTTGAGGTTGGTTCTCAATAATCCACATCATTAATTCTATAGGATCATCTTCAATTCTATATGCAATTCACATAGTCAGGTTTCTTTTTACAATGATCCAAATTCATATAATTTGGCCCATTTCTAGTGACCCAAACCTTTAACATGGGCCATTTCAATGGATAAAGAACATTCACATGCTTGGGCCATTTAGTGGATCCAAATTGTTGATATGATTCGGTTCATTCGGCGATCCAAACTCATCATACGATTGAAGCTTCTTTTCATGATCCAAACAAATCATATGATTGAAGCTACTTTTCATGATCCATGGCAATGGATATGCTAAGTTGATCCATGACCTAAATTTTGTAAGACCCTCTTCAGCTTCACAAATGATCCTAATTGTTAATATGATTTGACACTTTTGTAGTGATCCAAACCTTTGATGTGCTTTGGCCATTTCAGCGGATTTGAACTTTTCATATGAGTCGGCCCATTTAGTGATCCAAATACATCATATAATTCGTGTTGCTGTTAGTGATCTAAACTAAACTCATCATATGATTGAAGCCTATTTCCATGACCCATCCCAATGGGTATGTTAAGTTGATCCATCTATTCATAATATTTGAGGTTGGTTCTCAGTGATCCACATTGTTAATTTTGTAGGACCCTCTGTTCTATCCACAATTCAAACAGTTTATTTTTATTTTATTTTATTTATTATTATTTTTTACAACGATACAAATTTATATGATTTGACCCATTTCTATTGATCCAAACCTTTGACATGGGCCATTTTGATGGATAAAAAACATTGACATGCTTGGGCCATTCAATGGAACCAAATTGTTCATATTATTCAGATCATTCGGTCATACATACTCATCATACGATTGAAGCTGCTTTTCATGATCCAAACTCATTATATGATTGAGGTTGTTTTTCGTGATCCAAAGTCATCATATGTTTGAAGCTACTTTTCATGATCCATGGAAATGGATACGCTTAGTTGATCCATGCCTTAAATTTTATACGAACTCTTTAGCTTTACGAATGATTCAAACTATTCATATGATTTGTCCCATTTCTAGTGATCCAAACCTTTGACATGCTTGGGCCATTTCAATGGATTAAAATCATTGATTTGCTTTGGCCATTTCAGTGGATTTGAACTTTTTATATGATTCGACCCATTTAGCGATTCAAATACATCATATGATTCGTGTTGCTATTAGTGATCTAAACTCATCATATGATTGAAGTCTCTTTCCATGACCCATCCCAATGGATATGTTAAGTTGATCCATCTATTCATAATATTTGAGGTTGGTTCTTAGTGATCCACATCTTTAATTTTGTAGGACCCTCTTCTGTTCTATCCACATTTCAAACAGTCTGTTTTTTCTTACAATGATACAAATTTATATGATTTGGCCTATTTCTATTGATCCAAACCTTTGACATGCTTGGGCCATTCAATGGAACCAAATTGTTCATATTATTCGGATCATTCGATCATACAAACTCATCATACAATTGAAGCCGCTTTTCATGATCTAAACTCGTCATATGATTGAAGTTGTTTTTCGTGATCCACAGTCATCATATGATTGAAGCTACATTTCATGATCCTTGGCAATGGATATGCTTAGTTGATCCATGCCCTAAATTTTGTAGGAATCTCTTCATCTTTACAAATGATCCACACTATTCATATGATTTGGCCCATTTCTAGTGATACAAACCTTTGACATGCTTGGGTTATTTCAGTAGATCAAAACCTTTGACGTGCTTGGGCAATTTCATTAGATTTGAACTTCTTATATGATTCGACCCATTCAGTGATCCAAATGCATCATATGATTCATGCTGCTGTTAGTTATCTAAACTCATCATATGATTGAAGCCTCTTTCCATGACCCATCCCAATTGATACATTAAGTTAATCCATCTATTCATAATATTTGAGGTTGGTTCTCAGTGATCTACATTGTTAATTTTATAGGGCCCTCTTTTATTCTTTCGACAATTCAAACAGTCAGGTTAGGTTTTTTTTTTTTTTTTTCAACGATACAAATTTATATGATTTGGCCCATTTCTATTTATCCAAACCTTTGACATGGGCCATTTCGATGGATAAAAAACATTGACATACTTGGGCCATTTTGTGGATCGAAATTGTTGATATGATTCGGCTCATTTGGAGATCCAAACTCATCATACGATTGAAGCTGCTTTTCATGATCCAAACTCATCATATGATTAAAGTCGCTTTTCATGATCCATGGCAATGGATATGCTAAGTTGATCCATGCCCTAAATTTTGTAGGACCCTTGTCATCTTTGCAAATGATCCAAATTGTTCATATGATTTGGCCCATTTCTAGTGATCCAAACATTTGACATGCTTGGGCCATTTCAATGGATCAAAACCTTTGACGTGCTTTGGCCATTTTAGCGGATTTGAATTTCTTATATGATTCGGCCCATTCAGCAATCCAAATACATCACATGATTCGTGTTGTTGTTAGTGATCTAAACTCATCATATGATTGAATCCTCTTTCCAAGACCAATCCCAATGGATATGTTAAGTTGATCCATCTAATCATAATATTTGAGATTGGTTGTCAATGATCCACATCGTTAAATTTTTAGGACCCTCTTCTGTTTTATCCACAATTCAAACAGTCAGGTTTCTCATTACAACGATACAAATTTATATTATTTGGCCCATTTCGCTCGATAGAAAACATTGACATACTTGGGCCATTCAATGGATCCAAATTGTTCATATGATTCGGATCATTCGGTGATACAAACTCATCATACGATTGAAGCTGCTTTTCATGATCCAAACTCATCATATGATTAAAGTTGTTTTTCATGATCCATGGCAATGAATATGCTTACATGATCCATGCCCTAAAATTTGTATGACCCTCTTAAGCTTTACAAATGCTCCAAACTGTTTATATGATTTGGCCCATTTCTAGTGATCCAAACATTTGAGATGCTTGGGCCATTTCAATGGATCAAAACCTTTTATGTGCTTGTGCCATTTCAGTTGATTTGAACTTCTTATATGATTCAGCCCATTTAGCGATCCAAATGCATCGTATGATTCGTGTTGTTGTTAGTGATCTAAACTCATCATATAATTGAAGCTTCTTTCCATGACACATCCCAATGGATATGTTTTGTTGATCCATTTATTCATAATATTTGAGGTTGGTTCTCAGTGATCCACATCATTAATTTTGTAGGACCATCTTCAATTTTATACACAATTCAAATAGTCAAGTTTCTTTTTACAACGATCCAAATTCATATGATTTGACCCATTTCTAGTGATCCAAACCTTTGACATGGGCCATTTCGATGGATAAAGAACATTGAAATGCTTGGGCCATCTAGTGGATCCAAATTGTTCATATGATTCGGCTTATTCGGCGATCCAAACTCATCATACGATTGAAGTTACTTTTCATGATCCAAACTCATCATATGATAGAAGCTACTTTTCATGATCCAAACTCATCATATGATAGAAGCTACTTTTCATGATCCATGGCAATGTATATGCTAAGTTGATTTATTCCCTAAATTTTGTAGGACCCTCGTCATCTTTACAAATGATCCAAATTATTCATGTGATTTGGTCCATTTCTAGTGATCCAAACCTTTGACATGCTTAGGCCATTTCAATGGATCAAAACCTTTGACGAGTTTAGGCCATTTCTGCGGATATGAACTTCTTATGTGATACGGCCCTTTCAGCGATCCAAATGCATCATATGTTAATGATCAAAACTCATCTTATGATTGAAGCCTTTTTGCATGACCTATCCCAGTGGATATGTTAAGTTGATCCATCTATTCATAATATTTGAGGTTGGTTCTTAGTGATCCACATCATTAATTTTGAAGGACCCTCTTTCGTTCTATCTACAATTCAAGCAGTCAGTTTTTTTTTTTTTTCTTGCAATGATACAGAATAATATTATTTGGCCCAATTCTATTGATCCAAACCTTAGACATGGGCCATTTCGATGGATAAAAAAACATTGACATGCTTGGTCCATTCAATGGATCCAAATTGTTCATGTTATTTGGATCATTCGGGGATACAAACTCATCATATGATTGAAGTTGCTTTCATGGTTGGGCCATTTCAGCGGATTTGAACTTCTTATATGATTTGGCCCATTCAGCGATTCAAATGCATCATATGATTCGTGCTGCTTGTAGTGATCTAAACTCATCATATGATTGAAGCGAAGCCTCTTTCCATGAGCCATCAATGGATATGTTAAGTTGATCCATCAATTCATAATATTTGAGGTTGATTCTCAGTGATACACATCATTAATTTTGTAGGACCCTTTTCAGTTTGATACAGAATTCAAACAATCATGTTTCTTTATACAACGATCCAAATTCTTATGATTTGGCCCATTTCTAGTGATCCAAACCTTTGAGATGGGCCATTTCGATCGATAAGGGTGAAAGCTTCAATTGAAATCCTTTTTTTTTTAAAAAATTATTTTATTTTATTTTTAATTTTTTGGTTTTGGGAAATGCAATCGAATTAAATAGGTGTTGATTGTAGGGCAGGAATTTTGGTTGTTTATGAGAAGTGAGGGATTGTATGATCCCCTGCCTTATATGTATTATCTCTCGGAATCTTAAGTTCAGAGATATGGGCCTGACATTTTGATGATTTTAAAGCATTGGTTTTATTGTCCCAATCATGGTGAAAAGTTCGTCAAAAAAATATAAAAAAGTTTCCCATAGTGGAAGATCCTAGCAACTAATCTTTCAAGTATGAATGTTTGCTATGCTATTCTCTTGATTGTCTATTTAGTGGCCACCATTTGAAGGCTTAGCATTGTCCCATCTGGGCAATTTTTATGGTCCCATCCTTGGTGATCAATAGGTTGCATAACTGAGTCATGCGTCTCACTTGTATGGGCGCAGGGCCTGATGCCACTAACCCCCTTTGTGCTTATATAATTGCTGATGAGACATTGGTGAACTTTGATTGGTTGAGCGGTCGATTACAGTACTTGCATTGATCTCTGTATGGGCATTGGAAATAATTGGTAACTAACTCTAACCATTGATTGGATTCGACATCCTAAAAATTGTTATGAGTGGAGGAATTTATTCATAGAATATTTTGACCTTTTGCCATTGAATGTAGATCGTTGAGGTATTTCCCTTCGTAACTGTCTATTTGTTAGCTACTAAGTTTAGACTTGTAATCTTTTCTTGTTCAAGATACTTTGTGCCTAGGTCAATTGCAATTGCCCTGTTTTCAGGGATCCAATCCATTCATAGGGTAGGCTTAGTATTCAATGATTGAAATTATTTATACGATCGAGCTAATTTTTAGGGATCCTTAGTGGTCTCTTATAATATGGCCCTTATTTTGTATTCCAAATCATTTGCACAATTGGGCTTATTTTCAATGATCCAAACCTTAATATCATGTAGACCATTTCCAGTGGTAAAAACTATATGCATAAGTGTCCAATTTGAATGATCTAAGCCATTGATACGATTGGGCTCATTTTCTCCAATTCTGACTATTCATATGGCTGACCCATATTAGTGATACAAACCATTAATATGGTTAGGTCTGTTTACAATGATCTAAATTGCTCATATGATTTGGCCTTTCTCTAGTGATCCAAACCTATGATATGATTGGGCCATTTTAGTGGATCCAAACTATTCATATGAATGGGCTCATATTTGTAGATCAACATGCTTGATATGTTAAGTTGATACATAACTTTCATTTGATCGAGTTGGTTCATAGTGGTCAATATTTCTATATTCTAGGGCCCTTATTCATTGCTATAGATTGTTCAAATGATTGGACTTGTTTTCAATTCAAACCATTCATTTGATTGCTTCATTAATGTAATCCAAACCATCAATAGAGTTAGTCTTGTGCTCAACAAATTAATTTTTGGGTGCCTCATGTACAAAAAATCGTTAGTGATTCAAATTGTTCGTATGATAGGCCTTGTTTTCAGTCACACAAAACTTTGATATGAGTGCACGTATTCACGAGATTAAAGTCATTCCTATACTTGTTTGTTTTAAGTGATCTAAACCCCTTCATTTGATTGGAGTAAACTTAGGTCTTTGTTTACCAAGCCAATGAATGAAAGTTTTATACTCTTTGTTGGGTTGCACAAGCACAAAAATTCATTATGGGAGGAATAATCTTGTCAAATCATTGTGCTCATTTTCAACAACCCTGCTAATCATACGATTGGGAAGTTTTTGGTGATTTAAGCTGTTAATATGGTAGAGTCTGTTTTTGTCAATCTAAGCCGTTCATCTAGTTTGGCTTGTTTTGTGACACAACCCTTGGCGGATCTGTAATTGCGGTTTCACTCATTAGAGACAATTGAATGCATGAGTCATGCACAATGGGCCCATTTTCAATTATTCAAGCCATTAATTAATCTCTTGTTCCATTTTTCCTAGTAGAAATCGTTCTTATGGTTAGGTCCCTTTGTAGTGACCTAAACCATTAATCCCGTAGCTTGCTTCTAGTGATGCAAACTATTTATAGGCAAGTCCCATTTTTGCTAACCAAATCATTTATAAAGAGCGGCCTATCTCTTGAAATGCTTGGGCCATTTGAAGTTATCCAATTGAGCTAACCTTCTAAATGCTTGGGTTGGTTGGAGTCTTGGAGTTAATCAAATCATTCATATTGATGGCTCTTTTTAAGTGATCCAATCCCTCTATATAATTCAAGCCATTTTAGTGATCCAAACCCTTTGTATTATTGAGGTTGTTTTTAGTGATCCAAATCAGTTAATATCCTAAGGTCCATGGTTCAACAATCCAAGCAGACTTATCCGAACCCTTTACATAATTTGGCCTGTTTTATTGATCCAAACTTGTCGTATTGTTGGGGCCCTTTTTAGTCATCTAAATTAATTGACATTTTAAGGCTTATGTTCATTAATCTAAGCAAATAATTTATAGCCCATGTTGGTTGGATTGGTACGCCGCTAATGTCAACCGTGAATATTATGCTAAGGCCCATGTCTAGCGATTCAAATTGGCGGTGTGATACAAACCTCGATGGATTTGTAATTGTGTTTCACCCATTTGAGACAAACAAGTGCACGAATCATGCACAATGGGCCTATTTTCAATTATCCGAACCATTAATCTCTTGCTCCATTTTTACTGGTAGAAACCATTCTCATGGTTGGTTCCTTTGCAGTAATGTAGACTGTTAATCACTCGCTTCTAATGATGCGAGCTACTTGTAGGAATGGTCCCACTTTCATTAACCAAACCATTTGTAGGAAAAGCTAAGCTTTTGAAATGCTTGGGCCATTCAAAGTGATCTAATTTGGCCAAACTTTTAAAATGCTTGGGTTGTTTGGAATGATCTAAATTGTTCATATTAGTGGTTCTTTTTAAGTTGTCTAAATCGATCTTTAAATCATCCTTGATTTATCTATGTTAAGTCAAACTGAGCGGTTGCCACTTCTCTCTCTCTCTCTCTTTTAATTTTTTTATAATTTATAAATAGGTTGGGCAAATTTTTTTAGCATGTTGGATGATCTTTGCAAGCTTTGAGTCAACTTAGCAATTTTGCAACCTGAGGGAACTAGCTTGTTAAACTATTAATATTTTTTTTTCAGTTAAGTGATGTGTTTATTAGTGTTTAGGAAGGAATGCAACTTTTTCTCTAATGAAACTTTGTAAGCTCGAAGTCAGCAATTTGCAACATGAGGGAACTAGCTTGGCATATTTTCTATATTTTTTAGGTTATAGTGATATGTTTATAATTAGAATAGAGGATAAAATGCACTTTGTTTCTTAACGAATCCTTTTTCTTGGCATGTTCCTAATGAAATTTGTTTCCTTTTCATCTAGTTTTGATAGGTACCTCAGCGATTTATGACAAATGTTATTTTATGCTAAATTTATCTCCAAAAGAACTCAATTAGGTTGTTCTTTTGTCTCATGCCTTATCTATGGTTTCAATGACACCAAATTTTTTTATTTTTTTTGGTGTTTCAGCTTCTTTGCATTCAAGCGTTTTGTTAGATTTACTAAGAGAACGATGAAGCTTGTTGGTTTCCATTATATTCATCAGGTTTTTAATTCTTCTATGAGTGAGATTTTTCTTAACACTTTTCTTGTTATTAATTGATCATGGAATTATTGTTTTGAATTTTAAGGATCTTGTTTGATTATATTAGGGGTTGATATGTGGAGATTCTATTCTTCCCTTTTAGTTATAATACCATGCAGTTAGCATTTGTGATGGTTCAACATATGTACTTGCTGTTTTTTTAATACTTGTCCATGTTTGTTTGCCTTTGCTTGTTTCAATGGTTTGCTAGTTTTAGTTAATTACTTTAAAGATACACTATTAGAATGATGTGAATAGTTATTCATTTCTATGAAGGTGAATAGTTTCTATGATAATGTTACATTCAATTTATTAGTTGTAGTTGTAGATTGTGAGTTAATTTTTTATGGTACACTAGATTAAATTATCCAATTAGTTGAGGTGGTTTAGTGTACCTTGGGAGATGTAGAATGGCGACTTCTCTTTTTAGTGGCTTTAGTACAATTGTTGGTTACATTGGTTTATTTTATGTGACCTAATCTATTGAATATCATGTGGACCATTTCTAACGATGCAAACTATTTGCATAATTTGGTCCAATTTGAATGGTCCATCGTTGATCTGAGTAGGCTCATTTTATTAAATTGAAACTATTCTTGTGGTTGGCCTGTATTAAGTGATCCAAATTGCCAATATGGTTACATTCTTTTACAATAATCCAAATTGTTTATAGGATTCATTTCTACTGATCTAAACCTCTAATTTTCCTGGGGCATTTAAGTATTGGAACCTTTGCTATAATTGGGCCATTTTAATCGATTCAAACCATTCATATGATTGGGTGATTCGGTGATCCAAATGCTTCATATGTTTGGATATGCTTTTAATGATCCAAACTCTTGATATGCTTGAGGTTGTTTTTAGTGATCCAAGTGCTTCATATGGTCTGTGTCTTTTTCATTAGTCTAAACGAAGTGATATTTAAATGTAGATTGTTTAGGTATTCCAGTTCTTAAGTATATATTTGTGAGCTGCTTATTCTATCGTTTCGATATGTCTTGTTTGTGATACTTGGTGCATGGGGCAACCGTGCCTATGATTGATTCAAATCTCAGAGATCCTGTATATGATTGGGGCCTTGTTCAGTGTTTCGAGCCTTTCATATAATGGGGCATGTTTTAATGATCCAATTCTTATGATTGGTCTATTTCCAATGATTGATTTGTTAAGGCATGTTTTTAGTAATCTAATTGGTTGATGTGATAGATCCCATGGTGGATTTTGAATTGTGATTTTTCACATGTAAGAGATCGGTACATGAATCATCTGCGGTGGACCATTTTCAATTATCTAAGTTAATGTTTCCTAACCCACTACGAATGCTACAAATTGATCATATGATTGGGTCCATTTTTAATAGTCCAAATTGTTGAAATTATTGGACTCATTTTAATATCTAAGCCATTCTTAATGATTGGGCCTACGTTTTGTGTTTCGAATTGTTAATATTGTAGGGTGCCTACTATCATTATAAAAAAAATAATTAAGGGCCTATTTTCAGTGATCCAATTAATATAGATCCCATGGTGGATTTTGAATTGTGATTTTTCACATGTAAGAGATCGGTACATGAATCATCAGCGGTGGGCCATTTTCAATTATCTAAGTTAATGTTTCCTAACCCACTACGAATGCTACAAATTGATCATATGATTGGGTCCATTTTTAATAGTCCAAATTGTTGAAATTATTGGACTCATTTTAATTATCTAAGCCATTCTTAATGATTGGGCCTACGTTTTGTGTTTCGAATCGTTAATATTGTAGGGTGCCTACTATCATTATAAAAATAATAATTAAGGGCCTATTTTCAGTGATCCAATTAATATGGTAGGGCTTGTTTTCAATGATCAAATGGTTAATATTGATTAGGAACATTTTCACCCATACGAATATTTGATATGGTTGGGCCATTCCAAGTGATTGAAATCGTTCATTTGATTGGGCCTATTGTAAGTGATCCAAACCCTTTATATCATTGTGGCCATTTTAATGATCTGAACGAATATATGCGGAGGCCTGTGTTTACCAATCAATTCCGTTGATTATTAATAGCCCTCATTGGATGTGGTGAGGACAAAAATTGTTAGCGGAGCAATCTTGACATATAATATTTCGATCTTTTATAGTTAAGTGTGGAGTGTAGTTATTTTTCTTGACTAATTGTTCATCTAACTAGCTTATATTCAACGATCCAAATCGTTAATATGGTAGGGTTTATCGAAACCCATGGTAGGGTTTATTGAAACCCATGGTAGGGTTTATCCAAACCCTACCACGGTTGATCCAAACCCTTCATATGATATGTTGGTTTCTGGTGATGCAAACCTTTGACATGCTTGGGCCATTTCAATTGATTTGAACTGTTAATATGATTGGCTTATACTTACTGATCCAATGCTTCATATGATTTGGATTGCTTTTAGTGATCTATGCTCTAAATATCATTAAGGTCGTTTTTGGTGATACATTATATACAATGATAGTGCCTTTTAGTTGTTCATTGTGATGGATGTTTTTAAATGGCAATTAATTTCAATGAACGAGATGTATGAAGATATACATGAATATATTAATGAGGTCTACTAGAAATTCCAATAGGTGATACAATATGTACAATGATAATGCCCTTTAATTGTTAATGGGGAAGAAACTATGGGGAAGATGATCAATTACCACGTCTATTCTTTTTTGTATGTTCATACAAAGCTCCACCATGGGCGACAACATTCGCTTGACTTGTGAGAAGAAAGAGGGTGTTGACAATCAATAATTTGCAAAGAAGATCCCTTACCCTTCCTAACATATATGTATAATGTGTATGGGAGATGCAGAGTCAACTAATCACCTCTTCATTCATTGCATGTTAGCTTGAAAGATGTGGGACTACTTTCTCAATGCTCTCCATACAAGCTTAGGTGAAGCCGAATTCTGTTGTGGACCTTCTGTGGTTTATCATTCAGGAGGGTTGGGAAAAGTGGGGAAAGCTTTGTGGAGATTGCTTCTATATAGGAGATGCTTTTAGAATAGGAGTTCTTCGCATGTAGTGGCCGTTAGGGAAATTAAATGTATTTTTTGGGTTGGGCTTCTTATGTAAGGCCGGTTATTCCTGTTAATCTCTCATATGTTTTTCAATTGTGTAGGTGGGTTGTTTTATTTTGCGCATTTTGTGGGCTTTTAATGAAGCTCTCTTAAAAAGGAAAAAAAAAAGGCCGAAGTGAGCCATAGCTAAATTCTTTTGTTGGTTTTAGGTTTTACTACAAAAAATACAAAAGTAAAAACAAATAAGAAGGACATAAATAAAGAAGAAATGTAAAAAAAAAAAAAGAGTAAAAAATGTATGAAGAATCTAAACTAAAGATGATTTTTGAGCAATATTTCCTAGTAGGTGAAAACTAAATGCCCCAAATTTGTTGTTGGAATGACCTTTTATCAATAAATGAAACTTAATATACAGATTAACTTCTTGATCTCTAAAAAATTAATGATTTGAAAATACCACTTATGAATGATATTTTTGTTCGAGGTAAAATAATCTTCATGCTAAGTGTCTTTCCTATTTTGGGATACTCTTGATCTTAGTAGGGTTTGACAGTTTACACCTATAACTAATTACACCCTAAGCACACAATACACAACTTCACTAAATGCTGAATATCATTCACCTCCAATAGAAGGATAGTCAAATACATACTCAAGGATGAGCCTAACCTAATCCTTTTTTCTCATTTTACTTGGATCTTCGATAGATGTGAAGTTTCGCTTCCTAAAAGTGATGGGGACAGGGACACCCTGTTGTTATTAAAAAAAAACTTCCCAAAACCCTTCACGAGTTTGGGTGAATGGCTTTAGTCATGGGTTTGCTCCCCATATACATAAGTGTGATTCCCCTCCCCGTGGATTACCTATCACGAGTTGGGGTGAACGACTTTGGTCGTGGGTTTGCTCCTCACAAACACGAGTTTAATTCCCCTCCTTGTGGACTACCTATTATGACTTTGGGCAAACGACTTTGGTCGTGGGTTTGCTCCTCACAGATAAGAGTTCGATTCCCATCCCCGTGGATTATTTGATGCACGTGGTGTAACTGAGAAGTTTTTTATTTATAATCCCCACATCTGGAGACCCGCTACACCCGACCTGACGCGGCGCTGACTCGACTCGACTTAGTAGCTGTGACTGGGTCAGACTCAATCTGGATTAGTCCATGCTAGACTTGGACTTAGATCTGGTCAGGCATGCTGGACTTGGTACCGAGTTGGGCAAGTCGGGTCAACCCTTCAGCCCTAACTTGGTCCGACTCGACTCGTTGCCCTCTTCTTCACCCTATTTATCAGGGAAAGTTTTTGTTTTTAATCCTCACATTCGAATATTCTTGATATTTTAACCTTCAATTTCAGTGTTCAGTATTAAACCTACGCCTATTCATTCCTTTCAAGCTTGATTCTGCCCCTATAGGCGTATGCTCATGACACTTAACGACTGAGTTCGATTTCCTCCCCTTGGATTTTACGCTGCACGTGGTTGGCAGGTGATTGCGTGCATTTGTAAGGAATGGTCTCACCTTAAAGGGACGGGGAGACCCCGTCTTTATATATATATATATATATATATATATATGTATATAAACTTTCCAAAACCCGTCACGAGTTTGGGAAAATGGCTTTGGTCTTGGGTTTGCTCCCCACAGACATGAGTCCGTTTCCCCTCTCCATGGGTTACTGGTCACGAGTTTGGGAGAACGACTTTGGTTGTGGGTTTGCTCCCCACAGACACGAGTTCGGGAGAATGGCTTTGGTCGTGGGTTTGCTCCCCACAGACATGAGTTCAATTCCCTTTCCCGTGGATTACCCATCATGAGTTTGGGTGAATGACTTTGGTCGTGGGTTTGCTCCCCACGGACATGAGTTCGATTCCCCTCCCCGTGGATTGCTCGATGCACGTGTTGTAATAAGGGAAGTTTATATATATATACACACACACACACACACACACACACACACACACACACACACACACACACAAATTCTCACATCTGGAGACTCCTGAAACCCTCAATTCTGCGTTCACTATTAAGCCTGCGCACGTCCATTCCTTTCAAACTTCATACTGCCCTTATAGGTGTAAGCTAGTGATGCTTAACGACTGAATGAGAGCTTCGTCTGTCGATGAGTAACGGATTGACTCCGTTGTTGGCATTACTTGTTTTTCTCTCATTTCCTATTAGTGAGTTCCGATGCACGCTGTCACTAATAGGCAGACGTCATATCAGCTAAAAAACAGAGCCCCAATCTAGTAGGGCGCACTATAGCGCATTTCGGGCGGCCTAGCTTCTACCTCTCTTGATTAGGTTGTCGTATTTTGCAGTGGCGACTCCCGAAGCATGGGAGCTACTCCTAGACTAGCAGAATTACATGAACGACATGGCGTTTCCAGTCAAAGCCTTCGGCCCAAACTTCAATATATAGATCTCATTTTTCTTCAAAGTTGATCTATCAAGGGCCAGGCTAGCCCGAACCCCCTAATGGGCTTATCATTGGGTGTTGGTTGACTGACTCTGATTGCCTATTAGTTGTTTGCTCGACCAAAAAGTCCATCTACATCCCCTATTCAATTTAGAAATCCTGCCTTGCCTCTTATCACTTTACTCCTTTCTCGTGATCATTTTCAGGTTTTGGTTTGTCCTGGACAATGGGGTAAGCTCCCATGAATGTGCACATGACTTACTTTTTATTGGACTATCTTTAATAGGCGAAATCTCACACCACTTTACACAAGGGTTGATTAGCCATGGAATTAAAGTAATAACCGTCAATCTTTAATTAAGATCAAGGCAAATAAGAACAATCAGACTCTTACTCGAAGATGAAGTTAGGCTTGGATTAGGACACTACTTGGATTAGGAAGTCACTCATAACAAAATGTTTTTTAGCTGAAAATACTGGGGCATCATTTAAAATAGATAAATTGTATGCATCATCTTCAGAAGGATTCTACACTAGAATCAAACACTAGAAAAATTTTAATGATTAAGAAATAAATTGATAAGAACAATACCAAAGGACAATCTACACTAAAATAAAATGAATACATCAAAGCCTTTGATCCTTATATTCCAATCTATACTTTCCATTGTCAAAGTGGCTAGGGTAAAAAATTTAGAATTCGAGTAAGAGGATTGTGGTATCTATCAATAGTGGATTAAATGTTAAACTCTAGAATTCTTTGAGCAAACTTAAATCAAATTAGTTAAAACCTTGTTGGTATTGAAGTCCTCATATGGGTAGACAATATGAACTTGTATAAAAATTGCTTACTCTAAGTTTGATTTCCCTCCCCGTGGATTACTCGTCGCGAGTTTGGGAGTATGGCTTTGGTTGTGGGTTTGCTCCCCTTCCCGTGGATTACCCAATGCAATTGGTTGGCAGGTGATTGTGTGCATTCGCAAGGAATAGTCTCGCCTTAAAGGGGGCGGGGACACCATGTCGTTATAAAAACAAAAGAAAATTCCAAATTCACAAGTGTGGTGTTTGTCATCGTTGCTATACCAAAATTAGAACGACAAGAAAGAGTACAAAAAAGAGAAAAGAAAAGACTTGAAGGAGCTTAGAAAATGAAGATAGTATAATGGGAAGTTTTTAGATGCTGAACTTTATGTAGAGCTTAACTTTGAAGAGAGCTTAAAAAATATATTACTTTTGAAACTAAGGAATCCAATGGTTTGTTGGTTATTTCACATCATAATGATGTTTTTTTTTGGCCAATTAACTTGAAGGACATCTAGTTCTAATAGTAAGGGTGCTTTTTTGAACTCCTTTGAAAGTTATTCTCTTTGAGAAGTCCTTGGGGCTCATTGGTGTGTCGCAGAAAGTTGTTTATCCTGTCAGCTGAAGACTCACTTAGTAATTGCTTCTATATAGTAATGGTACTTTTCTGAACTCCTCACTAATGGTGTGTTAAAATCTCATCAAGAAATATTTTCGATTTCAAGGTCGAATCAAGACGACGACCAATCTAACCTTGATGGTGTCACCTTGCTTCCTAAACTATTTGTGTACATGGTGGCAGTCCTACTCTTGTTAAGCAATTGTTTGTTTTTTGAATTAAGGTTGTTTTCTCTTCCCTTTTTTTTTTTTTTTTTTTTTTTTTTCATGAGCTCTCATGCTTTTGATGTTTGTGAAAACAACTAACATCCTTCAACTTGTATCACTGAGCAATTGTTTCTATTTCGATTATGCATGTGTATTGTTTTGTTTGTTTGACCCAAATATCAAAAAGAACGAGTGCCGTTGGAGCCTTTGATTCTTATGGGGTGTTTTCAAATGCTGGACTTTACATAGAGCTTAACTTTCAAGAGAGCTTAGAAAATATTTTACTTATGAAACAATGGAATCCAATGGTTTGTTGGTTTTTCCACATAATAATGATTTATTTATTTTTTTTTCGACCAATTAACATGAGGGATGTCTAGTTCTAATAGTAAGGGTACTTCTCTGAACTCCTTTGAAATTTATTCTCTTTGTAAAGTTGAGGATTTGAAAGTAAGACCATGACCAATCTAACTTCGATATTGTCAACTTGCAGCATAAACTTTTTATACAAATGGTGGCACTCTTCTTAAGCAATAGCTTGTTTTTTGAATTAGGGTAATTTTCTTTTTCACTTAAATTATTTTTTTGGGGCCCTTTTGTGCTCATAATGCTTGTGAAACTATCATCACAACTATGATCACTATTCATGATTATATGATATCTTCAACAATTGCTCCTACTATAACTTATCCCTAAGCAATTGATCTGTATTGTCTTAGCTTGTCTGAGACAAATTGAGAGAAGAAATAACACCGTAGGAGCCTTTAACACTTCTAAGACAAATTGAGAGAAGAAATAACACTATTGGAGCCTTTAACACTTTGGAGTGTTTTCAAATGCTATAGTTTACATAGAGAATTACTCTCAAGATAGCTTAGAGAGTATCTTACTTTTGAAACTATGGAACTCGAATGGAGTTTTGGTTATTTCACATCGTAATGTTGTTATTTTTATTATTCAATTAACCATAAGGATGTCTAGTTCTAAAAGGTTGCTTTTTCTATAATCCTTTGGAAGTTTCTCTATTAGAAGTCCTTAAGCAAAAGGCATTCCATTCATTTTGTTAGTGAATCTTTATCCTATTAAGTGTTGAGAGTAATCTATGAAAGAATTGGTGTATCTGAAACTCCACTAACAAACACCCCGTTTGTGGGATATGGTTAAGTAGGCATGAAAATATTAAAATGCATACCTTGGACTAGAGACCACTTGTGTTGGACGTGCATACACATTTCAAGCTCTGTGGTATGACGTGCTTCCTTTATCGTAGCGATTGACCTAGGTAGAATATCTTTAAACATCAGAAGAAGGTTTTATCGTATATGGTCCAATCTTCAATTTCCCATCCCTAAAATAAATAAATAAACTTGATTTGGGCGATCCTTTAATAGAAAAAGTTTGATCTTTGATATAGATTGTTTGGGCGATCCTTTTATAGAAATTTTCTACCTAGGGTGACGATGCTCCTGCAATTGCTATTAAGTAATTGCTCCCATTTCTCTTGTTTATGCTCCGTTATGTCTCGTGCTTGTGTTATTAGGAGCATGACTATGATCCCAATACTTGATTTGTAGAATGCCTTCATTTATGGGGCTTTTTTTGCTAGTTAAAAGTATTTTCACATTCATTTGTTGGTGCAAGTGAAGATGGCGTGAAAGTGTTTTAACTTAAATAGCATATGTTGTGTTCTAAGCCTTTGTTAAATGTCTTGGGAGACTACACGGTTGGTTCTTTTGTGTGGTAAGAATCATGTGAATTTGCATATTACATGACATGTATGGCATACGATAACTATTCATAGTGATAGAAAGAAATTGAATAAGAAATACTAGTTATACATGCAAGGTGTGTGATTTGATGAATGAATATAAAACATTGTGTTATTGTGGATATGGGTGTCTCTGACCCTTACAATGCTTAGTTTTATGTATTTACCATTATCTGTCATCTCTTCGTATGCATTCTTTTGTTTTTGCACTAGTATTTGCGATTGCTGGAGAGGCCTCTTGAACTAAGTTGCAAACATGGTGTCATTGGTCAGGGGACTTCAACTGTAAGTAAATGCACTCATGGATTTTTATTTTCATTTTTTCATTTTTTCATTTTGAATGCTTGGGTTTGAACTTCAAAGCCAATGCTTAGGTTTGAACTTCTTTTACTTTTGAGGTTTGTAGCAATTTCTCACCATCACTTATGAAGACTTGTCATTCATATCCTTGTGTTTGATAGTTTCTATTTATTTGTTACTATGAATAATTAGACTTCATTAAAGAAGAGAAATCACTTTAGAGAGTATGAAGAAACCCGCAACCAATAGAGGGCAATATGCCCCTTCTTGGCAAGCAAAAAGTCTATGCCATGTAAATGTTATTTACCAAGCATGTTGTCTCTATAGTTCATAAATATAACCCCAAATAAATGTTTCTAGTTCTCTCCACAAAAGCCAAATGAAGAATGTAAAAAAGTAGCAACATGTTTTTCAAAACATCCTTTAGGCAAGATAAGCTTTTTTGAACGAGCATAAGGCAAGAGCAAGGAGTGATGGCTTCTACTTATGCAAATGAAACACATCAGCTAGACTGGAGAAAGTGGTTATGGTTACATGATTTGATCATTTCCCTCAAATTGGGACTCGAGGTTTTCAAAGCACATGTGTGTCTTACTGTTAAGATATTCGAACAGGTACCCTAAGAGATACCTAAACTTGATTGGATTTGGTTTTGGGTATTCAAAACTAGACTTGAACTCGAAAAGAACCCATCTGGGTTAGCTAGGCCCGGGTTGCCTATCTGACTACTGATGTAGGAATCTGAAATTAAATGTGAGCACTCAAGGGTTTATTGGAACCTTCAGCTAAGTTCATTCGATGTGTTTGTGGAATCCCTATCTGAGAGAAGTTGATCAGCTATTGCAGACCCAAAACATATGCAAACAAACACGACCTTATAGTACAAGAAATTGTCGGGGAGCAGTTCTTGAATTGGAATCGCTTCATGTGCAAAACTGTAGTGGATTCCAACCACTAATTAGAAGGGTCAAACCCCTAGGCTAAACCAGTTGCAGGTTTGAAAGAAAAAGAGAAAAACAAACTGAATTTTCATTGATGTACCCAAATATATGGGTACACTAGGGCTGTAAACAGTCTGGGCAGCCCAACAGGTGTTTGGTCTTGGCCTGACATTAGTGAGGCTCTTATTAAGCATTTTGCATGCAGGCTGGGCTCGCATGTTGCAAGGCATGCGTAACTAGCTAGGTAATGTCCTTGAAGGAAGTAGGTTTTAAGATTTCCCCAAGTTACCATATTTGAAATAAGAACATCAATTAAGTTAGATTGTTTGAGATTATAAATTATGATTATTTTGTGTGAAGCTCAATACTACCAACATTGAATGGTTTTGTATGAAGTGACAATACTTTTTATGCTATATACCTTGTTTTTACTAAGAAATTGCCTAAGTGACTATCTAGTGTTGCTTGGGTATCCATGAGGGTTGATATTGGCATCAGTTAGAGGGACACAAATACAGTCATTTGTTTATTTAGAATGAGAAAATGATTACTTTCTCCACAAACTACCATATTTAAAATAAGAACAATTGTGATAGATTTTTTAAGATTATAAATTATGATGGAATGTTTTGTATGAAGTTTAATACTTTTTTTTTTTTGAAATGTCATGCCTTTACATATCCCCCTTTGATAATAAACAGCTTAGGAAAATTGACTAGGTAAATGTTTCCTTGAAGTTTGCCTTAATCTCAATTTTGATAAGGTGGGGGTACTATGTGTGTCTTTCACTTTTTGTTGTTTTGTTTTGTTGAACCCATGATAGCTCTGTGGTCCCCACCATCATGTGTGATGGACATCCAGGCCGTGCATTTGGTAGGTCCCCTCTAGGCTATTGGATGTGTGAAAAATCAGCCGTATCGGGAACTCAGGTGGGCCACACCATCTGAAACCTTGAAAATCATGCCTAAAAAATCTAGAAGCACTTGATGGGGCCCACCTGAGTATTGTAATGGCCTGAAATTTGATGTGACCCCTCATCCAAGTGAGACACAATGGATGGGCTGGATGTCTAAACCACATCTCACTGGGCCCTATATACTATCAAGAAAGTTTCAATGGGCGAGCATCCACTCTCAACTGTTATCTGTGGTGTGGCCCACTCACCTAAGTCATGGATTGGCCTGATTTTTAGGCCCGTGGCTCACCGTTGAAGGGTGCACCTGATTGATGGGATGGATGTCTGTCACACATGGGGTGGGGCCCACAAAGCTTGACCTCATATTATATATATATGTATATCAGTTTCTGCATGAGACATGCCTAGGAGAGTCAAGCATGCTGACATGGCAGGCATTTGACACAACCCAATTTCAAACAAGTGTCGTGTCCTTGTTGCTTATGCACAGAGTAATGTGGAAATGAGTTGTTTTATAGTTTTACTGGTATCTTTCCTTGTCATAGCTAACCACTCCAAGGATTTTGTTCAACAAATTGTATATCTTCTAACAACAAGCATGTGGTTCTTTGTCTTCATAAAACCAGAAGGCACATGAAGCAATTTTGAAAGTGCTGAACCTTCCATGGTTTGTCTACTGAATTCATCTCGTCTCATGTATCACCACGTTTTGCTTGGTGCTGAACTATGTCATGAATATTTAATGTACGATAACATTCTCCTTGACTATGCCGTTCATTACAGCAGGGTTACTAGGGAGCCCATATTGGAGGAATGGACCAGCAGGGCTGAACTTTGTGACAGGTTGCATGATCCTGTACGTCTCAAGAATTTTTCATGTTGGTAATCTTTGCTATAGTTTCATGGTTAGATGATTGCAAGTCAAGCACTAACATACAACATGATCTACGGGTCAGAATTGCCATGGTCGGAAAATATACTGGCCTTTCAGATTCTTACCTCTTTGTGTTGAAGGTGAATGCTTTTGTCCCTCTGTATTTCCACTCTCCAGAGCATTGAGGCAGTTGTTGTTCATGCCTTATTTCCATACGCAGTTGTCCATCCTGTTTTATTGTAAATTACTGTCAATGTGTTGGTTGTCCATCCCTTAAAATCGATAGTTTCCAGGTACCTGATCCAGTGGTTGTTGGAAGGTGATAAAACATTGTTGGTTTTGTAAATATTGCAATAGAATATTGAGGATAGGAACCCACATAAATGCGTTGCATTTATATTTAATCTAAGTAGTTTGGGGCCTTTTTCATTCCAAAAGAATGACAGAAGATATTCCGTTGTGTTCAAGTAAGTTTCACACTCAAAATGATTGTTCTTCTTCCTTGGGAATAAGTTTCAACATAGACCAAAGGAAAGGTGCATCAAGCAACTACAAACGGAACATGATCCATTGCTCCACAAGGTTCCAAGGCCTTGTAAGTTTTTAAATTCTTGTTCACATATCCCTTTCATCCCATTAGTCTCGCCTCTTTCAGTACCTTATCTTGCATGAAGCCCCAACTTGAAAACATCTACAACATAAGTGGGTTGAACCTCCTACCTAGTATCGTCTGGACTCCACATCACCTCCACCTCATCACACCCTCTGAAGGAATCCAATCCAACATTTTAGCATCTACCCACCCACTTGTTTTATCTATTAGGATTAGGGTGTTAAACCAACTTCTTCGCCATGAACAATTTTTATGGGATCAACTGCAGCAGGTGCATGCATGTTTGTGCTTTGTATATAATAAGAACATATACTCAATATCTAAATTAGTCTCTTTTTCTTTGTGCGGTATAAGATGATGCAGTGCTTCAGTTTCTAATTTAGATCCCTTTCATTCACAAAACCCCTACCATCTGTGCAAGCCCTTTTGCACGCTTTTATTGTTTGCCGCGGGAAACTTATAGTGGAGTGGGTTCCAGTGATTGACCTGGAAGACACAACTACAAAAGAGGTTTAATGATTGTAACTTCAAGCCATCTACTTCTATTTATCATAGTCACTTGAGTTGACGCAAATTCCAACATTTTCTCTTTGCAGGCGCCCGATGTTTATAAAGCTGCATGGAGGTTGTTGAGGGTGAGCATTTTTCTTTGGTTTGAATTTTCTAATTTCATTCTTGCATTGGTTTTCTTAGGATGCTGGACTCTTTTCTTGCCTTCGTCTATCATTCACAGTTTGTCTGCTAGTCCTCTGAACAACTTTTCAATTCAGGGTGCAGATTATGTTTTAGTCCCTAGGGGCTTTGGTGACTGAGGGGTGCAAGGGAAAAATCCCAACCGCAAAATATTCGCGAGAAAACAAGAAACCGTTTTTTGACATTTTTTTAGGGATGTAAATTGTTGTGATTGAGTACTCACGTTCCGTTCTTGGTCTGCAAGATGCAAACGGTACAGAGTTTGATCTAGACACAAAAAACCCGTGTGTTATTTTTATGCCAAAGGTGGATTTGGGTTTTATGCCCTCTCATTCTTTAAGTCTTTTATTTCTGCTGCTTTATCGCACCTAGCAAGTTGTGTTATATAACAGATAATCATATCATACGCAGGGTTTGAAAACTCATATGGGAGGGATCATGCGTCTTGGATCAAGAAGAACATATTTCCAGGTCACTTATTGCAAATCTGCAAAATTGTGAGGACCAACATATCACTTTATCAACTGTCTTGTATTTGTATCCCTCTGTATGTGCTTTGTGCTCGTTGAGCATCAATGTAAGGGTGTTTTATAATCTTTTGCCTATAGGAATTATAGTCTTGATGCATCAGGACATCTATAGGGTCCTGATGTGCCTAGTCAGTAGGGTACTGATTACAACATAGAATCCAAATATTTTCTTTGCTATCTGAAAATAGTGAAAATGTCAAGTCATGGGAAAGTGCTTCATTTTCCTTTCCTTTCTTTTCTGTTCTCACTATCTAGATAAGCCCAATTGTGCAGTGTGCTCAGAGTCCTTGTCAGAAAGGTGAATATTGTCATTCCTTCTTATGGTGGTTGAATTGTGGACTGCTAAACCACTCCAACATTTTGGGGGGTTAACTTTGACTCTTTTGTGGGGTAAGAATCGTGTGAATTTTGACTTATGTCGGTTATTTTAGTATAGCCACTTACAGTACAAAGATAATGAGTAATATTGGGCTAGGTTATTGAGAAATGGTTAATCTCCCTCCAATCTTCCATATTTGAAATAAGAACATTGATCATGACAGATTACAATTCAATCTTACATTGTACTATGAGAAGATATTAATTGCTTCGAATACTAAAACTTTTGACTCTTTTTGTGGGATAAGAATTGTGTCAGGTTATCTTTCCAAAAAAAAAAAAAAGAATCGTGTCAAGTTACATGTTGCTAGGCATGCGTAGCTAGCTAGGTATTGTCCTTGAAGCAAGTAGGTTTTAAGATTTCCCCAAGTTACCATATTTGAAATAACAACATCAATTAAGTTAGATTGTTTAAGATTATAAATTATGATTATTTTGATTGAAGCTCAATACTTCCAATATTGAATGGTTTTGTATGAAGTGACAATACTTTATATGCTATATACCTTGTTTTTACTAAGAAATTGCCTAAGTGACTATCTAGTGTTGCTTGGGTATCCATGAGGGTTGATATTGGCATTAGTTAGAGGGACACAAATAAAGTCATTTTTTTTAATGGTATATGGTTGCTAGTTATAGTGATCAAAATAAATTGAGTAATATGGATCTAGGTTATTTAGAATGAGAAAATGATTGATGGGAAAATGATTACTTTCTCCACGAACTACCATATTTAAAATAAGAACAATTGTGATAGATTTTTTAAGATTATAAATTATGATGGAATGTTTTGTATGAAGTTAATGTGTGTCTTTCACTTTCTGTTGTTTTGTTTTGTTGAACCCATGATAATGTTCCACTTAAGTTTAAGTTCAGTTGCAAATTTTTCATATTTCATATTTTATCTTATTGCATACTCCTTGATTGTATTTGGTGCAGTACATTTGCCTTTGAACGACATTGGGGAAAGCTTACAAACTCTTCAGGTACTAGATCGAACCAATTTTTCTATGTAGTAATTCATTTCACAACCCAAATTGTTGTTTGTCGTGCCACTTTGAACTCTTGATGGATGGATGAGTGGGATGCAAGTACCCTTTTACATCTCAAGGTGAGGAAAGCATCGACATTCAGGTAGTAACCAAATTTATAGAAATAATTTGTTCCACTAGTAGAAGAGTTCTGAATGATGTTTAGTTACTTTTTTGTTTTGTTATTGTATTTATTCAAATTAATTCTTTTGCAAATTGTATGCCACGATTTCATAAAACATTGTTGAAATTTTGATGAGTTTAGACTCATCATCATTTCATTATATGCATTATGTCATCATATCCTTTTTTGTGAATGTGCTCAAACATAAAAGGATAGAAACAATATAGGACCAAATTGCCAAAAACCAATAGAGCTAGTAATGGCTACATGAGACTCGACCCACTACTAAATAGAATTTTATGATAATAATATTTCTTTTGTGTGCTAGCCTTAGTGAAATCACTTGTAATTAGAATTTGCTAAGCAGTGCACATAGTAGAATTTCGGAAAGTTCCAACGTTGCTAGACTTGTTCTTGGCTCGAATCTAACGAGCATCTAGTGAGTTGACTAGGTAAGTCAATAGGTTAAAAGGAAAACTACTCAATTCTAGGCTTACGATCAGAATAACATTACATTAAACACTCACCTGGATTGTCGATGTTGGTTGATCGACTCTGCGCTAAGACCCGGAAGACTGGCAAATTGACTCAGTTGACTTGACTCGGTTGATCCTGTTTCTTCTCCTCTTTTCTTTCCTCTTTCTTCCCCTTCACTCTCCTTTCTTCCTGGTTAAGACTTAGTAAACAAATTCTCTCTTATTGTCTCTCACTCGTTCTCTTTCTCTTTCATTCCGTTTTCTCTCTCTATTTAATGTGGATGGTTTCATATCACAAGGAATGATTATATATGTTCAAGGCTTTTGAAAGGGTCCTTGCGTATGGAATAACGTCGAGTCAACGTGGTGAGTTGTTTACGCGTGGATTTCACCAGGTGAAGGGTTGTTACAAGATTTCTTTTGCGTGAAGGAATCTTGGAGTGGTTGGGTGGTTGAATGATGGTTAAGAGGGCCAACGAATGGACAATTTTGATCCATGATCAGAGCAAGCACTTGTGTGAACAACTATTGCAAGCTTTTATTGAGGAAGACAACCGACCTCTAATAATGTTTTTGGATCTGAGGGGTATCTCTTCAAATAGTAGCTTGTAGATGGTTTAGATGGGTCACATGAAGCTTGTGGGGCCCACAGATCAAAGCTTTATACACGTTTCACTAAAGGGTTTGGGTCTCAAATGCTTTCGTAGTTTTGCCGCACTCGGCCATTGAATCGGCGTAAAACATAGACACAGTTTGTGTTTCCGATTACTTGCATGGTAAGAAACACTAATGGGCAGTTTGGATTAATTTAGAATCCAAAATTTTGAAGGAAAAGATCTCCAAGATCTTCTCCTACAAACACGCGGTTTCTACGTTGTAGGCTGACTTGAAATCGAGTTGGGTTGAGTTGCACCCATTATGTAAGATGGGGTCCACCGTAGTGTTTTGAGATATCCACATCCTCCATCAGCTTCTACGTTTTTTGTTTGAAGGCCTCCAAAACGGGGCAGATTTGAGGTTGCAAGTGGGCATGTCAGTGTCGTTTGGGAATGCCTACCATTGAAAACATCCTTGGTGTTGGCTTTTGATATAAATGCTTTAAATCATCTCCTTGGATGTGGAGTAGAGGAGAAAAGGAGGAGACCATTGATTTGACAATGTCACAAGCTTTGTCTATTTCCCTTGCATACCTCCATGGAAATTAGTGATTCAACTTAGCATTTTTTACATTGCACATGTAAAAGAGGTGCAATAATTGAGTCAACGCAGTCACAAGCTTCCTCCATTTCATTTACGAACGTACATGGAAATTGTCAATCCTTGATTCATTTGATCACGTTCTACAAATTTCTTTCGATGTCAATTGGGATGTTATAGTGGATAGCGGCATGTTTAACCCCATGAAGCAAGTTAGCAGAATTAGCGGCACTAGAGTCACATTCCCCACTGGACCTGGAACTCTAGGATAATGAACCCTTGGCTATTATTTGATAGATTGTCTATGCCTTCCAGCCATAGGTCCCTAGGGAACAACAATTAAAATTCTATTTGAAGCTTCTGATATAGGGATAGCGCCACCTTTCAAGAAACTTGTTAAGTAATCCATTGCTTTATAAAACCTCCCTAGTTGGAAGGGATAATGGCACCATGAATTCATTCTGAGAACTCATTCTACTTGCCGCGTTGCATGATCAACTGAAGGATTTTCTCCAAACTAATCTACTCTTAGCTATTTTCTTTCCTTTTAAAATCCTTTTATTCCTTTCGAACCAAATGCTCCAAAGAGTGGTGTTGACGAAAAATTTCCATAAGCAACCCAAAGTAGAAAACAACCAACCATGCAGTCGCCTCAGCACATTTGAAATAATCTATAGGATTCCAAGCTTGTACAAATTTAAGGATCAAATTCTTTGAGAAAACCGACAATCGTGCAAATGTGTACCATTGTTTTGTTGCTAAAAACATAATGCACCAATAGGGAAAGTAGATTTTGATGCCTTGGCCACGTGCAATGAAGATAAGGAACTGCACGCTTTGAAAGAGTTTGTACGTTTCAAGTTGAATGCTCTAGAAAGTATCAAGGTAACTATCGATGGTTTGATTGAAAATGCAAAGCTTAGATTAGTTGGGATAATGCTTAAATAATGATTAATGATATACATACATACATATATCATCATCCTCATCTCAATCTCATCATCATCATCAAAGCATTGTATAATTGATTGTGATCAACCACATGAATCCTATTATGTCACTTTATGCCGTCACATACCATATCTTCAAACTATAAGTCCATTAGTCATTTCCTAGTACATCCACCATTGTCCTTTTGAGCGTTAGCTTAGCCATTTTAGAGATTTTCAACTAAAACCGACTAACTCCTTTGGACTAGTGTTATTCCTTATCTCTATCGCATGTGGCCAAATCATTTAAGTCTGCTTTCTTTCTTCATCCTCATTTCAACCATGTTCATCGTATGAATGTGTTGTTCCTCGTCTTCTCACACATTCTTCTCAATCAGTTCATTTAGCTTAGCCATTTTAGAGATTTTCAACTAAAACCGACTAACTCCTTTGGACTAGTGTTATTCCTTATCTCTATCGCACGTGGCCAAATCATTTAAGTCTGCTTTCTTTCTTCATCCTCATTTCAACCATGTTCATCGTATGAATGTGTTGTTCCTCGTCTTCTCACACATTCTTCTCAATCAGTTCATCCTTGTTGGGCTTATGAAATAAGTGGCATGGAACATCCAATATTGTTGACCTGCTGAAAGCTTTGAGATAATTTATTGTTTTTGTTTAGCTACCCATTCCAATTGTTCTTTATGATGTGGCCTGCATGAGTTTCTATCTGGATTGATTATTAGTTCCAAGGGTCTTTAAAAATGCTATTACCATTTGTGGATGTATATAAACATCAATACAACCAAGAAGAACAGGGTTGGTTTGAGTAGGAGGTATTAGGAAATGACTTTAGAAATTATGATTTAGGAGTGTGTTAGTACAAGTTAAAGGTTTTAAACGAGCAAGCGATAGTCTTAAAAGGACATGGATGGAGTGAAGGATATTTTTTATAAGATTTAGCGCACGGTAAATAAAGTGGAGATGTGTGCCTCTAGAATTTTATAAAATTGCCTCAAAAGTACCTTTCTAAGCCACTCATTAGATCAATCCAACTTGGATGAAGTGATTGAAAAAAATGTTGCTTGTATATTTAAAGCATGGCGAATAAAGTGTATATGTGTCACTTTAAAACTTTGTAAAATTGCCTTATACTAATAAAATTGAAAGAGAAATTCTATAAGATATGGGTAGAAGGCCGGTCATGACGCATGAGGCAAAATGTTGGACAATTGAGGAATAACAAATTCATAAGATGAGCAAGGTTGTTAAATTAACTAAAATCATATAAGTTATAACCTTGGGTTGATCACATAAGCAATCGCTCAAGTTGATAGTTTTTTTTTTTTTAAAAAAATTAAAAATTGAAAAAATGGTTAATAAAAGAAAGAAGAAAAAAGAAAAGTTTTTTTTTTAAAAAAATTGCAACTTTTTGAAAAGTGTCTAATTACTATGTATAAGAACAGTAATGATACATGAATTAAAATTTTGGACAGTCACCAAACAACATATTTATACGATGAGTCACAAATGAGGAACCGAAGATAAATGTGTGGGAAGATAAGGACTAACAAAATTACAAATGAATAGTTTAAATGAAAGTTAGGAGTAACACTAAAGATAATAAGATTGAGATGATTTGGCCACGTGTAATGAAGATACGGAAGTAAACGGGTTTTAAGAAGTTGATTGGTAAGTTTAAAGCTAAATTAGTGGATGTACTAATAGAATATTTAAACATTAACAGTTTAGTTGAGAATATAACCTGAATGGATTGGAGGGACATAACAGAATTATAAAGCTTAGATTAGTTGGGATAGTGCTTTGATGAGGATGAGTCATACATACATACGTCATCCTCATCCTCATCCTCATTATCATCATCAAAGCATTTAGTCCCTACTGATTAGGTCAACCACATGAATCCTATTATGCCATGCCACTTCGCCGAGGAACGTATCTTCAATTAAATTATCAACTTTCAAATAATTTCTTTTTACCTCCACGCTCACATGTTAATAGTTTTTTTAAAAGTCCCATAGAACTAAAAATTAATCCAAATAGAAACTAGAATGGACCACACCACAGAAAATAATTGAGAGGGGGAGCACATCCAAAAACTAGCAAAGAGATTTTGTCAAGCCCACCAAGTTGAATATAGCCAAATTAAGCAATCGAGAAAGATATTATGTATAAATTTAGAGATATGTGAATGTATTAGAGTTGTATACCTCTATAATTTTGTGAAATTTATGTCCAACAAGACAATGAATGACATAATTAAAAATAAATGCATTCAATGAAAGTCATGAGTAACACTAAGATAAGGAACTAAACGGGTTTGAAGGAATAAATTGGTAAGTTGAAGGCTGAAAAGGTTGGATGTTCTAACAGAAGATTTAAGCACTAACAGTTTAGTTGATGATACAACCTGGATGAATTGGAGGGACAACATAATTGTAAAGCTTAGATTAGCTGGGATAGTAATTAAATGATGATGATGATGATATACATACATACATCATCCTCATCCTCATTATCATCATTAAAGCATTTTGTCCCAACTGATTTGGTCAACTACATGAATTCTACTATGCCATGCCACTCTGCCAAGGACCATATCTTCAGTTAAACTATCGGCGTTCAAGTCATTTCTTTCTACCTCCACGCTCACATGGTAATATTTTTTTTAAATTTTTAAATACCCATATAATTAAAAATTAATCCAAATGGAAACTCAAATGGACAAGATACAGAGAACAATCGAGAGGGGGAGCACAACCAAAAAAGTTAAATGTAGACAAATTAAGCGATTGAGAAATATATTACATATAAATTTATAACTAGGTGAATGTAGTAGAGTTGTATACCTTTATAGTTTTGTGAAATTTTTGTTCAAGAAGATAAGGAATGACATAACTAAAAACAAATAATTCAACGAAAGTCATGAGTAACACCAATGAATAATAATATGAGGAAAAGTCAACCGGGATGATTTTCAAATGTAAAAACAAAAAAGAAAAGAAAATAAAGGGCAAATGTGCACATAAAAGGCCTTTAGGTACATGGGTGGAGGTAGTAATAAAAGATTTAAGCTTTGATAGTGTTAGTTGGTTTAAGTTGAAGGTCATAAAAGGGCAAATAAAAGGCCTAATGCAACATGGGTGGAGTTAGTAACAAAAGATTTAAGCTTTGATAGTGTTAGTTGGTTTAAGTTGAAGGTCCTATTCCCACGAAAACCCTCATAACTCCCTCATCGGAGGTCATATTTGGACAGTTTTTGCGTCGTTGGAAAGCTTACTCGATGAGATTTTAAAACAGAACAGGACTCTTCTGATTCTGAGGCAGTCTGGTACCCCGAAAGTGCGTGAGAAGCCTTCGAGCGTCGTTTCTCGATCTCGGTCTTCAATCTCTCAAAATCACGTGATGCTAATAAAATGCTCGTAACTCCCTCGTTACATGTCATATTGGGTCAATTTTTTATTCATTGGAAAGGCGAGTCGGTGCTCTTTGAAACTCCTTTAGGAACCGTCGCATTCCGAGGCCGTTTGGGCCTCCAAAAGTGGGCTCGGAGGAAACGGTACCGAATTTTCCCGACGTGCCTTGTTCCCACGAAAACCCTCATAACTCCCTCACTGGAGGTCAGATTTGGACAGTTTTTACATCGTTAGAAAGCTTACTCGACGAGATTTTAAAACGGAAGAGGACTCTTCTGATTCCAAAGCCTTCTAGTGCCCCGAAAGCACGCCAGAAGCCTTCAAGCGTCGTTTCTCAATCTCGGTCGTCAATTTCTCAAAATCGCGTGATGCGAATAAAACACTCGTAACTCCCTCGTTACAGGTCGAATTGGGTCGATTTTTAGTTCGTTGGAAAGACAAGTCGGTTCTCTTCGAAACTCCTTTAGGAACCGTCGCATTCCGAGGCCGTTTGGGCCTTCAAAAGTGGGGCGAGATGAAATGGTGAGGAATTTTCTCAACGTGCACTGTTCTCACAAAAACCCTCATAACTCCCTCACCGGAGGTCCGATTTGGACGATTTTTACATCGTTGGAAAGCTTACTCGACGAGCTTTTAAAATTTAAGAGGACTCTTCTAATTCCAAGGCCTTCTGGTGCCCCGAAAGCACACTAGAAGCCTTTAAGCGTCGTTTCTCGATCTCGGTCGTCAATCTCTCGAAATCACGTGATGCGAATAAAATGCTCGTAACTCCCTCATTACAGGTTGGATTGGGTTGATTTTTAGTTTGCTGGAAAACCGAGTCAGTGCTCTTCAAAACTTCTTTAGGAACCGTCGCATTCCGAGGCCGTTTAGGGCTCCAAAAGTGGGCTCGGTGGAAATGGTGCGGAATTTTTCTGACGTGCCCTGTTCCCACGAAAACTCTCATAACTCCCTCACCGGAGGTCAAATTTGGACAGTTTTTACGTCGTTGGAAATCTTACTCGACGAGCTTTCAAAACGTACTAGAACTCTTCTAATTTCGAGGCCGTCTAGTACCCCGAAAGTGCGCTAGAAGCCTTCGAGCGTCGTTTCTCTATCTCGGTCGTCAATCTCTCAAAATCACGTGATGCGAATAAAATGCTTGTAACTCCCTCGTTATACGTCAGAGTAGGTCAATTTTTAGTTCGTTGGAAAGGTGAGTCGGTGCTCTTCGAAACTCCTTTAGGAACCGTCACATTCCGAGGCTGTTTGGGCCTCCAAAAGTAGGGCGAGATGAAATGGTGTGGAATTTTTCCGACGTGCACTGTTCTCACAAAAACCCTCATAACTTCCCACAAACGGTCGCATTCTATCGACATCCTCGGTTCCCACAAAAACCCTCATAACTTCCTCACCAGAGGTCGGATTTGGGTAGTTTTTACGTCGTTGGAAAGCTTACTTGACGAGATTTCAAAACGGAATAGGACTCTTCAGATTCTAAGCATCTGGCACCCCGAAAGCACGCCGGAAGCCTTCGAGTGGCGTTTCTCGATTTAGATCGTCAATCTCTCAAAATCGTGTGGTGCAAATAAAATGCCCGTAACTCCCTCGTTACGCCTCGGATTGGGTCAATTTTTGGTTCGTTGGAAAGGCGAGTTGGTGCTATTCGAAACTCCTTTAGGAACCGTCGCATTCTGAGGCCGTTTGGGCCTCCAAAAGTGGGGCGAGAGAAAACGGTGTGAAATTTTACCGACATCCTTGGTTCCCATGAAAACCCTCATAACTCCCTCACCGGAGGTCGGATTCGGGCGATTTTTACGTCGTTGGAAAGCTTACTCGACGAGCTTTCAAAACAGATGAGGACTCTTTCGATTCTGAGGCCGTATAGCACCCCAAAAGCACGCTGAAAGCCTTTGAGCGGCGTTTCTAGATCTCGGTCGTCAATCTCTCAAAATCGCGTAGTACGAATCAAACCCCTGTAACTCCCTCGTTACGCGTCAGATTGGGTCAGTTTTTGATTCGTTGGAAAGGCAAGTTGGTGCTCTTCGAAACTCCTTTAGGAACCGTCACATTCCGAGGCCGTTTGGGCCTCCAAAAGTGGGGCAAGAGCAAACGGTGTGGAATTTTTCTGACATCTCCGGTTCCCACGAAAACCCTCATAACTCCCTCATCGGAGGTTAGATTCGGGCATTTTTTACGTCGTTGGAAATCTTACTCGACGAGCTTTCAAAATGGAAGAGGACTCTTTGGATTCTGAGGCCGTCTGGCATCCCGAAAGCGCCCCGAAAGCCTTCGAGTGGCGTTTCTCGATCTCGGTCGTCAATCTTTCGAAATCGCTTGGTACGAATAAAATACCCGTAACTCCCTCGTTACACATCAGATTGGATCGATTTTTAGTTCGTTGGAAAGGAGAGTCGGTGCTCTTCGAAACTCCTTTAAGAACCGTCGTATTCCGAGGCCGTTTGGCCCTCCAAAAGTGGGGCGAGAGCAAAGGGTGCAGAATTTTACTGACATCCCCGGTTCCCACGAAAACCCTCATAACTCCCTCACCGAAGGTCGGATTCGGGCAGTTTTTACGTCGTTGGAAAGCTTACTCGACGAGCTTTCAAAATGGATGAGGACTCTTCTGATTCTAAGGCCGTCTGGCACCCCAAAAGTGCGTCAAAAATCTTCTAGCGGCGTTTCTCGATCTCGGTCGTCAATCTCTCAAAATCGCGTGGTGTAAATAAAACGCCCGTAACTCCCCTGTTACGCGTTGGATTGGGTCGATTTTTGGTTCGTTGGAAAGGAGATCGGTGCTCTTCGAAACTCCTTTAGGAACCGTCGCATTCCGAGGCCGTTTGGGCCTCCAAAAGTGGGGCGAGAGAAAACGGTGCGGAATTTTACCGACATCCCCGGTTCCCACAAAAACCCTTATAACTCCCTCACTTGAGGTCGGATTCGGGCGGTTTTTACGTCGTTGGAAATCTTACTCGACGAGATTTCAAAATGGATGAGGACTTTTCTGATTCTGAGGCCGTCTGGCACCCCAAAAGTGCACCGGAAGCCTTTGAGCGGTGTTTCTCGATCTCGATCGTCAATCTCTCGAAATCACGTGGTGCGAATAAAACGCCCGTAACTCCCTCGTTACGTGTCAAATTGGGTTGATTTTTGGTTCGTTGGAAAGGCGAGTCGGTGATTTTCGAAACTCCTTTAGGAACCATCGCATTCCGAGGCCGTTTGGGCCTCCAAAAGTGGGGCGAGAGCAAGCGGTGTGAAATTTTACCGACATCCCCGGTTCCCACGAAAACCCTCATAACTCCCTCACCGGAGGTCGGATTCGGGCAGTTTTTAGGTCGTTGGAAAGCTTACTCTATGAGATTTCAAAATGGATGAGGACTCTTCTGATTCTGAGGCCGTCTGGCACCCCGAAAGCACGCCGGAAGCCTTCGAGCGGCATTTCTCGATCTCGGTCGTCAATCTCTCGAAATCACGTGGTGCGAATAAAATGCCCATAACTCCCTCGTTAAGTGTCGGATTGGGTCGATTTTCGGTTCGTTGGAAAGGCGAGTCGGTGCTCTTCGAAACTCCTTTAGGAACCGTCGCATTCCGAGGTCGTTTGGGCCTCCAAAAGTGGGGCGAGAGTAAATGGTATGGAATTTTTCCGACATCCCCTATTCCCACGAAAATCCTCATAACTCCCTCACCGGAGGTCGGATTTGGACAGTTTTTACGTCGTTGGAAAGCTTACTCAACGAGCATTTAAAATGGATGGGACTCTTCAGATTCTGAGGCCGTCTAGTACCCCGAAAGCGCGTTAGAAGCCTTCGAGCGTCGTTTCTCGATCTCGATCGTCAATCTCTCAAAATCGTGTGATGCGAATAAAATGCTCATAACTCCCTCGTTATATGTTGGATTGGGTCGATTTTTAATTCGTTGGAAAGGCGAGTCGGTGCTTTTCGAAACTCCTTTAGGAACCATCGCATTCTGAGGCCGTTTGTGCCTCCAAAAGTGGGGCAAGAGTAAATGGTTTGAAATTTTTTCGATACCCCCTGTTCCCATGAAAACCCTCATAACTCCCTCATCGGAGGTCAGATTTGGACATTTTTTACGTGGTTGGAAAGCATACTCGATGAGCTTTCAAAAAGGAAGAGGACTCTTCTGATTCTGAGGCAGTATGGTGCCCCAAAAGTGTGCCAAAAGCCTTCGAGCGTCATTTCTCGATCTCGGTCGTCAATATCTTGAAATCATGTAATGTGAATAAAATGCTCATAACTCCCTCATTATACATCGGATTGGGTTGATTTTTAGTTCGTTGGAAAGGTGAGTTGGTGCTCTTCGAAACTCCTTTAGGAACCGTTGCATTCCGAGTCCGTTTGTGCCTCCAAAAGTAGGGCGAGATGAAATTGTGTGGAATTTTCTTGACGTGCACTATTCCCACGAAAACCCTCATAACTCCCTCATCGGAGGTCATATTTGGACAGTTTTTACGTCATTGGAAAGCTTACTCGATGAGATTTTAAAGCAGAAGAGGACTCTTCTGATTCTGAGGCCGTCTGGTACCCCAAAAGTGCGCGAGAAGCCTTCGAGCGTCGTTGCTCGATCTCGGTCTTCAATCTCTCAAAATCACGTGATGCGAATAAAATGCTCGTAACTCCCTCGTTACATGTCATATTGGGTCAATTTTTTATTCATTGGAAAGGCGAGTCGGTGCTCTTTGAAACTCCTTTAGGAACCGTCGCATTCCGAGGCCGTTTGGGCCTCCAAAAGTGGGCTCGGAGGAAACGGTACCGAATTTTCCCGACGTGCCTTGTTCCCACGAAAACCCTCATAACTCCCTCACTGGAGGTCAGATTTGGACAGTTTTTACATCGTTAGAAAGCTTACTCGACGAGATTTTAAAACGGAAGAGGACTCTTCTGATTCCAAGGCCTTCTAGTGCCTCGAAAGCACGCCAGAAGCCTTCAAGCGTCGTTTCTCAATCTCGGTCGTCAATTTCTCAAAAATCGCGTGATGCGAATAAAACACTCGTAACTCCCTCGTTAAAGGTCGAATTGGGTCGATTTTTAGTTTGTTGGAAAGACAAGTCGGTTCTCTTTGAAACTCCTTTAGGAACCGTCGCATTCCGAGGCCGTTTGGGCCTTCAAAAGTGGGGCGAGATGAAATGGTGAGGAATTTTCTCCACGTGCACTGTTCTTACAAAAACCCTCATAACTCCCTCACCGGAGGTCCGATTTGGACGGTTTTTACATCGTTGGAAAGCTTACTCGACGAGCTTTTAAAATTTAAGAGGACTCTTCTAATTCCAAGGCCTTCTGGTGCCCCAAAAGCACACTAAAAGCCTTCAAGCGTCGTTTCTCGATCTCGGTCGTCAATCTCTCGAAATCACGTGATGCGAATAAAATGCTCGTAACTCCCTCATTACAGGTTGGATTGGGTTGATTTTTAGTTTGCTGGAAAGCCGAGTCAGTGCTCTTCAAAACTCCTTTAGGAACCGTCGCATTCCGAGGCCGTTTAGGGCTCCAAAAGTGGGCTCGGAGGAAACGGTGCGGAATTTTTCTGACGTGCCCTGTTCCCGCGAAAACCCTCATAACTCCCTCACTGGAGGTCAAATTTGGACAGTTTTTACGTCGTTGGAAATCTTACTCGACGAGCTTTCAAAACGTACTAGAACTCTTCTAATTTCGAGGCCGTCTAGTACCCCGAAAGTGCGCTAGAAGCCTTCGAGCGTCGTTTCTCTATCTCGGTCGTCAATCTCTCAAAATCACGTGATGCGAATAAAATGCTTGTAACTCCCTCGTTATATGTCAGATTAGGTCAATTTTTAGTTCGTTGGAAAGGTGAGTCGGTGCTCTTCGAAACTCCTTTAGGAACCGTCACATTCCGAGGCTATTTGGGCCTCCAAAAGTAGGGCGAGATGAAATGGTGTGGAATTTTTCCGACGTGCACTGTTCTCACAAAAACCCTCATAACTCTCTCATCGGAGGTCTGATTTGGACAGTTTTTACGTCGTTGGAAAGCTTACTCGACGATATTCTAAAACGGAAGATGACTCTTCTGATTCTAAGGCTGTCTAGAGCCCTGAAAGTGCACCAGAAACCTTCAAGCATCGTTTCTCGATCTTGGTCGTCAATTTCTTGAAATCGCGTGATGCAAATAAAACGCTCGTAACTCCCTTGTTACAGGTCAGATTGGGTCAATTTTTAGTTCATTGGAAAGGAGAGTCGGTGCCCTTTGAAAATCCTTTAGGAACCGTCGCATTCCGAGGCCGTTTGGGTCTCCAAAAGTGAGGTGAGAGCAAACGGTGTGGAATTTTATCGACATCCCCGGTTCCCACAAAAACCCTCATAACTTCCTCACCAGAGGTCGGATTTGGGCAGTTTTTACGTCGTTGGAAAGCTTACTCGACGAGATTTCAAAACGGAATAGGACTCTTCAGATTCTAAGGCCATCTGGCACCCCGAAAGCACGACGGAAGCCTTCGAGCGGCGTTTCTCGATCTAGATCGTTAATCTCTCAAAATCGTGTGGTGCAAATAAAATGCCCGTAACTCCCTCGTTACGCCTCGGATTGGGTCAATTTTTGGTTCGTTGGAAAGGCGAGTTGCTGCTCTTCGAAACTCCTTTAGGAACCGTCGCATTCTGAGGCCGTTTGGGCCTCCAAAAGTGGGGCGAGAGAAAACGGTGTGAAATTTTACCGACATCCTTGGTTCCCACGAAAACCCTCATAACTCCCTCACCGGAGGTCGGATTCGGGCGATTTTTACGTCGTTGGAAAGCTTACTCGACGAGCTTTCAAAATAGATGAGGACTCTTTCGATTCTGAGGCCGTATAGCAGCCCAAAAGCACGCTGAAAGCCTTTGAGCGGCGTTTCTAGATCTCGGTCGTCAATCTCTCAAAATCGCGTAGTACGAATCAAACCCCCGTAACTCCCTCGTTACGCGTCAGATTGGGTCAATTTTTGATTCGTTGGAAAGGCAAGTCGGTGCTCTTCGAAACTCCTTTAGGAACCGTCACATTCTGAGGCCGTTTGGGCCTCCAAAAGTGGGGCAAGAGCAAACGGTGTGGAATTTTTCTGACATCTCCGGTTCCCACGAAAATCCTCATAACTCCCTCACCGGAGGTTAGATTCGGGCATTTTTTACGTTGTTGGAAATCTTACTCGACGAGCTTTCAAAATGGAAGAGGACTCTTTGGATTCTGAGGCCGTCTGGCATCCCGAAAGCGCTCCGAAAGCCTTCGAGTGGCGTTTCTCGATCTCGGTCGTCAATCTTTCGAAATCGCTTGGTACGAATAAAATACCCGTAACTCCCTCGTTACATATCAGATTGGATCGATTTTTAGTTCGTTGAAAAGGAGAGTCGGTGCTCTTCGAAACTCCTTTAAGAACCGTCGTATTCCGAGGCCGTTTGGGCCTCCAAAAGTGGGACGAGAGCAAAGGGTGCAGAATTTTACTGACATCCCTGGTTCCCACGAAAACCCTCATAACTCCCTTACCGAAGGTCGGATTCGGGCGGTTTTTACGTCGTTGGAAAGCTTACTCGACGAGCTTTCAAAATGGATGAGGACTCTTCTGATTCTAAGGCCGTTTGGCACCCCAAAAGTGCGTCAAAAACCTTCTAGCGGCGTTTCTCGATCTCGGTCGTCAATCTCTCAAAATCGCGTGGTGTAAATAAAACGCCCGTAACTCCCCTGTTACGCGTTGGATTGGGTCGATTTTTGGTTCGTTGGAAAGGAGATCGGTGCTCTTCGAAACTCCTTTAGGAACCGTCGCATTCCAAGGCCGTTTGGGCCTCCAAAAGTGGGGCGAGAGAAAACGGTGTGGAATTTTACCGACATCCCCGGTTCCCACGAAAACCCTTATAACTTCCTCACCTGAGGTCGGATTCGGGCAGTTTTTACGTCGTTGGAAATCTTACTCGACGAGATTTCAAAATGGATGAGGACTTTTCTGATTCTGAGGCCGTCTGGCACCCCAAAAGTGCACCGGAAGCCTTTGAGCGGTGTTTCTCGATCTCGATCGTCAATCTCTCGAAATCACGTGGTGCGAATAAAATGCCCGTAACTCCCTTGTTACGTGTCGAATTGGGTTGATTTTTGGTTCGTTGGAAAGGCGAGTCGGTGATCTTCGAAACTCCTTTAGGAACCGTCGCATTCCGAGGCCGTTTGGGCCTCCAAAAGTGGGACGAGAGCAAACGGTGTGAAATTTTACCGACATCCCCGGTTCCCACGAAAACCCTCATAACTCCCTCACCGGAGGTCGGATTCGGGCAGTTTTTACGTCGTTGGAAATTTACTCTACGAGATTTCAAAATGGATGAGGACTCTTCTGATTCTGAGGCCGTCTGGCACCCCGAAAGCACGCCGGAAGCCTTCGAGCGGCATTTCTCGATCTCGGTCGTCAATCTCTCGAAATCGCGTGGTGCGAATAAAATGCCCATAACTCCCTCATTATGCGTCGGATTGGGTCGATTTTCGGTTCGTTGGAAAGGCGAGTCGGTGCTCTTCGAAACTCCTTTAGGAACCGTCGCATTCTGAGGCCGTTTGGGCCTCCAAAAGTGGAGCAAAAGTAAACGGTGTGGAATTTTATCAATATCTTGAATCTATTTGTTTGCCAAAAAGAATATATAACATATACATCGAGGTAGCCCCATGTGGGCAATGCCACCTGATCGTCCAAAGAGGGCATAACGTTTCCTGGAATTTTACCTAAGTACTTCCTCGTGTATGGTATTTATATCTCTGTCCTATTTTCAATAACATTAGATTTGTTAATGGAAGTTGGGGTTAGGCAGTGCAAGGAGTGGGCAGCTTGGGTGGGCTTCACTATGATGTTTATATGAAATTCACCTCCGTTATCAAGTTAATCACCCTATGTTAAGCCCAGGGCCTAAAACTTAGCCACATCCATGATTCAGGTCACATAGTACAAGGCAACATCAGCCTCTCAACTATTTCATATAGATTAGGCCTGAAGGCTGGTGTGGATCTAATGGCTGGGCCTATACGAAAGCAACATCTCTTAACTGTGTTCTTTGTTGTGGTACATTGCAATGTATTTGTGAAATCCACTTAGAAGTGTAAATCCACGTTAAACTCGGGCTGAAAAAATCAGGCTGATCTCCCGACTAGTCCTAAAATTTCCCAGATATATTTAAAAGAAAAAAAAGGGGAGCTTTATTTAGACTCCCACCTTGATTTTTTAAGGGGCCTACTTAGGTGTATGCAAGATCCACTTAGACCACTCCCACCATTTGACATATAATCTCACGTTAGGGCCAGGGATTAAAAAATCAGTTTTACATGTGATTCAGGTGGGCCACACCAAAGAAAACAAGACATCCACCCTTGATTTTTATAGGGCCCACCATGATGATTATATAAATCTCAGTCCAAACCTTAGATTCTACGTCAAAATTTAGTCCTAGGGCCCAAAAATCTATACGTGATTCAAATGGGCCACACCAAGGGTAACGATTTGAAGAGTGGATGTGGACAATGTTTCCAATCACGTGGTCTACTTGAATCATAGATGGGGCTGAGTTTTGAGCCCTGGTCCTAACGTGTGGACAATGCACCCGGTAGTCGGGATGGATTTTGAATGTGGGCCCTAGCCTCCAATGATAATTAAATTAAGTAATGGGGTAGGGTTGCTTATCAAAAAAACTTTTTAAAAAAGATACCCGTAAATACAGTAGTAATAAGGTATCTTCTAAAATTCTCTTTCAAGCTTGTGTGGTATATAATATGAGGCTAAAGATACCCGTAAATACAGTAGTAATAAGGTATCTTGTAAAATTTTCTTTCAAGCTTGTGTGATATATAATATGGGGCTGGCCTGTCGGGCTTTCAGGCCTGGCTTACCATTGTCCATACTTGGACTATAGTATTAGGCCCGAGGGTCGGGCTTAGACTTAATATGCAGTCCCTTTTTCAATTGGGCTCGGCATGACTGTGTACAACCTAGCCCTTAATGTAGCCTGGCCCACCTATGATTATTAGAAGGGCAATCCTGTGATATAGGAAAGGTGTCATGTAGGTGCGCTCTAAATCTGTATTTATATTAAATCCACCCCTACCATCAGATGCATGGTCCTATTAAGTCCAAGAATTTAAATCAACTGCATCCATTATTTAGGTAGACCACAATTTTTTCATACATGACAACCTTCACCTTACAAACTGTTTCTTTTGACGTGGCCCACCTAAATTATATATTTGCATGAATTTTGGGTCTCGGTTAAGTTTTGGTCTGACATCTAATGGCTGGAGTGGATTTTATATAATCATCATGGTGAGTTCTATAAAAATTAAGGGTGGACATGCCTTCCAACTCTTTCTGTTGGTGTGCCCCCACCTTAATAACAAGTCAGCCTAGTCTTTTTGGCTCAATGATTAACGTGAGACGACACAACTAATGGTTTGAGTGGATCTCACATATATATTACTATGGGCGCCATCAAAATCAATGTTATCATGATCAAATTCTTTTTTAAAGGTGTAAGTCCAACCAGTTGGACTACAGTAACGGTAACTTCTAATTTATTTAGTGAATGGGACCTGCAAGCCATTCAATAGACTGAACTATAGTGAACTTGACCTCCAAGCCATTCAATAGGCTGAACCCATATTGGGAAACATTTGTCGTGAAAATCATCCCTATCCATTTATCAAGTAGCCAAACTCTTATCTTGCTATTTATCAATTGCTATATGTTTGTTTTCTATGGTGTGGGCCACTTAATGAGTGGATAGGATGATGTTTACACTAGTTGATCCTCATGGTGGGACCAAGTGTAATGCTTGGTAGGAAAGGGGTCGGGACAACCATCACCCTCATTCATGATTGACAATTAGAAACAGTGTATAGGGAAACCCTTACCCTCTTAGTTGTTTACCTTGTTATGGTCCACCTGAATCATGGATGGGCCTGATATTTGGGATGTAAGCCTAAATTTTGGTGTTATGTCTGATGGATGGAGAGGATTTCATACAATCATGGTAGTGAACCCTGAAAAAGTCAAAGGTAGATGTCTCTCTACCAACTGTTTCTTGGTGTGGCCCACTTTTCTTTTTTGAAAATTCAAAGTTAATGCTACTTGCACGAAGACTGATTTAAGAAAATATACAAGCTGCAAACATAGGGAAGATATGGGCAGCTCAACCATGTCACTATCATTCCCTCCTGCCTAATGCAAACAGTGGAATTCTTTTTTTTCTTCTTTTTTCCTTATTCATCTGTATCATACACGTGGTCCACCAGACGTGTGGACCAGCCTGATTTTTTGGTCCAGGGTCCCAAGGGGGAAGTCATAGTAATTAGTTAAAACCTTCTAAGTACTCTAAACCAAATTGCACCGGCGCACATAAAAAATAAAAAAATAAAAAAACACATCCGGACATACAAAAATATCCATGACAAAATGGCTTGCATGGTACATGGGGGCATACATGTTTTAGTTCATCGTGCCCCACCCAATAATTGGACCAATTTGATTATTGGGAAATGGAATCTACATAGTGGTACCCTTCGGATGGATGGATTGGATATTGCACCTGTCCACTGCACTGACATATGTGGTGGCATGTTCATTAGCTAACTTTTGTACACGTGTGGGCTAAGCAAAGTTCTTACTATAAAGTTACTTGTTTGCTTTATTTTTAGTTTCACATAAAATCTAGGGCTCAGTCTGTTGCTGGTTTTTTTTTTTTTTTGGCAATGTACTACAACAGTAGTGACATTTTTTTTTACATGTTATGTGGAAATCTGAAGTAACTTCAAAGAGTCATAAACCGGGGTTAGTTTTGTCAGGGAGAAATTAGAGGAAAATTTATAAAATTTACCAGTAGAGATATCAACATAATGAAGACATAAAAACCCAGTGTCATCGAGTTTGGATACCCATTATGTATCCACGTGTCTTCCAATCTAGTTTGTGTGTCTAATATCAATACCATTTGATGGTTCCCTTTAGGTTATGGGATATAATAAAAAACAGCCGTATACATAATTAGGTTGGTCATACCATATAAAACCATGTGAAGACATGCTTAAAACATATAAAAGTACTTTGTGGGGCCAACCTGAGTTTTGAATACGGCTGACACTTGGTCTGACCCCTCATCCAAGTGGGACACATACAATAGATGGGCTAGATTTGTGAACCACATCTGAGTGAGCACAATAAATGATTATGAATGTTTTAATGGGAGGATAATCCTTCTCAACTGCTGCATGTGGTGTGGTTCACAATAGTAATGAATTGACTTGATTTTTAAACCTGTGGCCAACCTTCGAGTGGTGCATATGACTAATGGGGTAGATGTTCGACACACATCACGGTGGGGCCCACACAGCTCGACCTCATGAGAAGTTCCATGAGGTCGACCTCATACTACCATTTCATATATATATATATATATATATATATATATATATATATATATATATAGAGAGAGAGAGAGAGAGAGAGAGAGAGAGAGAGAGAGAGAGAGAGAGAGAGAGAAGATGCTCACATACAACTAGTTGGACAATTCAAATTGGTCCAACTAGCTGTGTCATTTAATGAGAAGTTAATGTTAATAAATCTTTCCACGTAATTAATGGAAAGGTGTTTGTTTGGGTGGGCCCCAATGTAGCATTACTGTGAAATCCACCCAATCATTAGGTGAGTCACTGCATGTTATAACTTACAACCAGTGCCAAAAGACCAGCCCTATCCCTAGTTTACGTGAACCACACAATTGGAACGAGTGTAGATAGAAAGCTTACCTTCCAAACTCTTTCTTTTGATGTGGACAACTTGAATTATTTGTGAGACTGATTTTTGGGTATGATGCCTAACATTTGGTGTGGCAGCTAATGGTTGGAGTAGATTTTACATTCTCATCATGGTGGACCTTGTAAAAATTAAGGTTAGATATCTCTTCCAATTCAATTGGTATGACCCACTTAAATCATTGATTAGCTTGATTATTTTTTGGCTTTTAACCCAACATGGCATTACACATCTAATGACCGGAGTAGATCTATTGAACACACCACGGTGGGCTATTTCTAAAATTGAAAGGGGGTGTATGCGCATCAAACCGTTATTGTTTCCATACCATTATTGTTTCCATAAAAAGAGACCTTGACCACAGTAGAGGCAACTTTTGACCCTATTTCTTTTTCGTGAGAGTCCAAAACTTAACCCTCCCACTTTAGATCGTTGGACGTGAGCATTTGAGGACCAAAATACTCCTGCCTTCCTTTCCGAAGCGGATTGGCTGGCGTGCAGCACTCGTAGCCCCACCATGTTGTATGTTTTGTATCCATGCCCTCCATCCATTTGGAGAGATCATTTTAGGACAATATGCAAAGAACAAGTTAAATCCAAATCTCCAGACCCAGCACAGAAAACAGCGGGACAGTGACACTCACCACTAAAAACTTCCAAAGGCCACAAAGTTTTACATCAAGTTGATATTTGTGTTTTCCCTTATGTCATGTCTTTTTTAACTTTTGAACAGGTTGGATTTCAAATAAACATTATGATGGGCCTTAGGATAGTTTCAATGGTGGGAATCACTCTCCCCACTGTTTTCTTTGGTGAGGTCCACTACAGATTTTTATTTGCCTCATTCTTTGGTTCATACTCTAAAATAATAATTAAAAATGGATGGACGGTGTGGATATAATACATACATCATAGTGGGCCCCACAGAAATTGGTGACGTCACTTCATAGCCAATTCAACCTGTCAGTATCTAATCCGTTTCGACTGGCTGCTCCCCCTGCCACCAGCTCCCTCGCTGGTGGTCAGTGCTCCGTGGGACCCACAATGATGTATGTGTTTCATCCATTTTTACGGATCATGTTATGGCTTGATCCCGAAAATGAGAGGGATATGAGTCTCAGGTGGACCACCCCACATGAAAACAGTAGTGATTGGATATCCATCATTAAAATCCTCCCAAGGTTCAATATGTTGTTTATTTGACATCCAATCTGTTTATTAGGTCATATAGGCCCAGATGAAGAGATAAAACAAAGACCAACTTGATCCAAAGCTTGTATAGCCCCCAAAATGTTTTTAATGGTCGACCCTCATTCAACGTTATTTCCTGTAATATGGTCCACTTGAGATTTGACCTCATCTTTGGACTCATGTGGTAAAGTGATATGTAAAAATAGATAGACAGCATGGATGAAACACATACATTGTGGTGGGGTCCACTTAGCACCGACCACCCGCCATTGGCGGTGTCGGGGGAGTAGCAATCCATTTCCTCCGCGTCTGAGCTCATCTTTGCACACTAGCCAAATCCACCGCTTCTAAAAGGAAGGTAGGGGTATTTTGGCCCTCAAATACTTATCCTAACGTCTAACATTTAAGTTGGGAAGGTAAGTTTTGGACTTTTCATAAAAGAAACTGATAAAAAGTTGCATTCACAGTGTTCAATTTTTCTCATAAAATTGTTAATTTCTCTCGAGTGAGAAGTGGAGTAGGTGTTACCCGCACAACACAAGCGGTGAGTGTTTCTCAAACCATATAGCCCACCATGATATATATATATATATATATATATATATATATATATAGAGAGAGAGAGAGAGAGAGAGAGAGAGAGAGAGAGAGAGAGAGAGAGAGAGTTCCGGTCTCCTGCGCACCGTGCCGCACGGAGCTTAAATACGAGCTCCATGCAGAGCCGTTAGATCTCCATCCTCGGCTGAAATTAAGCATCCCTAAACAGGAGAGAGTCTCCGTATTTAAGACTCGCGCGCCACTTTTTTCGGACGCTGACGAGCTCCTCCTGAAGTGACGTCTCCAATTTCTATGGGTGTAATAACAAGCTAACAAAAATAAAAAAAGAAGATGACGGCCCATCTGGACCATACATGTGTACACACTGATTTAGCCTTGTTCAAGATGTTCCCACCACAGATGGACCACGGTCAAAGAATTGCATTGGACTGACAATCCTGACAATCCTAACCATCTATTCGTTAAATGCTTGCCTAGTATGTGGGTATGATCAAGGTGGGCCACTGGATAGGTGGGTCACTGTGGATTACGCATGACCCCTATATCACCTTGATCAGACGACCAATGACATTCAAGGGCAGAATCTTCCAATCCAGCGGTCTTTATTAGCTGTTGGTAGGGCCAGCTTAGCCCCCAAAAGTACACACACCATGACGTGATAATAAAAAAATCCAATTCCATCACTGTGTTAGTCTAGAAAACTGGCCAGCATTTTCAAACGCTGTCGCAGGAAATGAAGACTTCTTCTAAAAAGTAGATTCTATTACATCTTGACCGTTGAAAATCTTGATAGAAATTTTTAGGACATCAAAGTCTTTCGGAGATGTTGATTCTTTCTAATCTTGACCTTTTAAAAATCTTTATCATAGGAATTTTCAGTAGGGACGAAACCGAAAACGTCCATGTTAAGGAATTTCACACGGTACTGTAGGGAGCGCGTACAACACAATGCTCTGTGGGCCCATCATGATGAATGTGTGACATCCATTCCGTTCATTTGTGCCAGTTCATTTTATTACGTGAGCCCAAAAAATCAGGCTGATAAAATAGTGAACTGGACCACACCACAGGGAAATGTGTGGATAAGGACCCGTTGAAACTTGCTTTGGGCCCACTGAAGTTTTGAATTGGGTGGGTGTTTTGTTTTTTTACCTCCATCCTGGTGGGACTCGTCTTATGGACGGATTGGATTGAATATAAAATCCATGGTGGGCCCCAAGAAGGTTTTAATGGTGGTTGATCGGTCCTCAACTGTTCCCGTGGTGTGGCTCACCACTTGCTTGAGTATTTGTATCAGCCTGATTTCTGGGATCACTCCCTAATATGATCAACGGTGTGGATGTCACACAAACACCACGGTGGACCCCACATAGACTTTTTTTTTTCCTGCAATTAGTTGTCGAAAATTCTCTTCCAAAATCAACTTAGTTGGGTGGGCCCGTGGCCACTTGTTGGACTTTAAGTAAGTCCGCCCCAGATCCAGCCCAATAGTTTTGGCATCCACGGGTCTCTGAGGCTTAGCCCACTGAAAATGGTGCACCCCCTCAAACTCGTGTTTCATATGCATTGTTGTGTAAAAATTCCACTTCTTTCAATTATATTTGTGTAAAAACTTATTCTTTTCTTCTTTCTCATCCACCCACATGATTTATTTTTGAAATTTAGTTAGTAGTACCAATAATCTCATCTATTTCTACCAACATAAATAGAATTCCTTCAAACCAATCAACAAGTCCTTGTAACATGTGTTTTGGAGAATCCTCTGCCCCGTGAATTGGGAGTTACAATAATACGTATTTACCTCATTTATTATCAAACTATCCTCTTTTCAAGCATGAATAATTAAATTTTTATTGGTAGAAAAAATAATTTTTATTAGTATCATCTATAGGTAAAATGCTTCCTCTCATTTGTTTGCAATTGCAAGCTTTCACCCTTGTACGACTCGTCCTAAAAATGCTCCCCATTCAATGAGATTGTCCTTCACAGCCCTGTTTCTCCTATTTATTCAAATTTTCTATACCCATCAGAAATAATTTTACCCTTAAACCCACTTCCTCCACTGCATTCCCAGAAATTTACAAACCATTCCTACAAAATAAACAAAATAAAAAAGTCAGTAATCCTTTCATCAGTTTCACAGCCACAGATATCAGGAAGATTCAGAAAGCATGAAGTTTTCGCAGAGTAGGACCTTATTTCCAGGGTAGACCTTCTCCTTATAACAATCAGGCCTATTTTACAGATTAACAGCAACAAATTTTATTTTATCCTACAATCCCTACTTACTCACAAAAAAGAAGAAGTGCGAATAAGTTTTATTGAGAAATTAATGATACAATTACAAAGACATTCGGAACGATAAAGCAGGAAATCACATAAAGATGGAAAAAAAAACCCTTGTAATTTTTATCGATCCATGTGCGTTGTGCATATGGACATATATAAGATACATACAATCTTCACAAAACAGAATGAGGAGAAAACACAAATGGTCAATTATGGAAATGAGAAAAAAAAAGGATCATTCTAACTGGCGTGTTGCACTTCAGCTCAACACAAACCACAATAACCAATCATCCAGACCGTTTAACTGTTGGTCCCACAGTAGAGAGACCAAGACTGGGGGAAGAACCTCCTGCAACTTTCTAAAGAGAGAGAGAGGCAGAGAGAGAGAGAGAGAGAGGTGATGGCCACGGTACCAACGAGATGCCGGGTGGGGCCCAGTGCAATGTATGTGAGAAATTTATTCCGTCCATCCATTTTGGGAGAACATTTTAGGACGTTATTCCAAGAGGTAGATACAAGACTCAAAGGGATCACACGACAGGGGAACTTTGGGAAAGAAATTCCCACCGTTGAAACCTTCCTGGACCTGGCTTGATGTTTATATGCAATCCAAACCGTTTATAAGGTCATTCCAAAGTGGATGAAGTGAAAACACAAAAAATACAACCTGATACAGAAAGTTTATGGCCATAAAAATGTTTCAATGGTGCTCACTGAATAAAAACTATTTCCTTTCGTGTGGCCCAGTTGACTGCTTGATACATCTATATTTCGGTCACACATCCTAAAATTATCTCTCGAAAAGGATGAATGGGGTAGATTTCACGCAAACATATTGGTGGGGCCCACCCAGCATCCTTGCACTGGACTTCATGCGAAAGGCTTTCGCAGGAAATCAGTGTATTACCTGCCAACAGGGATTTTAAAGGAACTTCATGACATGTAAGTTAGGTGGGGTCCACCATGATGTTTATGGAAGATCCACCACATTCATCGGTTTTGAAAGATCATTTTAAACGATGCGCCAAAAAATGATATAAATCAAGAGCTTAAATATGCCATACGTTAGTAAAACATGTGCAGGTAAATTCTTACCATTGAAACTTCCCTGGGCCCACCATAATGTTTATATCCCATCTATACCGTTCATAATGTCATTCCTACTAAGATAAACTTAAATCATAAATATTTCCCTGAACGAAAAATGTCGTGGCACTCAGAACTTTTTAACAGTGAGCGTCACTCTCCCCTCTATTTTTTGTGGTGGGGTCCTCTCGAACTTTGGATCTGATTCATTATTTGGATCATGCTGTAATATGGTTCGTCCAAATGGATGGACGGTGTAGATACAAAACACAAATCATGGTGTGGCCTACAGAACTTGGAGACGTCACTTCAGGAGGAGCTCGTCAGCGTCCGAAAATAGTGGCACGCGAGTCTTAAATACAAAGACTCTCTACTGTTTAGGGATGCTTAATCTCAGCCGAAGATGAAGATCTAAGGCTCTGCATGGAGCTCGTATTTAAGCTCCATGCGGCACGGTGCACAGGAGACTGGAACTCAAAATATATATATATATATATATATATATATATATATATATATATATATATATATATATATATATATATATATATATATATATATATATATATATATGGGAAAAGGTACAATGTGCTGGAGCTCACGGCTCCGTCCCATGCGGTCGAGCTGTGTGGGCCCCACTGTGATGCCTTTCAAACATCTACCCCATCAGTCAGATGCGCCATTCCACCGTGGACGTAGGTCTTAAAAATTAAGTCAATCCATGACTTGTGTGGGCCACACCACATACAGAAGTGGAGAGGGGCCGTGCAACCATTAAAACATTCATAATCATTTTTGGGGCCCACAAAAGATGTAGTTTGCAAATCCAGCCCATCCATTATGTGTCTCCCACTTGTATGAGGGTTCAGACCAAGTTTCAGCAGCATTCAAAACTCATGTGGGCCCCACCAAGTGCTTTTATATGTTTTAACGGTGTCTTCACATGATTTTAGATGGTATGGCCCACTTGAGTTCCGTATACGGCTGATTTTTGGGATATCTCATTATTTAAAGGGGAACCATCAAATGCACGGTGTTGATGGTCGACATGCATTACGGTGGGGCCCACACAACTTGACCTCATGATAAGCTTATTGTGAGCTCTAGCGCATAGTACCTTTTCCCTATATATATATATATATATATATATATATATATAGAGAGAGAGAGAGAGAGAGAGAGAGAGAGAGAGAGAGAGAGAGAGAGTATATCCAGGCCGTGCATCAGCTTTTACATGTCATTTTAGTGCAACTGACTAAAAATAAAGCAGATTCAGATCTCAAGTGGACCACACCATAGTAAACAATGGATATTGAATGCCCACCATTGAAACATTCCTGTGCCTACAATGATGTTTATTTTCCATCCAACATGTTCACGAGGTCATACAGGCATTGATGTATAATTTTCATCCGTGTTGTTCATGAGGTCATTCTTATTGGGATGAACTTAAATTATAACAAAAAAAGAAAAAAGAAAAAAATTAAGATACAAAACTTTTGTTGCCCCATGGATATTTCAACAGTGGAAGTTCGATCCTCACCTATTCTCGTCGTGTGGCCCACCATAGTTTTGGATCTATATCATTGTTGGGTAAATGCCCTAATATGATCTAGCAAAATTGATGGGTGGAATAGATTTATAGCGAATGTCACGGGGGCCCCACCTAGCTTCCAGTTGCAACCGGATGCTTTGGGTTTCATTTCCAGGGAAGAGAACATTAATAAAGGAGGTGGAGAGAGCATTAATAAAGGAAGGAGGGGTTAAATGAAGAGAGAAAAAACAAGATCGAGAAAGCTTGTTTAAAAAGAAAATGAAATATTTAGAGAAGTTGTACACTAATGATTTACCATGTTATCTATTATATGGGTAACAAATTAGTTAAACATTTAGGGTCCTTATAAGCATATAAGCATATAAGCATGAGAAATATATAAAAATATTCATATTTTTTTTATAATTAATAATAAGATATTCTCCTACAAGAAAATTGGGTGGTTCGAAATTCATTCTAACATTTCATATTCAATTTACATGTGTAGCTAAAGTAATTAGAATCGTTCATTTGTCTTTTCAGCTTATTTTAAGGCATGAACCTAAAAATGAGAATATCCATGAGGCAGGAGATCCAAAACTCGAGTGGGGAGAAAAGTAGGAAACAATGAGAATTTAATGTCCACCTACGTTTTACAAAACGCAAATATTTTGATTTTTTCAGTCTACCCTTACAGAAATGCATGGCCAGCACACATCACCGTAGACACGGAGACATTTCAAATTAGCCATTTCCCTACCCACTTTTTCTTGGAAATGGATTGACTAGCGACCCTACCACTAGATCAGTAATCCATGGGCCCCACCACCATGATGCATATGTTTCATCCATGCCACATCTACCCATTTTCCTGATCATTCTATGGCACGGGCACAAAGTGAGGTAAATCAAAATGATGTTGATTAAACTTCAACTATTAAAAACTTATCGGGACTGCAACAGTTTCGGAGCAAGTTGATATTTATTTTTTCTCTTTATCTAGGTATGTATGGCCCAACGAACAGGTTCGATATCAAATAAATAGTATCCTCGGGCTAGGAGATTTAAACGGTTGGCATTCAATCGCTACTTTTTTCCAATGGTGTGGTCCACATGAGATTTACGTCTTACTCATTTTTCGGATTAAGATATAAATTGATATTGAAAAATGAATGGACGGTGTGGATAAAAACAAATACATTACGGTGGGTACCACAGAGCACCGACCACTAGCCAGCGTTACTTGCCAAACCGCGACACTTCTTTTCTTTGATATGCGACCCACTTGGGTTTTGAATCTGCTTTAATCGTTGCGTCATGCCATAAGATGTCCTGAAAAAACGAATGGACGGTGGATTTCTCACCAAAATCACAGTTGGCCCACTTAACCTAATCTTGCTTAATGCGCAAGCAAAGGCTTCTAACGGTCGAATTTTTCTCTCATTTTTTTTCTCCACCTTCCTTTTTCTTTCATCCTTTGATTAAACCCTTTCCAAAAACAGCGCCGACTCTCCTCTCTCGACCCGCGGCGACTCTACTCCCTCCCTCTCCCTCCCTGCATCCCTCCCTCTCGACCCGCAGCGACTCTCTCTCTCTCTCTCTCTCTCGACCTGCAGCGACTCTCCTCTCTCCCCCTCCCTCCCTCCCCCCCCCCCCCCCCCCCCCCCCCCCCCCCCCTCTCTCTCGATCGACCGGCAATCTCTTTTTTCTCGACCCTCTCTATCCGTGTTCTCTGCCAACCCTCTCTCTGCCTCATCTGTCCGTATTCACTCCCTAACCCTCTCTCCCTCTCTCTCATCTAGACGGCCCCTCCAACGGCATGCCTCGGAGAACCTCGTTGAAAGCCCGCCTGCAAAAGCTGGCGTCCTGGATATTTCGGGCATCTTGACAACACAAGAAAAACCGGGCTACATCTAAATCGCTGGATATCCTAGCCTGTGAGTAGAGATGGGGTCTGGAAAATCAGCAGCGTCTCCGTCATTGATGTCTGTGGCTCCATCTCAAGATGTCGTTGCTGATGTATCGATTTTCAGGTTAGCATCTCGTTTCTTTGATCTGCTGCGTCTCAGTGCTTTTAGGGCTTTTGATGGTTGAATTGCGGTGAAGTTCTGTTTCTAAGGTTTTGATTTTCGCTTTATTTGGGTTTAAAGGTGATAGGTTAACTCTTTTTTTTTTTTTTTTTTTTGGTGTTGGGAAATGTGATCCAACTAAATAGACGTTGATACTAGTGTGCGAATTTTGGATGTTTATGAGAAGTGAGGGACTATATGATCCCCTGCCTTATATGTATTATCTCCTGGACTCTAGAGTTCAGAGCTGTGGGCCCGACATTTTAATGATTGTAAAACATTGGTTTTATTGTCCCAATCATGGGGAAAAGTTCCTCCAAAAAAAAAAAACAATCCCAGAGTGGAAGATCCTCGCATCCAACCTTTCACGTGAAAATGTTTGCCATGCTATTTTGTTGATTGTCCATTTAGTGGCCACCATTGGAAGGCTTAACATTGTCCCATCTGGACAATTTTTGTGGCTTCATCCATGGTGGTCGACAGTGTGTATAACTGAGCCATGGGTCTCACTTGTATGGGCATGAGGCCTGATGCCGCTATCTTTTTGCTGATATAATTGTTGATGAGATGAAGCGGTTGATTATGGAACCTGCATTGATCTCTATATGGGCATTGGAAATAATTGGTAACTAGCTCTAACCATTGAAGAATCAATTTGTCATTGCCTGTGCAAAAATACAAGGGTATTATTTGAAGGTTTTATTATGGATACACAACTTCAAATCATCATCATCACCATCTGCCTTATCCCAAGCAATTAGGTTAGCCACAAGAATCCTTTTTGGCTACCCAACATAAAATGCTGACAGTGTTTTCCAGTCGGGTGTTGAAATTAGGATGTTGTACCATGCTAGTTGGATGCCAAGATCTATGTCCAACAATCAAATCTATTGATGTTTTACAATGCTTGTTGGATTCGACATCCACTAAAAATTGTTATGGGTGGAGGAATTTATTCATAGAATATTTTGACATTTTGCCATTGAATGCAGATTGTTGAGGTATTTCCCTTCTTAACTGTCAATTTGTTAGCTACTAAGTTTAGACTTGCAACCTTTTCATGTTCAAGATAGTTGGTGCCTAGGTTAATTGCAATTGGCCGGTTTCATAGGGTAGGCATCGCATTCAATGATATAAACTTTTTGTATGATTGAGCTAAAATTTTTAGTAATCCTTTGTGGTCTTATGATAGGGCCCTTATTTTGTATGCCAAATATTTTTACACAATTGGGCTTGGTTTCAATGATCCAAACGTTATTATCATATAGACCATTTCAAGTGGTCAAAACTATATCCATAAGTGTCCAATTTGAATGATCCAAGCCATTGATATGATTGGGCTCATCTTCTCCAATTTTGTCTGTTCATATGGTTGACCCATATTAGTGATACAAACCATTAATATGATTAGATCTGTTTACGATGATCTAAATTGCTTGTATGATTTGCCATGTTTCTAGTGATCTAAACCTATGATATGATTTGGCATTTTCAGCAAGTCCAAACCATTCATATGATTGGGCTCATATCTGTTTATCAAAATGCTTAATATGATTTAAGCCTCCTTTAGTGATCCGGACTCATCATATGATTGAGTCCATTTTCAGTGATTGAAGGTAATTGATATGCTAAGTTGATCCATATCTTTCATTTGATTGAGTTGGTTCACATTAGTCAATATTTCTATATTGTAGGGCCCTTATTTAGTGCTATAAACTGTTCAAATGATTGGAGTTGTTTTCAATCCAAACCATTCAATTGATTGCTTCGTTTATGTGATCCAAACCATCTATATAGTTTAGTCTTGTGCTCAACAAATCATTCATTGGGTGCCACCTGCACAAAAATCGTTGGTATTTCAAATTATTCTTATATTGGGCTCATTTTCAGTCACTTAAAACTTTGATACGAGTGCACCTATTCAGGGGATTAAAATCATTCATATGATTGTCTATTTTAAGTGATCTAAACCTCGTCATTTGTTTGGATCAAAATCAATTGGTAAACTTAGGCCTCTGTTTACAAAGTCAATGAATGAGTGTTTTACATTCTTTGTTGGGTGGCACAAAAACAAAAAATCATTATGGGAGGAGAGGAATCTTGGCATGTCATTGTGATTTTCAACAATCCCTACTAATCATACGATTGACAAGTTTTCAGTGATTCAAATTGTTAATATGGTAGAGTCCGTTTCCGACAATCAAAACCGTTTATATGGTTTGGCCTATTTTGTGACACAACCCCTTGTGGATCTGTAATTGTGGTTTCGCTCGTTAGAGACAATTGAATGCATGAGTCATGCACAAGGGGCCCATTTTCAATTATCCAAGCCAAATAAAAAACATTGACATGCTTGGGCCATTTAGTAGATCCAAATTATTTATCGGATTTGCCTCCTTCACTGATCTAAACTCATCATACGATTGAAGTTGCTTTTCATGATCCAAACTCATCATATGATTAAAGCTATTTTTCATGATCCTTGGCAATGGATATGTTAAGTTGATCAACGCCCTAAAATTTGTAGGACCCTCTTTAGCTTTATAAATGATCCAAATTGTTCATATGATTTGGCCCATTTCTAGTAATCCAAACCTTTGACATGCTTGGGCCATTTAAATGGATCAAAACCCTTGGCGTGCTTGTTCCGTTTTAGCTTCTTATATGATTTGGCCCATTCAACAATTCAAATGCATCATATGATTCGTGTTGTTGTTAGTAATCTGAACTCATCATATGATTCAAGCCTCTTTCCTTGACCCATTCCGATGGATATGTTAAGTTGATCCATATATTCGTAATATTTGAAGTTGGTTCTTAGTGATCCACATTGTTAAATTTTGTAGGACCCTCTTCAGTTCTATACACAATTCAAACAATCAAATTTCTTTTTACAACAATCCAAATTCATATGATTTATCGAAACCTTTGACATGGGCCATTTCAATGGATAAAAAACATTGACATGCTTGGGCCATTCAGTGGATCCAAATTGTTCTTGTGATTCGGTTCATTCAATGATCCAAACTCATCATACGATTGAAGCTGCTTTTCATGATCCAAACTCTTCATATGGTTGAAGATGTTTTTTTATGATCCAAACTCTTCATATGATTGAAGTTGATTTTCATGATCCATGGCAATAGATATGCCAAGTTCATCCATGCCCTAAATTTTGTAGGACCCTCTTCACATTTACAAATGATCCAAAATGTTCATATGATTTGGCCCATTTCTAGTGATCCAAACCTTTGACATGCTTGGGCCATTTCAATTGATCAAAACCTTTGATGTGCTTGGGCCATTTCAGTGGATTTGAACTTCTTATATGATTCGGCCCATTTAACAATCCCGATGCATCATATGATTCGTGCTGCTGTTAGGGATCTAAACTCATCATATGATTGAAGCCTCTTTACATATCCATCTCAATGGATATGTTAAGTTGATCCATCTATTCGTAATATTTGAGGTTAATTCTCAGTGATCCACATCGTTAATTTTGTAGGACCCTCTTCAGTTCCTTACACAATTCAAATAATCAGGTTCTTTTTACAACGATCCAAATTCATATGATTTGGGCCCATTTCTAGTTATCCAAACCTTTGAAAGGGGCCATTTTGATGGATAAAAACATTGACATGCTCATCATGCGATTGAAGTTGCTATTAATGATCTAAACTCATCATATGATTGATGCTGCTTTTCATGATCTATGGCAATGGATATGCTAAGTTGATCCATGCCCTAAATTTTGTATGACCCTCTTCATCTTTACAAACGATCCAAACAGTTCATGTGCTTTGGCCCATTTCTAGTGATCCAAACCTTTGACATGCTCATCATACGATTGAAGTTGCTATTAATGATCTAAACTCAAGCATATGATTGATGTTGCTTTTCATGATCTATGGCAATGGATATGCTAAGTTGATCCATGCCCTAAATTTTGTACGACCCTCTTCATCTTTACAAACGATCCAAATAGTTCATATGATTTGGCCCATTTCTAGTGATCCAAACCTTTGACGATTCGGCCCATTCAGCGATCCAAATGTATCTCATGATTTATGTTGCTATTAATGATCTAAACTCATCCTATGATTGAAGCCTCTTTCCATGAACCATCGTAATGGATATGTTAAGTTGATCCATCCATTCATAATATTTGAGGTTGGTTCTTAGTGATCCACATTGTTAATTTTGTAGGTCTCTCTTCAATTCTATACACAATTCAAACAATCAGGTTTCTTTTTACAACAATCCAAATTCATATCATTTGGTCCATTTCTAGTGATCCAAACCTTTAGAATGGACCATTTCGACGGATAAAAACATTGACATGCTTGAGCCATTCAGTGGATCCAAATTGTTGATATGATTTGGCTCATTCGGCGATCCAAACTCAATATACAATTGATGTTGCTTGCTTGATCCACACGCCTCACATTATTGAGGTCATTTTCAGTGATCCAAACCAAAGCAATTGATATGCAAAGGCCTATTTTTGAACAAGCAAGCAAAGTGATGCAAACCCTTAATGTAATTTGGGCCATTTTAGTGATCCACACCCTTTATATAATTTGGGCCATTTTAATGATCCACACCCTTTATATAATTTGGCCCATTTTAGCGATCCATACGCTTCATATTATTGAGGTCATTTTCAGTGATCCAAGGCAATTGATATACAAAAGCCCATGTTTAAACAACCAAGCAAAGTGATGCAAACCCTTCACGTAATTTGGGCCATTTTAGCAATCCACACCCTTTATATAATTTGGGCCATTTTAGTAATCCACACCCTTTATATAATTTGGTCCATTTTAGTGATCCACTCGGTTCATATTATCGAGGTTGTTTTCAGTGATCCAAATCAATTAATATGCAAAGGCCCATGTTTAAACAACCAAGCAAAGTAAACCCTTCACGTAATTTGGGCTATTTTACTGATACAAACCCTCTCGTATTATTAAGGTTGTTTTTAGCTTGTGTTTGTAGGATTGATATGCCACTATTGTCAAACCATGAATATGCTAAGGCCATTGTTAGTGATCCAAATAGTCTGTGTGATACAACCCTTAGTGGAACTGTGATTGTATTTTCACCCATTTGTGATAGTTGAGTACATAGGTCAATACATTGGTCACCCATATCTTCTTCGTATGGTCATATAGAGCTCCACAAAGGGTGGTAGCGTTCACTTGACTTGTGAGAAGAAAGAGGGTGTGACAATCAATAATTTGCAAATAAGATCCCTTATCCTTCCTAACATATGTATAATGTGTATGGGAGATGTGAAGTCAATTGATCACCTCTTCATTGACTGCATGATTGCTTGAAAGGTGTGGAACTACTTTCTCAATGCTCTTCATACAAGCTTAGGTGAAGAAGAACAAAAGAAGAAGAAGAAGAAGAAGAAGAAAAGTAAAAAAGAAAGAAGAATCTAAACAAAAGATGGTTCTTGAGCAAGATTTTCAAGTAGGTGAAAACTAAATAATGCCTCAAATTTTTGGTTGGAATGACCTTTTATCAATCAATGAAAGTCCATATATAGATTTATTTATGATCTCTTAAAAATAGATTATTTGAAAATACCACTTATGAATGGTATTTTTGTTCGAGGCAAACTAATCTTCATGCTAAGGGTCTTTCCTGTTTTAGGAAACTCTTAATCTTAGTAAGGTTTGACAGTTTACACATATAGCTAATTACACCCAAAACACACAATACACAACTTCACAAAATGTAATATCATTCACCTCCAATAGAAGGATAGTCAAATCCATACTCGAGGGTGAGCCTATCTTAATCCTTTTTTTTTTCACCTTTTACTTAGATCTAAGGATACAAAAGATGTAAGGTTTTACTTCCCAAAACCCGTCTCGAGTTTGGGCGAATGACTTTGGTCATGGGTTTGCTCCCCATAAACATGAGTTCGATTTCCCCTCCCCCGGTGGATTACCTGTCACGAGTTTGGGCAAACAACTTTGGTCATAAGTTTGCTCCCCACAGACACCAGTTCGATTCCCCTCCCTGTGGGGATTACCTATCACGAGCTTGGGCAAACGGCTTTGGTCGTGGGTTTGCTCCCCACAGACACCAATTCGATTCCCCTCCTTGTGGGGATTACCTATCACGAGTTTGGGTAAACGACTTTGGTCGTGGGTTTGCTCCCCACAGACAATTCCCCTCCCATGGATTACCTGTCACGAGTTTGGGCGAACAACTTTGGTCGTGTGTTTGCTCCCCACAGACACGAGTTCGATTCCCCCCCTCGTGGATTACCCATCATGAGTTTTGGCGAACGACTTTGGTCGTGGGTTTTCTCCCCATAGACACGAGTTTGATTCCCCTCGTGGATTATTTGTCACAAGTTTTAGTGAACTGTCATGGGTTTGCTCTCCACAGATATGAGTTCGATTCCCCTCCTCGTGGATTACCCGTCAAGGCGAATGACTTTGGTCATGGATTTGCTCCCTACAGACACGAGTTTGATTCCCCTCCTCGTGGATTACCCGATGCACATAGTTGGCAGGTGATTGTGTGCATCTGCAGGGAATAGTCTCGCCTTAAAGAAAGTTTTATTCTTAAAAAAAAAAAAAAAAAAAAATCCTCACATCTAGATACTCCTGAAATCTTAACCCTCTAGTCCAGGCTAGACCCGAACTTAGATTTGGTCAGGCCTGGACTTCGTACTGAGTTGGGTCGAGTTCGGGTCAGGTTTATTTCAAAACTGGGTCGAGTCGGGTCAACCCTTCATCCCTAACTTGGTTTGACTCGACTTGTTGCCCTATTCTACACGGTGGTAGAATGGGACACCGTGTTCGAGCTTTCGGCCTACGCTGTGGCGACAAGCCTCCCCGTAGTGACCAGTGAGCAACCCAGACTCGTGAGCCGAATATGGTGGTATGAGACACTGTATTCGAGCTGTCGGCCTACCCTGATCAGGTGACGAGCCCTTTGTAGTGACCTCAAGCATACTCTGAGACTGCGTTGAGACGACGAGTCTTTCCGTAGCAGTAGAGTATAAATTAGGTCTACACTGATCAGGTGACGAGCCCTTTGTAGTGACATATAACCACAACATCGTATGAGATTTACTAGGACTGACGACCCTAGAATGGATCACTGTTTGAGAATTGATATAAGGGAAGTACCTTAGCTTCCCAATCCTGCTGTATGAATAAATCTAATTAATTATTGGCTAACATGAGCACGCCTGCGCATTGCATGTGCTTTGGCGAGGAAGCACTTTCGGGTGGTTGCCATGCGCGTTGTAAGATGGGATATTGGGGATATTTATCTGTGCATGGTCATTGTGTCGCCCATGGGGTGAATGTTGATCCTGAAATCCAAACCCTTGCATTGACTACATGGGATGCTCTGAAGCCTCCTACAAAGGTTGGACCTAGGCAAACAATTCATGCACATGAGGAGATTGAAGCTCTGTTGACTGGTAGAAAGCTTACACCCATAGTGTTTTTCTTGGATGAGATGTTTAAAGAAATTACATACAACATGGCAACAATTGTTGCTGATGCTATCGAGGTACTTCTAAACATTTTTTCCCATTTGTTCTTTGGAGGTTTTTCGACAGACACTATAAATGGGTTCCTGTTCTATTTTGGGTTGCCTTCACAAATACTATTTTATGCCATGTTTGGTTAAATCCTTTTGGCTTTAATCACTTTGTAGTTTTGAATAATATATAGTGGAGCATAGTCATTGAAAATCATATTATTCTACAAATGTGTGGATGTTTTAACAATCTATGTATTCAAGTAATGCCTCTCACATGAAATTTATTGTTTATCACTGCATTCATATATTTTAATGGACATTGCAATTTATTTATTTTTTCTGTAAAAAATGTTGCATCTATTTCTTAACGATGGAAACTACATCTACTTGAGGAACTTGCAGGGATCATCAAGCTTTCAGCACCATCTTGTTTCAGTCTATTTAAAAGTAGAAAAGTTGTCATTCGTACTAAGTCACCTGACCTTGGCAATGGTAATAATTTTTATCACTCTCTTGAATCTATTTGTTTGCCAAAAAGAATATTTTGCAGACCCAATGTTTCTACAATTATGTTATGCATAGGTGAGTTTAAGGTAGTGACCAGTTGATTGAAGCATTATCTTGCATTCCCTTTGATTTCAGTGGCAAGTTCATCTTCTTTGTTTTAAATTCAGTACTTTGTGGTAATTTTTGTTTTTCCCATGCCAGTTGCAACATAATTATATTTTGGGGAATTATCCTGTTGGGAGGGATGGTGCTATGCAATTGTTTGCATTGCAAAATTTGGCAGAGTTTGGATTTGTTGGGAGTCCAAAAACATGCTCATCAGTAATTTTATGTTTTTTGAGCATAGGTAATGTAGGGGCATTTTCACACTGGGCTCGAGTGGGGTTGCTTGTGGGATGCAGGGGCACACTCGGGGTGGGTGGCCTGTGTGAGACGGTACCTATGTGATTTGGGGTCCACAATGAGGGTCCAGCCGAGGTCCTAACCCATAAGATGTGGGGCCTGGGCTATGAAATAAAGGGATTAATTCGCCATGCTGATGGGCATTGTTTTATAGAGATCCTTTCCGCTGACTGAAGAAGAGTATCTACCGAGGCTTGATGATGTTGCAAACACATTGAAATGTTGGGGAGCTGTCTCACATATTCGGAATAGGCTTGCCAAATTGAAGGAGCAGCCTCGGATAGGAAAGGTAAAATTACCAAAAAAAAATAAAAATAAAAATAAAAATAAAAAATAAAAAATAAAAATGCTGCCTCTGAATTGTATTGTGGTATAACTGCCCAAATCCTATCTTTCTAATCAAAGGAATCAAAAGACGGCCTCCCACCAAAGTCCCCCAATGAAAAACCTTCTTCAAAACTCAGGCGTCTGCAGCCTCGCATCAAAACTTGTATTTTTTTTCGCCTTCAGAACTTTGCTAGAGTCATGCTTGTTTGTCATTTTATTTTTAGTTTTTGGTGAGAATTTGCTTATTGTCAAAGTTATAGTTGTGTATGCTTGTACTTTTATTTGTAGCAGAAGGAGATTTCTTTGGCTTTCCCAATTTTTTTAAAGGCAATGGCTACGGATCTGATCTTACTTTGGTTACGGATCTAGCGCATTGGCTACGAACCAGCTAACATAAAAATAAAAAATAAAAAAAAAAACTTAGCTATTAACCTATAGCTATGAATTTAGTTTGTAACTATTAAGAGGTTGTACTATAATTAAAAACAAAAATAAAAATCGTTGGATACTAAAATCACCTCGCTATGGATGTAACCATTTCCATAAAAAAAAAAAAGCAGGTTGAATGATCCCAATCCAATTGGTAGGATTGTCCAATGGTGTGTGAATTTTGGGATATGGCCCATCCATGGTAGGACCTACTTGATGGTTGGTACATATCTCATTTACATTTGCCACTTGTATGAAAAATGAGTTCCTATATAAAATGTCCTTCTTTAATGCAGGTAAGATTTTTGTTGTTGGCAATGAATACAATGAGGATAACAAACCCTGATGGTCGAATATCAAAACATCAGGCAGAAAGAGAAATACTAGCCCCCATCACCACCTCCCCAAAAGAATCACCTCAATTCAAGAGGAAACAAGTTGCACCTATTACTAGAGCAAAAGAGGATGACATACTTGTGGGGTATTGATTATGAGGTTCCTAGCAAAGGCTTGAACCAAAGTCCTATTTCAGAAGACATGGAAAACCCGTTTTAAAGGAAGCATTGAAATAGCTTGAATCTCACTAAGGTCTCTCTCATCACTATTTTGTTCAGAGCTGATACCTATAATCTTTAATCATACTACTTTATTCTAATGAAGCACATAAATTTATAGAAAGAATTTAATAATTAATTTTACATTTTTGTAGTTCTCTTGATCTTATTACAGGGCCCCAAGCAGTTGCATTAAATCAACATGTGACAGATCTTCTTAATAGGTCTTTTCATCACTCGATGGTCATGGTAAGAAAATACCATCCCACTTTTGAACTTTTCCAGATACCTATTTACCTTACAGGAATTGTACCTTGCATGGCAAAGCTCAGGTTTAAAATTCAAACTTGTTTTTTAATTGGGCTTGGTTTGGCCTATCGGCCTGGCCCATTAGGGTTTGGAAGGGTTATAGCCCACTGGTTTCCAGTGCACTAGACTGTAAGTCCAGAGGTCTTACTAGTTCATGTGGGCCCCACCATGGTTTATGTGAATTCCACTCCATACATCAAATGCCTTAGCCCATTTTAGGCCTAATGCCAAAAATCAGCCCTATCAATGATTCAAGTGGACCACACGAGCGAAAACAGTATAAGGGGATGCCCACCCTCCAAACTGTTACCCTTTGTGTGGCCCACTTGAATCACGCATGAGGCTGATTTTTGGGATATGGACTTAAGTTTTAGTATGACTTGTAATGGTTGGAGTGGATTTTTAAAAATACTTAATGGTGAGGCCCATGCTAACTGTACAACCCCTTGGGGAGAATTTATCTAGGTGGATTTGGAGTGAACCACTCACCACCTTATGACTTTATAGGCCCCACCTTGATGTATGTGTTTTATCCATGCCGTCCATCTGTTTCTCTGGCTTTTTTTTTTTTTTTTTTTTTTTTACACGCCCACACACACCCCCACACACTCACGCCACATGCACACATGCACACAAAGTGTTGAAACGAGGTATCTCAACTCAGTTGACCAGTTGAGCTATGGATTTGGGTGTTTGTTTCTCTGGCTCATTTTATGATATGAACCCAAATTTGAAGCATATCCAAATTAAGCTTAAGAGTCTTACCATCACATCGAATAGTAACACGAGCCAGAAATTACTACAAAGAAATATTGGATAGAAAAAGGGGAATATTACCCAAATACCATAGACAAAGCACAACCCTAAAAATCTTGATTTAGTCCAAAACGTGAATTATTAGGATGCCCTAGATCCAAAATCATGAAACAAACCCAACCCATTTTCCTGTTTCAATTGAAAGGAAGAGAATAGGAGAGATTTAAAAACATGAATCGAGATTCCATACTCAATGAAAGGGTGAAATCTGAAAAAGAGCTAAAAGGAGACGAAAACCTCAAAGAGATTTTTCATACCTAGTGAATCACGAGATTTCGTAGCCAAATCAAGTCAGACGATTGCCATCTATCTTCATTGCTTTGTGCAGAGAGAGAGAGAGAGAGAGAGAGATGACTAGCTAGGGCTTTTTTAAAAAAAAAAAAAATTTATAACTTCTGGGACCTTTGACTGCCCTCAGTTTTAGTTAGTCCACAAATGCTACCCCAAATGGCACATACGTTTTTTTAGGGAGCTTGTTTACTTCCATCGCCAATAGCCACTTGACGCGCCGACGCTACATGTTGGCCACAGGCAAAAATGTGTCAGCAATGCTCTGTTCTCTTGTAGTGACAGTGAGACAATCACCTGTTAGTGAAATAAGGAGTGCATATGGTTAGGTTGGGTCGGGTCTAAAGGCGCCCATACCCGACCCATTTAAGAATCCAGTTGTTGTTTAACAACTAGACCCAAACTATATATATATATATATATATATATATATATATATATATATATATATATATATAAATCATGTTTATGTCTATTCATTGTCAGCTAGCCACTTTACGAATACAAGTTTAGCTTGGAATTTAAGGAGCAAAGACTTTGATGTATTGATTTTATTTCAGAGTATATAGTCTTATGGTATTCTTCTTATCAATTTATTTCTTAATTGTTCAAAATTTTCTACTGTTTGATTCTAGCGATCCTTTCACAGACAATGCATAAAATTTGTCTATTTTAAATGATGCATCAATATTTTCAGCTAGAGAAACATTTTGTTATGAGTAACTTCCTAATCCAAGTAGTGTCCTTATCTGAGCCTAACTTCATCTTCGGATAAGAGTCTGACCGTTCTTATTTGTCTTAATCCTAATTAAGGATCGACCATTATTACTTTGATTTCATGGCTAATCAACCCTTGTGTAAAGTGGTATGTGATTTTGCTTATTGAAGATAGTCCAATCAAAGGGAAGCCGTGTGCACACTCATGGGAACTTACCCTAATCCTTTCGTCAATGAGGACTGAGTCTAACCCAGTCACAGGTACCAAGTTGGGTCGAGTCAGCACCGAGTCGGGTTAGGTTTGGCAAGTCTCCATATGTGAGGATTTAAAAAATAAAAATAAACCCCAGTATACCACGTGCATCGAGTAATCCACGGGGAGGGGAATCGAACTCATGTTTGTGAGAAGCAAACCCACGATCAAAGTCATTCGCCCAAACTCATAACAGGTAATCCACGTGTAACACCCTGGATTTTTGCCAACCTGGAGTTAGACGTCCTTAGGCAATGGGTCAACCATAACACTTTCAGAACTCAATCCCAAAGTCTAAAAATCGTTTTTCAACCCATTTCCTTCAAAATCTCACCTTTCACCACCTCATTCTTCAAATTTCTCCAAGTACTTTCATATTAGACACAAATCCTAAAGTTTAAATGGTGAAGAACTATACTTAAACTAAAACTTACTGTAAATGGTAAATACATGAATAAAATGGGATTCCAACTATTGACTTTTTGGAATTTCATGATATAGATACGACATTTGGATAGATTAGCCCCTTTAACCTTTTTCATTCATTGAAGTTAAATAAAAAATTCCTGCATGTTTTTCTACTCTCTGAGTTTCTGAGTTGTGGAAAATTTCAAGTGAGTGCGAAGCCTTCCCTTCATCGAAGGGCTAACTACCATGGTGCGAAACCACTTCTATCCCGATCCGCCCCTATCTTCTATCATCCATATTTCTCACATTCTACAATCATCCTCGCTTCGAATCCGCCGATTTTTGCAATGGTTCTTCTCCCTATAGCCAGTTTCTAGAATCTGGACTTGCAGGAGGGCCGAAACTTCAACGGAACACTGCGCCCAGACCCCACGTTGGATCGCCACGAAATTTAGAGGGCTTGAAGTCCCGCCCTGGCTGACCAGAGCCAAGGAGGCAGTTTTGGGATTTGAGCCCCCATCGCACTTGCGTCCAGCTTCCTGTGCACGTGCGTTAGGCTCAGGCCGCAGCCCACCTTAATCATAGTTCAGGCTAAGTGTCATCCTGTACGCTATAGCCCACCTTAATCATAGTTCAGGCTAGTTTTTCTGCCCGAAGCTTAAAATTCACTTGCCTAATGGTCGGACTGGATTTTGGAAACACACGATGGTGGGTCCACCGTCAAAGGAGCTTGTTGTAGTGAGGCACTCACTAACCACTCTTTACAGTGGTGTTAAGACTGTGGGGCCCACCATGATGTATGTGTTTTATCCACACCATCTATTTGTTTCTCTGGCTCATTTTATGATATGGGCCAAATTTGAAGGATATCCAAAGTTCAAATGGACCATACTGAAGAAAATAGTAGGAATTAAATACCTACCATTGAAAACTTCTTAGGGGCCACAAAAGCATTGATTCAAGCTAATATTTGTGTTTTCATTCATCCATCAAAGTCCATGTGACCTAATAGGTTGGATGACAAATAAACATCATTGTGGTAAAATGAATAAATCATATGTTGAAAATGCAGTAAATACTGTTAAAATAAAGTCTACAGATAGAGTGAATAAATGCAGAATCATAAAGTCTACAGATAGAGTGAATAAATGATTTTAACAACTGAAAGGAGTAAATACTGCATTTTAACCCTTACAGATGAATATGTTTCTCTTTATTCATATGCCCCTGTAAGGGTTAAAATGCAGTAAATCATTTATTCACTCTATGATAGGTCTGATACCAAATCATATGCCCCTGTAAGGGTTAAAACGCAGTAAATACTGTTAAAATAAAACTTAAATGCGGAAATAAAACTTAAAACATGCTTACAAACTTGAGCAAAGAAGGCAAGAACTCCAAAAACTTCACAATTGATTGTATTCAAGTCTCTGGAATATTTTTTGCGTGTCTAACAACTGAAAGGAGTTGGCCTTATATAGAGTTCAAGGCGCTCCGGACTTCAAATATTACAAACCAAATTGAAATAAAAGATAACTAAGAATCAAAATCTTTCCACGTGTCCTTGGTATTGTGGAGTCGTACTTGGAAAAGATAAGATTCTTTCCTTACTTTACTAAAATTAAGGCGGTGCTCCATTATTACTGTCACGTCACATGGGCGGACGCATTTGTGTCATAAAGACGACAGAATAACTTTGCAAAAGAAAAAGCAGATTCAAAAGGAATCTGAGGTCTAAAGAGACCATTCACACAGAACAAGGTGCAAGGACCATTCATCCTTCTATGGCATTGGCAATGTTCTGCATCACCACTTCATCTCCTTCTTCTGCCAGCTCGTTGTCACTTTGATGATCATCTTCATCAGGATCATTGTAATAGACCTGATTAGGATGCGTTATCTTCGTTCTCCAATCTCCGAGATTGACTGTAAGAGCTTCTGCATTGATGGCTGAGTAATGAGATTGCTGCGAAGGCCTTTTATTAATGATTCCTGTAAAAGGAGCATCAAATAACATTGTATTGTGCTCATTTTTAAGGAATACTTTCATGCTCTTGCATTCATAGAGCATTCTGTATTTGCAGGCCTGGTGTAGGCCAAGGATAAAATTATCCATGGCAGTATCTCTCCATCGGTTGATATGGCTGAGGATATCTTCATACTTGTAGCTTGTATGCAGTCTGAAACTTTGGTGAGTTCTGACTGGCTGTTCTCCTCCATAGCCTTGGGTTACAACCACAAAATGTCGGGCTTCATCAAGATAGCCTTTGCAAAATGAAGGTGGGAGAGAATAAAAAGTGATATCAAGAAAGGAAACATGTTCTCTTTTCAGTAATATCAAGAGCAATCTTCTGAATCTCCAATCTGGAACTTCTGCTATGTCTTCGGGAGTTCTGATAATCAGCCTGGATAAAAATCCATTTTCAAGCAACTCTTTTATGGAAAATAAAGAATTTTTCCAGTTGAACTTTGTAAAGGTACTAGCATCAATGGTGACACGGTGCACATGAAATCCTTGGGCACATTGGTCACAACAGTCTGTTTTCTTCAGGCAAACAGCTCCAAAGCCAAGGGAAGTCTGAACATACCCATGAGGTAGCTCAAATTGTCCTTCGTCTTGTTGGATATATAGACTGGTGATGGATGCTTGGAGTTTAACCATGTTGGTTTCTAACTCATTGAATACCTTTAATCGGATGGAGTTTTCAAGTCCTTCAGGAATATTGTTGAAGTAGACAAATCGAAGCATTTTCCAATCATCTTCTTTGCAGACTTGCTGAAGAGTTGAGTGGATGTCTTCTTTTTCATTGTTGGCTAATTCTACCTCTTTTTTCCAGATAAGAATTTCTTTCTGGGCTTCTTCAAGATCATGGGACTTGACTGCGAGAGCTGCTTCAACTTCACATTTTTTCCTATCAAGAGAGAGATAGGCTTGTAACGACTGGGGCTTTTGAGGTCGGAGGCTGAGTGCTTCCATGCTTGCATTTGCACTCTGACTTGTCCTCTTAGTCGTTCTATCTCTGTGTTGATGAGAGTGAGATGACGTGTTAGGCCATTGATGGCCTTGTTGAATTGTGCCGTTGCTTTGTAAGACCATAAATTGTTGAGAACAAGTTGGTCTTGATCATTTAAAATCATTCCTGGGAGAGGCATGAATTGAACAGGTGGGAACCTATTCAACTGTGTTGCAGGATCGACTCCGAGGATAGCATTTCTGGGGGATGCTGGTCTTTGGGCCATTGCTGCTTCAAAATAGATAGATGATTAGATAAAATTGGGCTAATCCCACTCTAGGTTGTTGCCTTTAGTTTAAAGTGGTTGCAAACCCACTATTTATCTACACCTGATATTAAGATGGTGGTTATCCCATCCTTGCCTTTTGGGTAGCAAGCCCCATATTACACCCTACATTCTAACTCTAAGGAGGTTTCTTCCTATGTGTTACCTTGTGGGTGGTAACTCCCATATTACAACCTTTCTCTTCTTCTGTAACTAATCTGCTGAGATGGTCTGCGAAGCTGTTGTCTTTGCCTTTAATATGCTCTATTTCTATTTTGAAACCATTTCCTACTATCTCATCTAAAAACTTTATCCATCTATTATGGGATAACTTATTATCTTTACACTTATTATAAAAAACTACTATAGCTTCACAGTCTGTTCTAAGTAAAAACTCTTTTTCTGAAATCAAAAATAACTTAAATTTTTCAAAAGCTTTAAGAACTGCTAAAATCTCTGCGTCTAAACTGCTAATGGGTTGGTGGTAAACACCAGACTCATATCTGCTAATCTTCTCTTGATCTTTCCTAGCTGTCTTATAGGGCTTAAACTTTAAAACTGCTCCCCATCCTCCTATTCTACCATCTACTTCTACAACTAAATATGCATCTTTGGGGGGTAATTCTAATGGCTCTAGCTTTTTGACTACTTCTTTAATTTGTCTAACTAGCTTTATATCCTCTTCATTGAATCTTCTTTCTCCTGTAAGACTAGTTTTCTGCTATAAGGGTCCTGCTAACTTAGCATAATCTTTAATGTAAGCTCTAGCCTGATTTATCTTTCCTAAAAAACTCTGTAATAACTTTAGTGTCTCTAACTTATCTGGCATCTCTAGAATTCCTTTAGCTATATGATCTTGTAACTTTATTCTACCTTGTCCTATAGTTACTCCTAGAAAATCTATAGTTCTTTGTCCTAAAACTATCTTCTTCTTGCTAAGAACTAATCCATTCTCTTTACATCTAGAAAATACTTTCCTGATATGATCTATATGCTCTTTAACACTATTGCTGCTAACTAAAATATCATCTATATATACTGAAACAAATTCTAGATCTCTAAAAATATTATCCATTTTTCTCTGAAATATTTGTGGAGCATTCTTAAAACCAAAGGGCATGTAATTCCACCTATAGCTCCCTGAAGGTACTACAAAAGTAAAATAATTCTTACAACTATCCTCTATTGGTACCTGCCAAAATCCTGACTTTAAATCAAACTTACTATATATAAATGTATCTTTAATATTGTTAATCAGACTCTCTTTCTGTGGGATTGGATAGGTATCCAACTCACAATTATCATTGAGTCTCTTATAGTTAATGACCATCCTACTCTTTCCTCTAACTATTTCACTATGCTTATTGACTATAAAAGCTAAGCTCCTGTACTTACTATACTCTGTGGCTGGTACTAATTCTATAAGCTTTAAACTAAGAAGCTCATCTATATGCATCTTATATTCTTTAAGCTCTGCTGGACCCACCATCGTGCGTTTCCAAAATCCAGTCCGACCATTAGGCAAGTGCATTTTAAGCTTCGGGCAGAAAAACTAGCCTGAACTATGATTAAGGTGGGCTATAGCGTACAGGATGACACTTACCCTCCAAATTTTCCTTGGTGTGGCCCGTTGGGCCATTTACCTAATTTTAGTGTGTCATGTGATAGTTGTAGTGGATTTCATGTAATTACGATGGTGGTCCTGAGGCAGACCTATCTCCTCCAACTATTTTAAGGGTGGGAGTCCCTCTCCAAAACTATTTCCCTTTGAATAGGCTTAGCTGATTTTTGGGCCCTACAGTTAAAATAAGGTGACTCACCTGGTGATCATGATGGATTTCACTTAAACATCACAGTGGAGCCGAATATGGGTCTTGGTTAAGTTTTGGCTGGCATCTAATGGTTGGAGTGGATTTTATATAATCATCATGGTGTGCCCCCATCTATAAAAATTAAGGGTGGACATCCCTCCCAACTCTTTCTGTTGGTGTGCCCCCACCTTAATTACAAGTCAGCCTAGTTTTTTGGCTCTATGATTAATGTGAGACTACACATCTAATGATTGGAGTGGATCTCACATATACATTACTATGGGCACCATCAAAATCAATGTTATCATGGTAAAATTCATATTTGAAGGTGTAAGTCAATGTGAATTGAACGTTTACAATTGAAAACCTCTTATGGGCCTATCATGATGCATTTGTTCTATCCTGGCCATCCATCATGATCACCATATCGTAATTAAGGTATTTAAAAAAAAAAAAAGTGAATTGAACATACAAGATGCACATTTAAAAAAGGAAGAAAAAATGAAATAAACTAAAAAAAGTTGATCCGATTTTTAGGTGGGCCGCACCTCGCGAAACAATGTGAATTGAATGTTTACAATTGAAAACCTCTTATGGGCCTGTCATGATGCATTTGTTCTACCCTGGCTATCCATCATGATCACCATATCGTAATTAAGGTATTAAAAAATGATTTTTAAAAAAAAAAAAAATTTAAAGAAGAAGAAGAAGAAGAAGAGAAAAAGGGCTGATCGAAACTATAGGCAGGCCGCCACACTACGGATTTACCGTACCCTACGAAACATTGTCAATTGAATGTCCACTTTAAAAACTTCTTAGGACCGGCTATGGTTGATCTCCACTACCATATTACATTCATTTTATGGATCGATCTGGAATTTAGGGATCAGCCTAGGTTGACTGGCTGCGAGTCAATTGACCCAACCTGCTTTTCAGGTGGGTTTTGACCAATCTAATTGAGTAATGCGTCGGATTTATGGTAGAAATATGGCCATTTAAGTAAATGGGTCGGGCTTGGTTTGAACCCAACCTACTACATAGGTTGTTAATGGGTTGTGCTAGATGATGTAGGTTATTAATAGGTCTTTAACCCGACCCAAAATCCAAAACAAAACGGAAAAATGTTGTTTTATTTTCTTGTAGCACTATTCATCAAGGAAAAAAGTTGTTTTATTTTCTGTTCGGAAAACTAAATTCCCGAGCAAATTTCAAATGTCTCTCTCTCGTTCGGCTTCTCTCTCCCAACGTTCCTCTCTCTCTCTCTCTCTCTCTCTCTCTCTCTCTCAGCCCACGGCTTCTCTACGACCATTTGAGAGAGAGAGAGGGAGGACAATTTACTTGGAAACCCTGTGTATCAAGTGTCGTTCTCAGCCAATTATCATATAACAATTTCCTTCATGCCAAAGCCAACGCTGCCTCCCATTCAGATTTCTCTTTTACTTCCTATCAACGGCATTCTCTTGCCTCTGCCTCACCTTCTCTCCCCCAAGAAAAACCCAACCCCCCCCCCCCCCCCCTCTTCTCTCACCAGTCTCCTTTCACCCCATGAAACCCTCGATCTCTCTCCTATGTATAATGGCGATGACGGTGAGAAGATGACGATGTGATCTGGTCCTTTAGTCTGCATTTTCATGGCATCCAAACCCCAACAACAACCACCAGGTCATCTCTCTCTCTCTTCTGGTCGAATGTCCTTTAATCTCCTGTTCTTTGATGTGCGATTCAGGGATTTCTAGGGCAGATAGATGTATTTTGTCTCCATTATTTCGATTTGATCTATTGATTGGCCTATGGGAAATCGATTTTCCATCTGTATTCTGCTATGATTATGGTCTCTAGATAGGTTTTATAATACAATCAATGTTATCGTGAATTCTTTTCCAAAAAAGGGTAGTTTGGTCCTTTTTCGAGGATATTGAGTATTATATCGGGAATTTATTGGTGTGTTGGATTTGGTGATCTAGGGTTTGGATACTTTTAGTTTCAGATGGATTCATTGATCAAAATTCTTTAGAAAAAGGTATTTTGGTCCCTTTATGGTCCCCTTTTAGAGACTGGTTGTGAGGGTATTGTGTTCCAACTCAGGAAATCATTAACCCTTTATTGTGTTCCCCTTGTAGCTTTGGATTGTTGAAGGCTTTGATAGCTTTAATAACTTTACTTAATGGAATTCTTTCAAAAAAATAGGAAATGGGTCTCCCTCTATTTTTTTTTTTCCCTTTAGAGATTTGCGGTGAGGAAATTTGAGTTTATTATTTGAAACTCGATATGATGATTCAATCATTTCTTTCCTTTCTTTGTGGAGCCTTCCTTGCCCGTCTTAAAACTCATGCCTCATAGGAAGGCTGCTACATTTCAGTCCACCTATTTGTACATCAGTCCACTTGTTTCTTTTCAATGTTGGAAGTTGGCGTGGGCCATGGAAGTATGCCCATGGTTCAGAGTATCATAAAATATGACTTGGTATTGTCAGATTCATATTGGTTTTGGTGGGAATCGGTTTGAGTCGGACCACCTATACAACTATGTTTCTTTATTTTGGGATTTGAATTGTGCTACTAGAGGTAATATTCCATATGGTCCTAATCCTTATAAGCCTTTGTCTGCTGGTGGAGCACAAGTAACATCTCGTGCATTTAAAGAAATTATCAATCCTGAGTGCTCCAATCCCTCTGGTTTTTTCTTATTTTCACCTGAATCTATTATTCAAACAATTCAGTTCTGTTTTCTTAATGGGGGAATTGGATTTTTTTTTTCAGCTTTTGTCTGTGCTATTGACCAATTTCCATCTTGAAATTTTCTTTTGAGTTAATTCCTCCAAAGAATTAAATGGTTTTCAAGCGGTCTTTGCTCGGAATTATTTAAAGATGCCATCCATTTGCCAAATTCCAATGGATTAAAAAAGACTCCTCTTTGATCCATATTTTAGCTTATTTAAAGATACCACCTATACAACTATGTTTCTTTATTTTGGGATTTGAATTGTGCTACTAGAGGTAATATTCCATATGGTCCTAATCCTTATAAGCCTTTGTCTGCTGGTGGAGCACAAGTAACATCTCGTGCATTTAAAGAAATTATCAGTCCTGAGTGCTCCAATCCCTCTGGTTTTTTCTTATTTTCACCTGAATCTATTATTCAAACAATTCAGTTCTGTTTTCTTAATGGGGGAATTGGATTTTTTTTTTCAGCTTTTGTCTGTGCTATTGACCAATTTCCATCTTGAAATTTTCTTTTGAGTTAATTCCTCCAAAGAATTAAATGGTTTTCAAGCGGTCTTTGCTCGGAATTATTTAAAGATGCCATCCATTTGCCAAATTCCAATGGATTAAAAAAGACTCCTCTTTGATCCATATTTTAGCTTATTTATTTGAACAAAACAAAGTGCTTTTTTTCCTTAGTCGTACAGATCCTCTTCCCCCCCTTTCATCCTTTCCTTTTTATCTATAGCTTTTGATTTGCCCATTCTCCCATCCAAGAAAAATGCTTTTCCTTGCAATAGAATTATAGAATCCCCATTCTTGATTTTCCTTTTCTCCCAATTACTGATTTTTTGAATCTAAAGTGATTTTTTCTGTTTGGTTCTTTTGATGGGTTAAGTTTGATTATAGATTAACATTCTTTAATGTTCAACATGAATTGTTGGTGTTGTTTTCATATGGGGCCAGTATTTCCACACGTGGGCCCATCAATCAATTATTTTGATTGTAGGATGTGATTCCTGTAAAACGCTTGGTGATTCCTGTAAAACACTTGTTGTGTGTGGGGCCACCTTATTTTGCGTGTGACATCTAGTCCATCCACCTGATTGTTGGATAGCAGGGCTAGTTTTGGATATGTATGGTGAGAGAATGGGAATTAGCACTTGATCAATGGAGTGGATGTTACACTCACAACATGGTGGGCCATAGGGTTTGCTTTTTTACTTATTGCGTATAACGGTTATTGTAGTAGATTCCGGTCCTTGGTTGTTTGTCTATCGGGTTTCACTTTGTATGGGTGTTGTTGAGGAACTCTGTTTCATCGAATAATACATCCTAACCATTTAATTGGTGAAATTTTCTCTGTAAGATATATGACCATGGGCTTTAGTACTATGGAGAGGACGCCATGCAAATTTGCATTAGATAAACTGATTAGGAAAGATGTTGAACCTCTAATGGAGATGAAGACATGTAAAATTGCATTGTTTGAATATTGGAATGCTGATTTAGATAGATTCTAAGACACCTTGCCATCCCCTTTCTTTTTGCATTTTTCATTCAGTCTAATAAGATTATCGTTACCGTTTAACGGTTTAAGCAAAAAAATTATTAAAGAAACCCAAAGGGTGAAAATATATATTAGTTTAGGAAGGCAATGGATAAGAGTCCCCAATATAGAGAGAAGATGTACAAAGTCTTCCCTTAGCTAGTGAATTGATCATACTATTGCTCTCTAATATATTTTATATTATATTGTGTGTGTGTGTGTGTAATATTTAAAAATAATAAAATCCTACCTTGTCCGTCCGTCCATTTCTTACATATTCCTTTCCTTACCCAACCTGTTGTGCCTGAGCTCTCTCTCTCTCTCTCTCTCTCTCTCTCTCTATAGCATGTTGAGAGCCGATTGACACATGCAAGATTGGACATCCAATGCATGCTGAGTGGCTATGTGGAGAGGCCCATGATCAATGGTAGATGTAGCGCGTACATTAGGCATATGAAGACCATTAAAATAATAGACTCATTGGACAATCGGGACTTTGCTATCATTGTTTCAAGCAAGAGGAGTTATTTGATACTCTAGTCACCCAAAAACATGGTAGAATGAAGGATCTTTGCTACATCAATCTTCAGCTTTTTTTCAGTTGAATGCATACTATTTCTGCATTTCTATTTTGGTATTTCCATTGATCAAGGCACACATGGCAGCCATAGTGATTGGGCCGCTGATCTGATACTTGGGCCACATTGATGAGCTATAGGCCAAAAATTGCATTGATTGGACAAATTTCACTGTCCGTGATCGTCCCATTGAGTTTTGCCAAATTTTGGTTTTTATTAGGGTGGTAGATCTGGTGCCTCACTATGTGGATGTGCTATTGATAAAAAAACAACTTGATAACTCTTGTTGTCTTGTCTTATCTTGAAGGATTAAACTTGAATGTAGACTTGTTCTTCTAACAGTTCCTTTTAGAAGCCTAGTGATATGATGTCTGCCACACGCCAATCCCTTTTCTAAGGGGATATGGACTATCCACTTTGTGATCAACTAGGTACATTGTCCCAATCAGCAAATGTATGTGATCTCTTAGGTTCAATTCATTCTTCAAATATTTTCATGTTTTCTCCCACCGAAAACCCACAATATGCAGTAGTTTAGACGAGAAAATGTAAATTACATGTATATTTTTTTTAATTTCCATTTAAATAACAAGAAATAGTTAACCACCCAATCCACTACTTGTGACAATATGGATAGTGTGAGATGGAAAATAAACCAAAATTTATGCTCAACTACACCCTCTTCCACTGCCCTTTTTTTAAATTATTTTTTATTTTTTACCATCAAAATTGATAGCCACCATAATTGGTGGCAATTAATTTTAATTTATATACCCATCCTAAACTTGATCCAAGCTGTCAATGGGTTGGGTTAGTACCCAAACCTAGGCTAGCCAGGTCTGGGTCTGGATCTTGGAGAGCCAGAACTGGATCTAAGTAATTTGAGTTGGGTTGGGGACAATTAGGAGCATTTGGTGGGCCCTACACTATGGATGGATTAGATCACACACGTGTCACTTTGACACATGCATGTCATGTAGATAGGGTCATGCTAATCTCTCATTTGTTTTTCAATTGTAGAGGTGGGTTGTTTTCTTTTAGGCATTTTGTGTGCTTTTAATGAAACTCTCTCTCAAAAAGTTTTTTTTAAAAAAAGAATTTGATACACACATGCATGTCATGTAGACAGGGTCATGCTAATCTCTCATTTGTTTTTCAATTGTAGAGGTGGGTTGTTTTCTTTTGGGTATTTTGTGTGCTTTTAATGAAGCTCTCTCTCAAAAAGTTTTTTTTTTTTAAAAGAATTTGATACACACCTCCCCCCCCCCCCCCCCCCCCCCCCTCGGATTACCCAATGCACTTGGTTGACGGGTGATTGTATGCATCCATAGGGAATGGTCACTTCTTAAAGGGTGGGGACACCTGTCGTTATAATTTATTTTTTCCAAAACTGGTTACGAGTTTTGGCGAATGGCTTTGGTCGTGGGTTTGCATGACCAGCTTCCATTCCCCTCTCCATGGCTTTGGTTGTGGGGTCACTATTAAACATGTGCCCATCATACGATTGAAGCTGCTTTTCATGATCCAAACTCAACATATGATTGAAGCTGCTTTTCATGATCCAAACTCAACATATGATTGAAGCTGCTTTTCATGATCCAAACTCATCATATGGTTGAAGCTGCTTTTCATGCCAATGGATATGCTAAGTTGATCCATGCCCTAAAACCCTCTTCTGTTCTATACACAATTCAATCAATCAGGTTTCTTTTTACAACGATCCAAATTAATATGATTCGGCTCATTTCTAGTGATCCTAACTTTTGACATTGGCCATTTCGATGGATAAAAATCATTAACATGCTTGAGACATTCAATGGATCCAAATTGTTCATATAATTAGGCTCATTTGGCATTCCAAACTCATCATATGATTGAAGTTGCTTTTTATGATCCAAACTCATCATATGATTAAAGTTGCTTTTCATGATCCAAACTCATCATATGGTTGAAGTTGCTTTTCATGATCCATGGCAATTGATATGCTAAGTTGATCCATGCCCTAAACCCTCTTCTGTTCTATACACAATTCAATCAATCAAGTTTCTTTTTACAACGATCCAAATTAATATGATTTGGCTCATTTCTAGTGATCCAAACCTTTGACATTGGCCATTGACATGCTTAAGCCATTCAGTGGATCCAAATTGTTCATATGATTAGGCTTATTTGGCGATCCAAACTCATCATATAATTGAAGCTGTTTTTCATGGTGCAAACTTAACATATGATTGAAGCTACTTTTCATGATCCAAACTCATCATATGGTTGAAGCTGCTTTTCATGATCCAAACTCATCATATGGTTGAAGCTGCTTTTCTTGATCCATGGCATTGGATATGTTAAGTTGATCCATACCCTTAATTTTTTAGGACCCTCTTTAGTTTACAAATGATCCAAACTGTTCAAATGATTTAGCCCATTTCTAGTGATCCAAACCTTTTACCTAGCTACCTGCTTGGGCCATTTCAATGGATCAAAACCTTTGACGTGCTAGGGCTATTTCTCCGGATTTGAACTTCTTATATGATTCAACCTATTCAGCGATCCAAATGCATCATATGATTCGTGTTGGTGTTAGTGATTTAAACTTATCATATGATTGAAGCCTCTTTCCATGACCCATCCCATTGGATATGTTTATTTGATCCATTTATTCATAATATTTGAGGTTGGTTCTCAGTGATCCACATCGTTAATTGTGTAGGACCCTCTTCAGTTTCGTACACAATTCAAACAGTGAGTTTTGTTTTTACAATTATCCAAATTCATATGAGTTTGCCCATTTTTAGTGATCCAAACCTTTGCATGTGCCATTTCAATGCATAAAAAACATTGACATGCTTCGGCCATTCAGTGGATCCAAATCGTTCATATGATTTGGTTTATTTGGCGATCCAAACTCATCATCCAATTGAAGCTGCTTTTCATTATCCTAACTCATCATTTGATTGAAGCTGCTTTTGATGATCCATGGCAATGGATATGGTAAGTCGATCCATTCCCTAAATTTTGTAGGACCCTCTTCAGCTTTACAAATGATTCAAACTGTTCATATGATTTGGCCCATTTCTAGTGATCCAAACCTTTGACATGCTTGGGCCATTTCAATGGATCAAAACCTATGACGTGCTTTGGCCATTTAAGCGGATTTGAACTTCTTATGTGATTCAACCCATTCAGTGATCGAAAAACATCATATGATATGTGTTGTTGTTAGTTATCTCAACTCATTATATGATTGAAGCCTCTTTCCATGATCCATCCCGATGGATATGTTAAGTTGATCCATCTATTCATAATATTTGAGGTTGGTTCTCACTGATCTATATCGTTAATTTTGTAGGACCCTCTTCTATTCTATACACAATTCAAACAATCGGGTTTCTTTTTACAACGATCCAATTTTTTTGGATTTGGCCCATTTCTAGTGATCCAAACCTTTGACATGGGCCATTTCGATGGAAAAAAAACATTGTAATGCTTGGGCCATATAGTGGATCGAAATTGTACATATGATTAGGCTGATTCTACGATGTAAACTCATCATATGATTGAAGCTGCTTTTCATGATCCATGGTAATGGATATGCTAAGTTGATCCATGCCCTAAATTTTGTAAGAGCCTCTTTAGCTTTATAAATGATCCAAATTGTTCATATGATTTGGGCCATTTCTAGTGATCCAATCCTTTGACATGCTTGGGCCATTTCAATGGATTTGAACTTCTTATATGATTCAAGCCCATTCAGCGATCCAAATGCATCATATGATTATGTTGCTGTTAGTAATCTAAACTCATATGATTGAAGCCTCTTTCCCTGACCCCATCCCAATGGATATGTTAAGTTGATCTATCTATTCATAATATTTGAGGTTGGTCCTCAGTGATCCACATCGTTAATTTGGTAGGACCCTCTTCAATTCTATACACAATTCAAACAGTCAGGTTTGTTTTTACAACGATCCAAATTCATATGATTTGGCCCATTTCTAGTGATCCAAACCTTTGACATGGGCCATTTCAATGAATAAAAAATACATTGACATGCTTGGGCCATTTTGTGGATCCAAATTGTTCAAATTATTCGGTTCATTCGACGATTGAAACTCATCATACGATTGGAGCTGCTTTTCATGATCCAAACTCATTATATGATTGAAGCTGCTTTTCATTATCGATGGTAATGGATATGCTAAGTCGATCCATGCCCTAAATTTTGTAGGACCCTCTTCAACTTAACAAATGATCCAAATTGTTCATATGATTTGGCCCATTTCCAGTGATCCAAACCTTTGACATGCTTGGACCATTTCAATGGATCAAAACCTATGACAAGCTTTAACCATTTAAGCAGATTTGAACTTCTTATATGATTCAGCCCATTCAACGATCGAAATACATCATATGATTCGTGTTGTTAGTGATCTCAACTCATCATATAATTAAAGCCTCTTTCCATGACCCATTCCAATGGATATGTTTATTTGATCCATCTATTCATAATATTTGAGGTTGGTTGTTAGTGATCCACATCGTTAATTTTGTAGGACCCTCTTCCGTTATTTACACAATTCAAACAGTCGGGTTTCTTTTTACAAAGATCCAAATTTATACGATTTGGCGCATTTCTAGTGATCAAAACCTTTCACATGGGCCATTTTGATGGATAAAAAACATTGACATGCTTGGGTCATTCAGTAGATCAAAACCGTTCATATGATTCAGATCATTCGACGATCCAAACTCACCATACGATCGAAACTGCTTTTCATGATCCAAACTCATCATATGATTGAAGTTACTTTTCATGATCCATGGCAATGGATATGCTAAGTTGATCCGTGCCCGAAATTTTGTAGGACCCTCTTCAGTTTTACAAATGATCCATAGTTTTCGTATGATTTGGTCCATTTCTAGTGATCCAAACCTTTGACATGCTGGGGCCATTTCAATGGATCAAAACTTTTGACGTTCTTGGTCCATTTCAGCAGATTTGAACTTATATGATTCGACCCATTCAGCGTTCCAAATTCGTTGTATGATTCATGCTGCTCTTAGTGATATAAACTCATCATATGATTGAAGCCTCTTTACATGACCCATCCCAATGGGTATGTTAAGTTGATCCATCTATTAATAAAATTTGAGTTTGATTCTCAATGATCCACAACACTAATTTAGTAGGACCCACTTCGGTGCTATTCACAATTCAAATCATATTTATTTGAGCTGATTTTCATTGATCCAAACCATTTATTTGATTGAGCCCTATTCGATCTTCCATTCCATTCATATGATTTGGCCTATGCCTATTGATCCAAACCCTTTATTTGCTTCAGGCCATTTCGTTGATTCACTCCAAGTTATATTCGAAGGCTGATGTTTAGTAATCCAATTGACGATATATTTGGGTTGATTTTCAATGATCTAAACCAATCATCTATATATTTAGGCTGATTTTCATTGATCCAAACCATTCGTTGGATTGAGCCCTATTCAATCTTCCAAGCCACTCGTATGATTTGGCCTATGTTTAGTGATCCAAACCCTTCAAATGCTTCGGGCCATTTCGTTAATTCAAGCCAAGTTATATTCGAAGGCTGATGTTTAGTAATCCAATTGATGATATATTTGGATTGATTTTCAATGATCTAAGTCAATCATATATATTTGGGCTGATTTTCATTGATCCAAACCATTCGTCTGATTGAGCCCGATTCGATCTTCCAAGCCATTATTTGGCCTATTGAAGGTTGGTGTTTAGTAATCCAATTGATATGATATATTTGGGTTGATTTTCAATGATTTAAACCAATCTTATTTATTGGAGCTGATTTTCATTGATCCAAAACATTCGTTTGATTGAGCCCTATTCGATCTTCCAAGGCATTCATATGATTCGACCTATATTTAGTGATCCAAACCCTTCATATGCTTCGGTCCATTTCGTTGACTCAATCCAAGTTATATTTGAAGGCTGATGGTTTAGTAATCCAATTAATGATATATTTGGGTTGATTTTCAATGATTTAAACTATTCATATACATATCCATGGCCTTTATTAATAGAAGCAATCGGGAGTGAGAGTGTTCGCATGAGTGATTGAAATAAGAAAAGAAGGTATTTTATTATCCAAAAATGGTGATCTAGCTCGTGGGTCACTTTGATACGTAGTACGAGAATTGGTACATGGTATGCCGCTTTCTCCAATATGGTACTCTAGTGTTAGGATTATGTGGGTCGCTCCAATGGATACCCTAAGATACCTTGTAGTGGTTAACATGGAGGAAGCACATTTACTACGTGCTCAACAAGAAATTCCAATATCAGAATATGGGGTAAGTGTTATAATTTCTCTGGTTGGTTTTTTGAACTGCTGGTTCCAATATCGGAATATCAGTTTAATTCACAATACTGTTTCAGGCATCAGAAAAATCAGCACAAGCCTATAAATGGGCTGAACCCCAATTGGAAACAGTTAAAGTAGTGACAAACATATACATCAAAATGGGTCCCACAATGCCGACACATCACCACCATTGCCGGGGCGGCGTGGGCCATCTGATTCGCATCCAAAAAAGGTACAGAGTTTCCTTTAGAAAAATTTACAAAATACTACCTTATTTACATCGTTTCAGAAAGGTTTTCAATAACGATCTATCAATGGTAGTTGGCGTTTGTTGTGCAAGGCGTGGGTGGGCCTCTCATGGTTGGAAATCTCTCCCAAGTCTTTCCATTGGTGTTTCCCACCTTCATTAGAAGTCGGCCTTTTTTGGCTCTATGTTTAACATGAGATCACACATCTAACGGTGGGAGTGGATCTTACATATACATCATTATGGGCCCTCGTTTTCTTTTTTTTTTCTTCTTCTTCTTTTTTTTTTTTTTTAAAGGTATGAGTTTAACTAGTTTGGGCCACAGGTTATGGTCTACCTAACGGGTAACTTGTAATTTATTAGCAGTGTTTGTAAAATCCGCTTTGACCATTCAATACGTAATCTGGGTCATAAAAAAGTGACCTTGATTTATTAGCAGTGTCTATGTGACATCCATTCCCCTTCGTCTAATTGGATGTACATTAAGCTTTGGGATAAAAAATCAGTTTGACATGTGATACAGGTTAGCCACACCAAGAAAATCTTTGGGAGAAACGTCCACCCTTGATTTTTAGAGGGCTCAGTATGATGATTATGTGATGTCACTTTTAACCATTAGACTCTACACCAAAACCTATAGAATTGTTAACGCTACGTTACCCTGAAATCTAGGATCAATCTCTAAACCCAGTTGCTCTCGGGAGCATTTTGAAACTTCGTATCGGACCTGGACCGCACGTCGAAAATCCGATAGCGACAAACTTAGACAATTATGACCGCCTAGTTGGACTTGATTATCTCCCCGAAAATCAAGGCCAAACGATGCCCTGAGACCATTTCCTTGAGTCTGGAGTGAAGAGAGAGAGGAAACGAAGATTTTTAAGAAATTAAATATAATTTTAAGTAATCTGGAACGTGTCGCTTGCGCGATGTTTCTAAGCATTCTGACCGTTAGATTTCAACCCAAATTCACCCTCGGATCAGGATAGGTGGCCCTTACATGTCATAGCACTTATGGCTCTGATCGACTTTCGATGACCGCTGAACTAAAACTGGTCCGCCACGGTCGATCTGGAAACCCAATCGGACCGAAAACTTAACTTGATCAAGATCCAATATTTGTGAGCTTAAGTCCGACCGCATTCAGCAAAGCGAGCTCCAGAAGTGCTCCGTTGGATCGGAACAACCTCCCTTTGGACATAACCTAAGTATACCATGGCCTGGGGTCTATTTCCGTGAGTTCTGAGCCTATATAAGGACCTTAAACCCTCTCTCATTCCTCCCATACGAATTTGAGAAAACCCTAAGAGAGGAGAGAGCAAAGAGAGTGTGGGAGAAGTGGGAAGATCTCCCTGATACTCTGTCCTACTGCTGCACGTGCTTAACCATCACGATCTAATCGCTATTCCGGCGATTCTGACTTCGTTTCTAGGTAAGGAAACCAAACCCTAATCTGTTTTAGGGTTTCGATAGTTGCAAGTAGCAAAAAATAGCTGACTTACCTAGTGTTATAGGTCGTCATATCAACGTTGACGAAGACTTAGAGATTCCATCGACTTCTTTACGCTTCTACGACATAAGGTGCGGACTTTAGACGTTTAGGTTGTCATTTTTCAAAGCTTTCAATGTTGGATAATGATAGATTCCTGACGTGGATGCTATTTCACATGTAGAACATGCTATCCGTTTTCCGTTTCAGTTAAATACGAAGAATATGGAATTTTGTGTATTCTCTGTATTCGTAGAAAATACCGTATACGTACAAAATATGAAAGTGTGTTTGCCATGATTAACTGCCGTCTATGTATGCTAGATGTATGTGTAACAACTCCTGAGCTAAAGTTTTAGCCCAAATACATGATATACCAACATACGATATGTATTTAGTATGTGTAGCATAAGTGTTTGTGAAAATGACTGAATGAGTATAGACTTTGTATTCGTGCTCGCCATGACAAACTGTCGTGGATATATGATTGTTGTATGGACGACAACCCTTTGACGAAAGGATTTGCCCTAATACGTATGCAAATTAACACATAATATGTATGATGTAATTTGTAGGCTAAGTGTTTATAAAAGTGTCTGAATGAGTTAGTAGTTAGCAAGATGTACCTGTATGCGGGTTGAGATATGATTCTCAACCACATCAATGATGTGTATGATTTCCTCCATGCATGACTTATTTTGATGTCTGCTTGATTATGAATTGAATGTGTGTGAATTCATGTTTACAATGCACTTCAGAACATGTTCATATGATTGAATGATTTGTAATCTTGATCCATTACTACTTTGACTATCTCATAGGACATCATGTTGTAATTGAATGTGTTTAGGGCTATTGAATAGTCTAGGCAATCGGTAACCGGACTTGAGTTCGTGGCTGAGTTGGATTCGCCACGCAGAACGTGTTTGACGAACCCGAGCCGTGCGTTGCTTGTCGACAGTGGTTAGGCCACACGAGGTGCTTATGCACTTCATGTCGATCAACTCAACGGGCGCTCGTACTAGTCGAACTCGTCAAGTAACCCGATTAGCCCGATGTATGTTAACCATGTATGGACACTACTGCTTGAATATAAAGTACCAAAACTTACCAGTGGAAATCCCATTAACCATGGTACCTCGATCCGCTAAGACTCATGAGCCGGGCATGGTGGTATGGGACATCGTGGTCGAGCTGTCGGCCTACGCTGGGGCGACGAGCCTCCCCATAATGACCAGTGAGCAACCCAGACTCGTGAGCCGAATATGGTGGTATGGAACACTGTATTCGAGCTGTCGGCCTACACTGATAAGGTGATGGGGGAATGGTGTAACGATTGCGTGTGACAGCCCTGACAGCCCTTTGTAGTGACCTTGAGCGTACTCTGAGTTTACGGGAAGGCGACGACCCTTCCGTAGCAACAAGAGTACAAACTAGGCCTGTATTGATAAGGTGATGGGGGAGTAGTGTAACGATTGCGTGTAACAGCCCTAGAAGCCCTTACAGCGACCTAGAACCGCACTTCGTATGAGATATGCTAGGACTGACGACCCTAAATTGGATCATTGTTGGGAATTGATATAGGAGAGGTACCTTAGCTTCCGAATCCTGTTGTATAAAAAGGATTAATAATAACTCGGTAATCACACTCATAACATCGCACTGCGTGTGCCTGGAAGATGTGGAGCACTGAGGGAAGAAAGCATGCCGCGAACGTAAGATGGTGTCGTATGAGGGAGTATGTTGGCGAGGGCATACATCATGTCATTTCATCCTTGCATTAACTACAGTATTTAGGAATGTTTGCTATGTTTGCTTTATCATTACCGCTTGACTGATTTGATAGCATGTTAATCTTTACTCTATTGTTCCACTGAGTTAGCTACTCACTCCCACATTACGGGACGATGTTGTACACACCAACCAGACCCTGTTTTAGTTTCAGATGATGGTGCAGCCTGCGAGGCGGAGCCAGACTTCGAGGATGATGAGAAGGCATTCTCCTATATGCAGTATTCAGGCGGGTCTTCTTCGACCTTGTCTTGATTCCACGGGGTCGCAGGGCTATATGATTTGGTTGAACACTTTATCTCCTGGTAATTGGTATAATTTGACGCCAGACATGTATCTATTCAGCCCTGTTATTATTCTGGGGATTTGAAACCACTTATGTACTTTATATATTTATCACAGTCTTCCGCTTGCTTAATTTAGTCATCTCTGGAGTATGATATGCTGTTTTTGGTATAATCCTAATCATGTTTAATGCCCTTCTACAGAAAACATTCATTCATCATTATCTATGTTGCATAAGTGATGTTTTGGAACTCGGGAGTTCGGTTTTTACTCGACCCCTGATTTTCAGGATGTTACAGGGAGTTATTTAGAAATATTCAAAAATAGGATGTTATTTGAAAATATTTAAACGATGGATATTTAGAATTAATTTAAAAGATAAGATACTTTTTAATTATGTAAAAAATATGAAATAAATGAAAGATAAGGTGCTAATTTGAAATATTCAAAAGATAAGGTCTATCTTTAAATAATTAAAAATAGGTGTACTATTTAGAAATAAGTAAAAGATAAGGAACTATTTAGAAATATTATAAATTTCTAAAGGTAGAGCTTATTTGGAAGTATTGAACAAATTAGGTTTATTTGGAAATATTTAAAACTAGTGTGTTATTTGGAAACAAATAAAAATAAGGATATAATAATACCAAATATAGGTGTTATTTGAAAATAAATTAAAAATTAGGGGTACTATTTAGAAATATTTATTCGTTAAAAAATGAAAGGCTGCTAAGTACTAGGAGCCTATTCTCCCATATTCAACCTGCATGTTTGGCATACTTGATGACGAGCTGGCTTTTTTTTTTAATTATTTCTTTCTCCATTCAATGCTCACCTTATGAAATCTAAAATTTTCTTTTAATTCCTCATGCATCGATTGGATGAGCACATTCATTAATCACAATATGAGACTCATGTCGATTTGAGCGTTTCACCCAAAATTAGGTTAAGATGTACAGAATCTCAAAACAAATGAAATGTAATTCTAACCGTCAATTTAATACAACCCAATGGTATTTCAAGAAAGAAAGTGTCCATGACTCAAATGTTAGTATTGTTCACCCATTTTGATTCTTTCAGTGACTTAGAAACAATGAGTTACGTAAGTGCAATGTTGAAGTGCCTGTGTATCAAGCATCATTGTCTACCAAAGCATCAAATAGCTGCCTATTGTGCTGCCTAAGTTTCTATCGGAGATGAAGTAATTATTTGATACTCTGGAATTTGTGGTTCTTGAGACCCAACCAATCCCACCAAGTCCCATATGATGTGTGGTGGTGTCAACATCTTTCTGTGAATTCTACTGTTTCATAAGCATGGGACTTTGAGTCATTGAAGACTAGTGCGAAGGAAGGCTATTTTCATAAATCTAAGGACTTCCTCTATGGGTCCTCCAACTCAATCTCCCTTCTTTGTAGAGCTACCGCATTCTTAAATGAAGCCATGGAAGTAAAAGGAAAAAACAATTACAAGATAGGCATTGGGCAAGCACGGGCAGCAACAACACTGTTGGATAGGAAAAGAAAATCATAAAAATCTTGAAGTACTACTATTTTAAATAATCATTCCTATCATCCAATTTTCTCATGGGAAGCTCTTTGTATCTTCAACTATCATATAATTTTCTTATGGGAAGCTCTTTGTATCTTTGAGTATCATATAATTTTCTTATGGGAATCTCTCCTTTACACTGGTGTGACCATCCTAGCTGCCATGCTGTGCTTACGTGAAATCCAACCCAACCGTCTATGTCCCAAAAAATCAGCCTCATCGGGTGGACCATGTACTTGGAGACAGTATACAGGGCAACACTCACCCACTAAACTGCTTCAATTGGTGTTGCCCATCTGAGTCACATATGGACCTGCTCTTTTTGGCATCAGGCCTATTTTTAGTGTCTCATATAGTCATATAATCATCATGGTGGGCCTTGTAAAAATCAAGGGTGGTCTCTCTCTCAACTTTTTTCCTTTGTTGTGGCTCACTTCAATCACAAGTAGATTTTTCAGTCTTCATAAATTATGATTACACATTGAATGGTCTGAGTAGATTTTAGGGCCCAAAGAAAAAAAAGTGGGCATGGCTGCCATAGCTCCTGTTTAAAAAGAGAATGTCTCAAGTCCAAGGTTGGACCAGTTTAAGGTCCACCCAGTAGATAACTTCTAACTTGTTATGTGTTTGTGAAATCGTTGCCCAACCATGAGGATCACCTAGTGCAAACATTATCCTATCCACTCATCAGGTGACCCCACTATAGAAAATAGTGTATAGCCATTGATAAATAGCAAAATAGAAGTGTGGCCATTTGATGAGTTATTAAAAACAATGTGTGGCCACTTGATGAGTAATAGAAAACCATGTGGCCATTAGAACTTATCCATTAGGTAGAAACCCGTGGTCCAAATAGTGGACTTAAACCTTTGAAAGGAATTTTACCAATGCCAACCTTTATTTATTTATTTTTTTTTAAGGAGATGGAAGAAAATTTCACCCTTGATTTTTAAAGAGTACTTTTGCTACAGACATTATAATAATCATATACAATATTCCATACTATATATATAGAAACACAATCATCTCAACAACAATGAAGGAATAGCAAGCTCCAACAACTCCTGCATGCACCCTGCTACTAAACGCATCCTGAAAAAGTATAAATTATTTGTATGAGCAAAACACAACTCATGAGTCTACGGCGTGCATGAAATAAAATACGGCTTATCAAAGTGCTCCCATAAAGACATCCAAAACAACCATAAACATGTTATCATAGGTGAGCATGCTATCAATCAAGCATGCAATTATATCTAGACAGATTATGATGAACATGTCATCAATGTTAGACATACTATGGAAACTATATGCAAGTAGAATTGTCAGCGAATTATGTATTTAGACCATTTGAAACTTCATCTCACAATAGATAATGAAGTAAAATGAAATACCCAAAACCACCAGGAACATCAACAGAGTTTGTATTCTTCTCTCTGATACAAGAATATAGATTTCTAATTTCTAATTATTAATACAAGGACTAGAATAACATATATAAGAAAAGGGAGAAGTATCAAATAAGAAGGTTATACTATAGATTAGTGGCAAGATGATCTATGATATGATTTATTCAACATTCAACGTGAATTCTGCTTTTCTCTGTTGCGGGGCCAATTCATGGAAATCACCTGTCCTCGTACAGTGTTGTAGCCTTGGGAAAAACCTGCCACTTTTCACTTTCTTGAGCCATTTCTATACATGTACATGCATTTGATGACTGTTTTCTTTTGTTTCTCTGTGATTTTTTTCTCGGAGGATTTATAGGACCGTTCAACCCCTGAGCTTTGCAAATTTATACTCTGGCTTTCAGTTCTAACAAGTTGGGCCTGTGGTCCGATGGGTTAGACCAAGGTTTATGCCTTGACAATATCTTGGATAGGACAATCCTCATCCTTCCATTTGTAGTTTACAATAGATGGTCAGGAAGAGAAATAAATAAAAAAAGCCATAGTTTGGTTGCATGGTACTCAATGGTGTATAAGCATAGGTTGTGGCTGCGAATGACCCATGCTTATACCTTCTCTTGCAAACATCTGTGTAATTTGCATTCTCTTCACAATGGTATTCATGTTTGTATTTGATTTTCTAGATCTAGGTGCCTTATTAGCAACCTCCAATTTGTGCCATTATCACTTTTATCTTCCACTTAGTTTCATGTTGTTTGGTGGTGTCTGAACCTTGGAATTACCCATTTCTGCTGCATTGTAGGAATATGAGTGATGTATTGAATGTGAGGGACTAATTTTCCATTTGCAAACCACAGCTACAGTAGTAGATCATTGTCATGAGGAACTGACATGTTGTGTGGTAAGTGACTCCTTTTATCAGCTTTCATTAATATAGAGTTGGTGGGAATTGAATGAGTGTTACCTGCAGATACATGCTGTCACTACAAGAAAATGGGCCTTTAGCCATGGTTTTTTACCTGCGGACGCATGCTGCAGACACATTCTGTTAATTTTTTGTTGTTTCTAGTCCTAAATCAATAGTTAAAAGAACTATGATTGACTTAGATCTGTGTTGGGTTGAGTCCACGCCCACCTAAATGTAGGGTACTTATGCCTTTTACTTACTTTGTGAAGGGGGAAGCTACTTGTAAATCCAAAGCTGCAGATATTTTCGATAGTGAGATGTTTGAATGGACACGAAGAGCTTGCTCTCCTGAACTTTGTTTTACACCCATGAAAACAGAGGTATTGTTATTTTCAGAGGAATGTAATGGTCCTTATCTGAGACCATAAAATGTATAATATGCTTTATCTCTCAGTTTCTACATGTGAGGCTCATGGTTAAACTGCTTTATTCTGCTAATAAAAATTCAGGTAGGGTTATGAAGTAAAGGATGTAATGTAAAACTCTGCTTATGGTTTCTACTACCTACAACTCCATGTTGAAATGTATTTTATTGTTTCACATGGAAGGGTGTCCCGAAGTCGATGTGTACTCTTTTCACCCAGAGAGAAACATAACTCAATGAAGTATATGATACTCAGGTTGTGCATGATGCTTGATCCGCATGCATGCAAAAACCCAAATAAAACCTTCTAAATTGTGCGACCATTTTCGCGAATTCGCAATCCCAAGATCAGATTGGTTGAAAAATCCAAACCTCTAATTCGTGGACATTTGTTTGTGGAAATAAGACTGTTGGATATTTTTCATTTTAATTGTCCAATAAATGTCCAACAACCCACTAGTCAGATAATCAAATACGCTTGATTTTTGGTCCATGATACATCTACACTGGGTAGAAAAATTTTTATGGTTTAATTTGACTAGTATGCCATGTGTGCAATTTCTAATTTCGAGTGCCTGTGTATCACACTCATCCGGAGAATCAACGATCGTCTCAAACTCAATTGAGTTTTGCTGGTGGTTTCTTAAATCCAACCCCAATTAGCTGGGACAAGACCGTGCTGCTACTAGTGACAATAATTATAATTTAATACTTGAAGAACTCCAGATAGCTGGAACAAGACTGTGATTTAATACGACGTGGCATTATCACATTTGATGATGACTATTTTACCTATATTTGATGTTTTATCACCAAAATTCTAGTTTTGTGGTCTGAAATATGCAAGGTTGTATGGCTAAAGGATTTTGTACTGAAATCATCTTCCTCAATATGATTTGAAATTCTACTCATGTAAGTAGAATTTTGTACTGAAATCATCTTCCTCAATATGATTTGAAATTCTACTCATGTAGCAATTCCTGTTTTAATTTCTTCTCCCTTTCTTTTTATTGAAAATACAATTACTTCGCATTTATTATCGACATGTTCCCAGTACGTAAATATTTATGAAGATTTAACATGGGTAATTCTATTATACAGCATGTTGCATGCTCATTGGCAGATAGACCACACATTGTTGGAATTGCTCATGATCTAGATAATGTTCTTAACTCCGACACTAAGGTATCAGGAATATGCTCATCTAGGACCACCATTACGCTTTCTTAATATTCTATTCATCTGATGGTCATGTTTTAAGTCTATCTTTTCTTAATCATCCAAAATTTGAATTGTGAAGACAGTTTTGAAATTTGTCATAGCATGTGGTCCTTACAAGAATGGGTAATATAGCTTCAACTACATTGTCCAATACATAATACGCTATGGGGTAAGATTAGGGCATGGAAAAGAGGTAAATGATCCATTGATTTCTTTATTTTGTATGAAAAATTGAGGAATTATAGAATCCTCGGGCAAGGATATATGCACTGTATGCTTTGAGCCTTGAGTTTGTAAAAATGGATTACATGGATCAATTATCGAGATGGTTCATCTGATGGGCCCCACCATGGATGAGGAATCCTCTTAAAACACCCTTTGATGAGAACATTCTTCACCCTTGATCAATGTCTAGAAAATACACGGTTCGTGGTGACCCGTATTCAATAAAAAGTACCAAAGACTGGATGGCCATTATCTCCCAATCAAGGAGTTTTTTTGGGAATCTCATATGCATGTTGGGCCCTTCTAGTGTTAGTGATCAGTGGGCTCCACTCACACTATAAGTTGAGGATATAGTATATGTCCTTTTGAAGATGATCCATTGATTCTGCATGATTCTCATTATCCTAAAACACATTTCTCACCTAGAACACAACACACAGGATATAGTTTCTTGATGCATCAAGATTCCTTACGTGTGTAGTTTCTTGATGTATCAAGATTCCTAACATGTGAGGCCATGATTTGGTTATCGAGACCATTGATTTGATGGGGCCCATCATTGACAGGGCAACCCAAAAGCCTCCCTTTTTGGAATATCATAACTGTTAGATTGTTGGCCCATTTTTCGTTGAATTTGGTAGATTTCCCTTGTATAGTTTCTAGGCCATCGATTGAAGGGTAAGGTCTTCCAATCAGGGAGATCAAGGTAACATGGATCATGGGTCATTAAAAATAGCAATCTGTATTGGAAAATGACCCATAATTAATGAAGATAAGGAAACCATTTTACTTTTGAACTTTACTTGTTACTTATTTTTCTTATAGGAATTATAACTTACATTATGCAACGAACAAGCCAAATTGGTCTGTGGGTTTAAGTCCCGGCCTAAATGAGTTGGGCTTGGGCTTATGATATAGTCCCACTAATAGGCCTAGCCTTGATTTAAAATGGGTTGGCTTCAAGCCTAGGTCAGGCCTACCTGCAGGTTAACTAAGATAATCTATTTTTGAGGTGGGTTCTGGCTATAATGGCCATTTAAGTAAATGAGGCAAGCTTTATGTGTGATAAGAGCGTACTATACCCAATCCGATTTCCATCCCCATGTATGTAACAGATGCAGATTTCCTGCGAAAGCCTTTGACACAGAGTTCTTCGCTGGTACCACACAGGGTCCACTGTGATGTTTCAAAACAATCCACCCTGTCCATATGCTTTTTCAGATAATTTTAGGAGATGAGACCAAAAGTTAGATGAATCCAAAACTCAAGTGAGCCGCACGAAATGAAACAATGGAGACTCTGTGACCACCGTTTAAACATTTGTATGGCCACCAAATTTTAGTATAAGACTACTATTTTTGTATTTTCACTTTTCGCACTGGTAATGATCTTATAAACAGTTTAGATAGCATACAAACATTAAAGGGCCTGGGTGATTATTACCGTTTCACCTGTTTGAATATTCATGAGAATTTCATTTCTTAGAAACCGATTCAAAGTAGTAGTGGCCATTTTAGGACCTCAGATGGCATACAAACATTAAAGGGCCTGTTTGATTTTGATCGTTTCACATGAAAATGGTAAATACCCTAGAAATGGGTGATTGTTACCGTTTCACCAGTTTAATATTCATGGAAATTTCATTTCTTGGAAACCGGTTCAAAAGTAGTAGTGGCTATTTTAATACCTCATCTTGATGTATATGATATATCTGTCCCATCCATCCATTTTATCACAACACTTTGAGACATGAGAAGAAAAATGAGTTAAATCCAACACTCAATTGGACCATACCAAAAGAAACAATGGCCTTGGGAAGTTTTAAATTGTGAGTATTTAATTCACATTTTCTATGGTCCACTTGAGCTTTGGATATGCCTATTTTTTGATTATTATTATAAATTCTTCTGATGTAACATAACTGTGACCGGTGTAAATATATGATATGCATCATGGTGGGACCCACAAATATTTCATAATATTTGCTTCGTTTATGTTGCAGAAAGTAGGCCATCAAATCAATCAATTATGGGGAAAAGTGCGGCAACTGGGAATTGGAAAATCAATCACGCCGTAAGATGGAGCCCGGGAAGGTTTCAACGTTGGAAAACTCTTTCTCCATTTTTTCCCATCTCGTACGGACGCTTGCGTTTTTGGAAGTGGACTGGCTACGGATTGGCTATTTACCTCGCACCAGCTATATAGCTGCTGTATTTACGTCAGCACGTTTCGTGGGGTTTAATAATGAGGTATGTTTTATATCCAAACCGTCCATCCATTTGGCAAGCTTGTCTTAATGAATGAGACGAAAAATAAGAAAGATCTAACTATCAACTGACCACACTGCAAAAAGTAGTGGGGATTGAACGGCTACCATTGAAATTCTTTTTGGGATCACAGAAGTTTTGGATCAATATTAAGTTTGTTTTTCCTCCTAATTCAAGTCATCGTGACCTTATGAACAGATTGGATGGAAAATAAACGTTATAGTGGGCCCTACGAATTGTTTAAGGGTGAAAATCATTATATCTGCTGCTATTTGTGATGTGGTCCTTATGATCTCTGAATTTTATTTATTTTTTTGGATAATGCTCTAAAATGATATCTAAAAATAGATGAACGGTGTAGATATAATAAATACATCACTGTGGGGCCCATGCAACTTTGATCTCCTTTGAACCGTTCGTACAACTCGGAGCTCAAGGAGCGTCGATGCTCGGCTCCGCACGACATGTACCTACAGCAGCTATATAATTGGGGTGTGGTACACCAGCTAATCCGCTTCCGAGTTTTGGATACAGCTGAGTTTTGGTCTAATGACGTACAACGATCGGAAAAAACGGATGGACGGGGTGGATTTTTCGGAAACATCATCGTGGGCCCCACGTAGCATCCTAGCTCGCTGGAAATCCGCGTCCGTATGTAACAGAGGCTTGCTTAATGCAGAAGCAAACCCGATTCAAATATTTCCGATTCAAATTTGAATCTCTACTAACGTCTCACAATCACGCACAACGGTATTTTCTCGCCCCCTCCTAGCCTTCTCGCTCAAGAACACCCCCCGTCTTCGCTATCTCTTCCCCAAGAATCCTCGTCTCTCTCCGGCCCTCTCAATCTCTTTCTCGCCCTCTCGTCCCAAAGTCTCTGCGATGGGAAAGGTCGTACTCTTGCGGTGGAGAAAGGCGTCCTAAGGCGCTGCTCCGGCACCTCATCCCAGACCCTAGCTCTCCCCCAATCCCCGTCTACCACCCGCTTTCCTACATCTCCAAGATCCAACCCGACTCCCACGGTATCTGTTGCATCGTCCCCCCCAAGAGCTCGGCCCCACCCTTTGCCCTCGACCTCTCCTCCTCCACGTTCCCATCAATGAGGATCTCTGATCAGTGGGATTTTTATTTTTCTTTTTCATGTAAGCCATCCATCAAGGGACCCACTAGATGAATGCTCTGGTCACCATTTGGTGGGGTAAAAGGGCAGTCCTCTTTAACAATAACAGAAATCAACTACTGAATTCTTGCATTGTAATTGCACTCTCAAACAGAAAATAGACTGTTATTTTGATTTCTTGCTGTTGGAAGGGAAAATGCTGACAGAAGAACAATCATTGAAACATCAGATACTACTCTGGTAACAACAGAATGGGCTATGTATGAACTTGCGAAAAACCCCAAGAATCAGGTATCTCTCTCAGTAGATTCAATCATCTCTTCATCTTTACCTTTTCAGTTTTATATGTTTCTGATTCCGATTGTTGTTCTAGGACCGTCTATACCATGAGGCTGAGATTGCGATACTTGATATACAGCTGCAAAAGGGCACAAATACAAGATAGTCAAACCATCCTTGATCTTGGCTATGGACAACGACCATTTACTTCACATGTTGCTCTGAAGCATAAAAATTGTCGTTTTACAGCTGTTACTGACTTGATCTCTCAGAAGAGCTTCATAAAGGAGCAATGCAAGTAAGACTTTAAATCGTATTAAAGTGGATTAGTTTGTAGATGTGCTTCCTTGGATTGTATATGTAAATCTCATACTGTTATGCATGGTTTGCATCTTAGAATTGTTCTTGAATGATACTGGTAGCATTATGAAGATCTTAGCTAGACAACTGTCTCTATAAAATCAACTCTCTTAGTCGGACAATATATCCGTATAAAATCAACTCTGTATACACTTAGGTTGACCACAAACAGATATGCACTATCAACCATCCAAGGGCTTCTTGGATGACCTTATATGAGTGATTGTGCAAAAAGTAAGTTCGGTCGATTTCAGTGTGGCACCCAGACAGGACCTTATATTGTCTACAAAAAGATATGATTGTTGAGGAAAAATCTCTAAGCATGTTAAATACAATTAGAGAATCCTATTGAAGAAGTTATATTAGATAATTGCAATCTTTTCTTGTTCAAGATATTTTGTGCCTAGGTCAATTGCAATTGTCCTGTTTTCAAGGATCCAATCCATTCATAGGGAGGGTAGGCATAGTATTCAATGATTGAAACTATATATAAAATTGAGCTAATTTTTAGTGATCCTTAGAGGTGTCTTATAATAGGGCCCTTATTTTGTTTTCAATGATCCAAACCTTAATATCATGTAGACCATTTCCAGTGGTAAAAACTATATGCATAAGTGTCCAATTTGAATGATCTAAGCCATTGATATGATTGGGCTCATTTTCTCCAATTCTGACTATTCATATGGCTGACCCAACCCATAATATGGTTAGGTCTATTTACAATGATCTAAATTGCTCGTATGATTTGGCATATCTCTAGTGATCCAAACCTATGATATGATTGGGCCATTTTAGTGGATCCAAACTATTCATATGATTGGGCTCGTATTTGTTGATCAACATGCTTGATATGTTAAGTTGGTACATATCTTTCATTTGATCGAGTTGGTTCACAGTGGTTAATATTTCTATATTCTAGGGCCCTTATTCATTATTATAAATTGTTCAAATGATTGGACTTGTTTTCAATCCAAACCATTCATTTGATTGCTTCATTTATGTAATCCAAACCATCTATAGAGTTAGTCTTGTGCTCAATAAATTAATTTTTGGGTGCCTCATGTATAAAAAATCGTTAGTGATTCAAATTGTTCTTATGATTGGGCTTGTTTTCGGTCACACAAAACTTTGATATGAGTGCACCTATTCACGAGATTAAAGTCATTCGTATACTTGTCTGTTTTAAGTGACCTAAACCCCTTCATTCGATTGGAGTAAACTTAGTCTAAACCAATGAATGAAAGTTTTTTTTTTTTTTTTTAAGTGTGAAGAATCTAAACTAAAGATGATTTTTTGGCACGATTTCCTAGTAGGTGAAAACTAAATGCCTCAAACTTGTTGGAATGACCTTTTATCAATAAATGAAACTCCATATACAAATTAACTTCTTGATCTCTAAAAAATAGATTATTTGAAAATACCACTTATGTATGATATTTTTGTTCGAGCCAAACTAATCTTCATGCTAAGTGTCTTTCCTATTTTGGGATACTCTTGATCTTAGTATGGTTTGACAGTTTATACATATAACTAATTACACCTTAAGCACACAATACACAACTTCACTAAATGTTGAATGTCATTCACCTCCAATAGAAGGATAGTCAAATACATATTCAAGGATGAGCCTTCCCCAATCCTTTTTTCTCATTTTACTTAGATTTTTGAAAGATGTGAGGTTTCACTTCCCAAAAGGGACGGGGACAGGGATACCCTATTGTTATAAAAAAAAATTTTCCCAAAACCCGTCACGAGTTTGGGTGAATGGCTTTGGTCGTGGGTTTGCTCCCCATAGACACGAGTGTGATTCCCCTTCCCGTGGATTACTTATCACGAGCTGGGGCGAATGGCTTTGGTCATGGATTTGCTCCCCATAGACACGAGTGTGATTCCCCTCCCCGTGGATTACCTATCACGAGTTGGGGCGAACGACTTTGGTCGTGGGTTTGCTCCCCATAGACATGAGTTGGGGCGAACGACTTTGGTTGTGGGTTTGCTCCCCACAGACACGAGTTTGATTCCCCTCCCTGTGGATTACCTGTTATGAGTTTGGACAAACGACTTTGGTCTTGGGTTTGCTCCCCACAGACAGGAGTTCGATTCCCCTCCCCGTGGATTACTCGATGCACGTGGTGTAACTGAGGATTTTTTTTTATATATTTTTATTTATTTATAATCCCCACATTTGGAGACCCGCTACACCCGACCCGACTCAATGCTAACTCGACTCGACTCAATACTTGTGACCGGGTCAGACTCAGTTTGGATTAGTCCAGGCCAGACCCGGACTCAGATCTGGTCCGGCATGCTGGACTTGGTACCGAGTTGGGCAAGTCGGGTCAGCCCTTCAACCCTAACTTGGTTCAACTCGACTTGTTGCCCTATTCTTCATGCTGTGTATTAGGGAAAGTTTTTGTTTTTAATCCTCACATTTGGATATTCTTGAAATTTTAACCTTTAATTTCAGTGTTCAGTATTAAGCCTATGCCTGTCCATTCTTTTCAAGATTGATCTTGCCCCTATAGGCGTATGCTCATGACGCTTGACAACTGAGTTCGATTTTGTCCCCGTGGATTTTCCTGGATTTTCCGATGCACGTGGTTGGCGGGTGATTACATGTATCTGTAGGGAATGGTCTCACCTTAAAAGGGAAGGGGACACCCTGTCTTTAAAAAAAAATAATAATAAATCTTGAAACCCGTCACGAGTTTGGACGAATGGCTTTGGTCTTGAGTTTTCTCCCCATAGACATGAGTTCATTTCCTCTCTCCGTGGGTTACCGGTCGCTAGTTTGGGAGAACGAATTTGGTCATGGGTTTGCTCCCCATAGACACGAGTTCGGGAGAATAGCTTTGGTCGTGGGTTTGCTCCCCACAGACACAAGTTAGATTCCCATTCCCGTGGATTACCTGTCATGATTTTGGGCGAACGACTTTGGTCGTGGGTTTGCTCTCCACAGACAGGAGTTCGATTCCCCTCTCCGTGGATTACTCAATGCACGCGGTGTAATACGGGAAGTTTTTTATTTATTTTTATTTTATAATTATAAATTCTCGCGTTTGGAGACTCCTGCAACCCTCAATTCAGCGTTCACTATTAAGCCTACATCCGTCCATTCCTTTCAAACTTCATCTTGCCCTTATAAGGGTAAGCTAGTGATGCTTAACAACTGAATGAGAGCTTTGTTTGTCGATGAATAATGGATTGACTTCGTTGTTGGCATTGCTTTGTTTCTCTCTTTTCCTATTAGTGAGTTCCGATGCACGCTGTCACTATTAGGGGGAGGTCATATCTACTGAAAAACGGAGCCCAAATCTAGTAGGGCACACTATAGCGCCCTCCGGGCGGCCCTGGCTTCTTGCTCTCTTAATTAGGTCGTTGTATTTTGTAGTGGCGACTCTTGAAGCATGGGAGCTACTCCTAGACCAGCAGAATTATATGAACGGCATGGCGTTTCGAGTCAAAGCCATCGGCCCGGGCTTATCATCGGGTGTTGGTTGACCGACTCTGATTGTCTATAAGTTGTTCGCTCGACCAAAAAGTCGATCTACATCCCCTCTTCAAATTAAAAACCCTACCTTGCCTCTTATTATTTCGCTCCTTCCCCATGATCATTTTCAGGTTTTGGTTTGTCCTAGACGATGGGGTAAGGTCCCATGAATGTGCACATGCCTTACTTTTTATTAGACTATCTTTATTAGGCAAAATCTCACACCACTTTACACAAGGGTTGATTAGCCGTGGAATCAAAGTAATAACTGTCGATCTTTAATTAGGATCAAGACAAATAAGAACAGTCAGACTCTTACTCGAAGATGAAGTTAGGCTTGGATAAGGACACTACTTGGATTAGGAAGTCACTCATAACAAAATGTTTTTTTAGCTGAAAATACTGGTGCATCATTTAAAATAGACAAATTTTATGCATCATCTTCAAAAGGATTCTGCGCCAGAATTAAACACTAGGAAAATTTTAATGATTAAGAAATAAATTGATAAGAAGAATACCAAAGGATGATCTACGCTAAAATAAAATCAATACATCAAAGCCTTTTATCCTTCTATTCCAATCTATACTTTCTATTGTCAAAGTGGCCAGGGGAAAAAAATTAAGAATTTGACTAAGAGTATTGTGGTATCTATCAATAGTGGATCAAATGTTAACCTCTAGAATTCTATGAGCAAATTTAGATAAAATTAGTTAAAACCTTGCTATATCGAAGTCCTCATATGGGTAGACGATATTACCTTGTATAAAAATTACTTACTCGAAGTTTGATTCCCCTCCCTATGGATTACCCGTCACGAGTGTGGGAGTATGGCTTTGGTTGTGGGTTTGCTCCCTTAAAACACGAGTTCGGTTCGGTTCCCTTTCCTATGGATTACCTAATGCATGTGGTTGGCAGGTAATTGTCTGCATTCGCAGGGAAAAGTGGGTTTGCTCCCCTAAAACACGAGTTTGGTTCGGTTCCCCTTCCTGTGGATTACCCGATGCACGTGGTTGGCAGGTGATTTTGTGCATTTGATGGGAATAATCTTGCCTTAAAGGGGGCGAGGACACCATTTTATTATAAAACAAAAGAAAATTCTAAATTTTCAAGTGTGGTGTTTGTCATCGTTGCTATAGAAAAATTAGAACGGCAAGAAAGAGTACAAAACAAGGAAAAGAAAAGATTTGAAGGAGCTTATAAAATGAAGTGAGCATAATGGGAAGTTTTTAGATGCCGAACTTTACATAGAGCTTAACTTTGAAGAGAGCTCAGAAAATATATTACTTTTGAAACTAAGGAATCCAATGGTTTGTTGGTTATTTCACATCATAATGATGTTTTTTTTTTTTTTTTTGGCCAATTAACTTGATGGACATCTAGTTTTAATAGTAAGGGTGCTTTTTTGAACTCCTTTGAAAGCTATTCTCTTTGAGAAGTCCTTAGGGCTCATTGGTAGTGACCTTAAGTGTGTCGCAGAAAATTGTTTATCTTGTCAACTGAACTCTCGAAATCTTGACGTTTCGTCATTGCTCCTCACTAATGGTGTGCTAAAATCATCCTATAACTTGTATCACTTAGTAATTGCCTATATATAGCAAGGGTACTTTTCTAAACTCGTCACTAATGGTGTGTTAAAATCTCATCAAGAAATATTTTCAATTTCAAGGTCAAATCAAGACGGCGACCAATCTAACTTTGATGGTGTCGCCTTGCTCCATAAACTATTTGTTCACATGGTGGCAATCCTGCTCTTGTTAAGCAGTTGTTCGGTTTTTGAATTAAGGTCGTTTTCTCTTTCGTTGAAAATATATTTTTTCGTGCGCTCTCATGTTTTTTATGTTTGTAAAAACAACTAACATCCTACAACTTGTATCACTTGTGTTGGACGTGCATAAACATTTTAGGCTCTATGGTATGACGTGCTTCCTTTATCATAATGATTGACCTAGTTAGAATATCTTTAAACATCAGAAGAAGGTTTTATCATATATGGTCCAATCTTCAATTTCCCATCCCTCCAAAAAAAAAAAAAAAAACTTGATTTGGGTGATCCTTTAATAGAAAAAGTTTGATCTTTGATATAGATTGTTTGGGCGATCCTTTCATAGAAATTTTCTACCTAGGGTGACGACGCTCCTGCTATTGCTATTAAGTACTTGCTCCCATTTCTCTTGTCTATGCTCCCTTATGTCTCTTGCTTGTGTTATTAGGAGCATGACTATGATCCTAATAACAGATTTGTAGAATGCCTTCATTTATTGGGCTTCTTTTGCTAGTTAAAAGTATTTTCACATTCATTTGTTGGCACAAGTGAAGATGGCGTCAAAGTGTTTCAACTTAAATACCATATGTTGCGTTCTAAGCCTTTGTTAAATGTCTTGGGAGACTATACAGTTGGTTCTTTTGTGTGGTAAGAATCATGTGAATTTGCATATTACATAACATGTATGGAATATGATAACTATTCATAGTGATAGAAAGAAATCCGAGTAAGAAATACTAGTAATACATGCAAGGTGTGTGATTTGATGGATGAATATAAAACATTGTGCCGTTGTGGATATGGGTGTCTCTGACCCTTACAATGCTTGGTTTTATGTATTTACCAATATATGCCATCTCTTCGTATGCATTCTTTTGTTTTTGCACTAGTATTTGTGATTGCTGGAAAGGCCCCTTCATCTAACTTGCAAACATGGTGTCATCGGCCAGGGGATTTCAACTGTAAGTAAATGCACTCATGGATTTTATTTTTTATTTTTTATTTTTCATTTTGACTGCTTCGGTTTGAACTTCAAAGCCAATGCTCTTTGCTAGTATCCTCATTATGTCAATTGTGTTTTACAATGTTTACTTTTGAGGTTTGTAGAAATTTCTCACCATCACTTATGAAGACTTTGTCATTCATATCCTTGTGTTTGATAGTTTCTATTTATTTGTTACTATGAATAATTAGAGTTCATTAAAGATGAGGAATCACTTTAAAGAGTATGAAGAAACCTGCAACCAATAGAGGGCAATATGCCCCTTCTTGGCAGGCAAAAAGTCTACCCATCTCAATTGTTCTCCGTGGTGTAGTCCATTCAAGTTTTCATTTGGATTAATTGTTAGTTCCATGGGTCCTAAAAAAACTAATACCATGTGAGCGCGAAAGTGGTAGAAAATTACTTAAGGGCCTATAGTTTAACTAAAGATATGGTCAGTGGCATGGTAGAATAGGATTCGTGTAATGCCTTATATGCGTTGCACATGGATAATTCATGTTTAGTTTCCCCCATCTTATTACCTTTGGTGTTACTCATAACTTTGCTTGAATGAATATATCGTTTGTTAGTTGTCCAAAATTTTATCCCATGTATCATGGTTGTTCTTATACATATCCTATAAATCTATCCAATTTTAAATCTATGAGCAATATCCTTATCAATTTCTTCATCTTGCATGGGCTTATCCAACAAGTGGCTTACAACATACAATATTGTGGACCTAATAAAACTTTTGATATATATATATATATAGTAGCCCCACGCAACGTTTAAATTTTCTTTTTGACCGATTGTTAGACCCATGAGTCCTTAAAAAAACTAGTATCACGTGAGTGTATATGTTAGCATCGAAACCATTCAAAAGGACTGTGTGGGCTAAAATTAAAAGCTTTAAAAGGGCAAGGTGAATGGCTAAAAGGACATGGGGTAGAGGCATTAACAAATCACTTGAAGGCCTATAGTACCTTTAGGGGTTTGATTATTATGTTCTACCGTTCCACTCCATCCCAGGCCATACCTTCAATTAAGCCATAGGTCTTCAAGTGTTTTCTTTCTAGCTCGATCCATGTCCTTTGAGTCTGACCACTTGTTCTTTTAGACACTTTAACTTTAACTCTTAAATCATAGTTTTTTAACTAATTTCTTAATACCACTATCTATATTTTGGCCCCTTTCCTGCCCTAATAAAATCCTTCAACCCAAACCAACCTTGTCCATCTTATCGTTTTGGTGTATATATATACCCTCAGATGGTACTACCATTTTTTAGGACCCATAGAGCCAATAATTAATTCAAATAGAAACTCAAGTGGACCACAACATAACCAACAATTGGAAGGGATAGTCTAACAAAAAATCATCTCAAGGGTTCCGTCGGTTTCCAACATATTGAATGTTCCAAGCCACTCATTTGATATGGTCGACCAAGATCAAGCGAATGAGAAGAATGTGTGGGAGGACAAGGAACAATACATTCATAGGATAAACACAGATGTTGAGAATGTGTGAGAGTCTAAGGAATGACAACATTATAAGGATATGATCCGTTACGGAGTGGAGCGGTATAATAGGATTCGTGTTGCTAAACCCAATTAATTAGGAGATTTTTATGAGAATAATGATGTATGTATGTTGTTGTCATCATCTAAACGTTATCCCTACTAATCTAAACTTTACAACACTATTCCATTATTCCAATTTATTATAGACTGCATCATTAATTAAACTATAGGTGCTTAAATCTCTAAAGGAGTTAGTCGATTATAGTTGAAACGCTCTAAAAGGGATAATGCTCAAAAGGATAGTGGTGGTTGTAATAGGAAATGGCATATGGGCTTTATTTTAATTGGGGATATGGTCCATGATGAAGCGGAGTGGCATAACAGGATTAATGTAGTTGACCTTAATCAATTAGGATAATGCTTTGATGATGATCATGATGGATGAGTAAAATGATGTATGTATGTATATCATCATCATCATCTAAACGTTATCCCAACTAATCTAAGCTTTACAATCTTGTTCCGTTATTCTAATTTATTGCAGACCATATCTTCAATTAATCTATGGGTTCTAAACGTTATCCCAACTAATCTAAGCTTTACAATCCTATTTCATTATTCTAATTTATTGCAGACTGTATCTTCAATTAATCTATGGGTGCTTAAATAATTTTACTTCCACCCTTTTAATTTACCTTGCCTTTTGAAAGCCTTTAACGTGAGCCAATTAACTCTTTCTAAGCATGTAACTTGTAACCCTTGGCCTAAGCATCCAATACTACTTTCCCTCGTCTTTAGTACTTTCTCGTATTACTATAGACTTTCCTAAAATGCATTTATTACTAATTCTACCATTCATTATTCTCCCACACAAGCTTGTTAACATCATCGTTTCATTGTACTCATCCTATGAATTTGTTATTCCTTGACTGTCTAGTATTTTTCCCCATATGTCATTGCCGATCTTATACCCATCATATATAATTTCTCCTTTAGTTTCATAGCTATAAGATAATTCACAAAATTCCAGAGGCGCACATCTCAACATTATTCACCTCTCTAATTCTGTAAGCATCATCATTCTCAAACACTTAATTTTCTTTAGGTGTATTCAATGAGTGGCTTGGAACATTCAATATGGTGGACCCAACTAAACTTCTGACATGGTATATATATATATATATATATATATATATATATATTGGGCTGAACGTCCCAATTGTTCTCTATAGTGTAGCCCACTTGAGTTTTCATTTGAATTAATATTTAGCTCCATGGGTCCTAAAACACCAATATCATCTGAGCGTACATAGATGTGTCGCCACCGACAAGTCATAAGTTGGTTTGAATTGTAGGCTTTTATTAGAACGAGGTGAATGGCCAATACACCGGCGGAGGAATTAAGAAATTACTGGATGACCAATGATTTGAGAGTGCATACAAGTTGGGGAAATTAAAGGGGGCAGGGGAAGGCCCAAAAGCACTGTGGTGGGGGTAATTGAAAATGACTTACGGATCCATAATTTAACTGAGAATAAGGTCCATTACTGTGTAATTTAATAACAGGATCCATGTAACTTACCGCAATAAGTTGGGATAATGCTTTGAAGATGTGGATGATGATGGGGATGTATGTACATCATCATAAGCATTATCCCAACTTTTCTAAGCTTTATAGTTCTGTTTTGCCATTCTAATCTATCGTAATCCTCAGTTAAGCCATAAATGTGCTTAAACCCTTTGTTACTATCTCCACCTATGTCCATTTAGGCCTTTTATTTGTTTTTTACATCCTTCAATTTCTACCAAGAACGCTATTAAAGCTTAAATCTTTTATTATTACCTCCACCCATGTCCATTTAGGCCTTTTGATTTGCCCTTTTGGCCTTTATTTTCTTTACACTTGGCCAAAACATCCAGGTCGATTTTACCCCATTTTATTACTCATTGGTGATGTATTTGTTCTTAGTTATGTCATTGCTTATCTTCTCGCACATTCACCTATCTATAATTTGACATGAAATATCCTTCTCAATCCCTCAAATTGGCTACATTCAATTTGATAGACTCGACTAAACCTTGGAGATGACTTTTGGTTGTGCCGGCCCTCTCATTTGTTCTTTGTCATGTAGTCCATTTGAGTTTCTATTTGGATTAATTGTTAGTTTTATTAGTCTTTAAAAAACTATTTCCTATGATCGTGAAGGTAGTAAGAAATGACTTAAGCACCTCCTATAGTTATATTAAAGATATGGTTTTGGCAGAATGGTGTGGCATAACAGGATTTATGTGGCTGACCCAATCAGGTGGGACAAAATGCTTTGATGAGGATGAGGATGACTTGTGTATGTATATCATCATCAAAGCATTATCCCAACTAATCTAAGCTTTACAATTTTGTTCTATCGTTGTAATTTATTCAGGTTATATCATTGACTAAATTGTTAGTGCTTAAATCTTTTGTTACTACCTCCACCCTTTTTCACCCTTCATTCTTTTCTTCTTCTTTTTTTCCTTTATCGTCTTCCTACACATCCATCTCTGATTCCTCATTTTTGCAATGCTGATTAACCATCAGCTTGAACGATTGCATAAGCAATCAATTAATGTCATAATCAATCAACTCATGGTTATGGCTTATATGATTTTATTTGATTTAACAACCTTGCCCATCTTATGAATTTGTTATTCCTCAACTATCCAACATTTTGCCCCAATGTCATGACCAGTCTACTACCTATCATATAGAATTTCTCTTTCAGTTTTATTAGTATAAGACAATTTTACAAAATTTTAGAGGAACACATCTACACTTTACTCGCTATGCCCTAAATCACTTCATCTTAGTCGAGTTTATCCGGTGAGTGGCTTAGAAATGTACACAAGGCAATTTCACAAAATTCCAGATGCACACATCTTGAATTTATTCACCATGCTCTAAATCTTACAAGCAATATCCTTCGCTCTATCCATGTCCTTTCAAGACTATCACTTGCTTGTTTAAAACTTTTAACTTGTACTAACTCACTTCTAAATTATATCTTCAGTTAAGCCATGTATGTGATTAATTCTTTTGTTAGAACTTCCACCCATGTCCCATTAGGCCAACTAACACTATCAAAGATTAAATCTTTTGTTACTACCTCCACCAATGTCCCTTTAGGCTTTTTATTTGCAGTTTTGCCCTTTATTTTTTTTACACTTGAAAATCATCCTGGTCAACTTTACCTCATATTATTACTCATTGGTGTTACTCATGACTTTCGTTGAATGCATTTGTTCTTAGTTATGTCATTCTTTTTCTTCTTGGACAGAAATTTCACAAAACTATCGAGGTATACAACTTTAATGTATTCACCTTACCCTAAATTTATACGTAATACCTTTCCCGATCGGTTAATTTGACTACATTCAACTCGGTGGATTTGACAAAACATCTAAGGTGGTTTTTGGCTATGCTCACTTGTTCGTTGTGGTGTGGTCCATTTAATTTTTCATATGGATTAATTTTTAGTTTTGGGTCTTTAAAAAAATCTAATTACCAAGTGATCATGGAGGTAGAAAGAAATGACTTGAATGTCGATAGTTTAACTAATGATATGGTCCTTAGGGGAGTGACGTGGCATAATAGGATTGATGTAGTTGACCCAACTAGTTGAGACAAAATGCTTTGATGATGATAATGAGGATGAGGATGACTCATGTATGTATATTATCATCATCATCTAAGCACTATCATAGCTAATCTAAGCTTTACGATTCTGTACTGTCCCTCAAATCCATCAAGGTTTTATTCTCAACTAGACTTTTTTTTTTCTTAAATCTTCTGTTAGTACATCCACCTTTTTTAGCCTTCAACCTTCCAATCAACTCCTTCAAACCCATTTAATTCCTTATATTCATTGCACGTGGACAAATCATCTTAATCTTATTACCTTTAGTGTTACTCCTAACTTTCATTTAAAACATTCATTTTTAATTTTGCAATTCACTTCCAGTTCCTCATTTTTGCAATTCTCATTTTATGAATATGTCATTTGGTGACTGCCCAAAATTTTAACCCATCTATCATGATTGTTCTTATACACAATAATTAGATAATTTTTAAAAAAAATAATTTTTTATTTTTTTTACTTTTTTTCCCTATTTAACCATTTTTATCAATTTTTAATTTAAAAAAAAACCATCGGCTTGAGCGATCGCATAAGCGATCATGTGATGGCAGAAGCAATCAACCCAGGGTTATGGCTTATGTGGTTTTATTTGATTTAACAACCCTGCTCATTCTATAAATTTGTTATTCCTCAACTGTCTAATATTTTGCCCCATATGTCATAACCAGTTTTCTACCCATCATATAAAATTTCTCTTTCAGCTTTATTAGTATAAGGTAATTTTACAAAATTTCATAAGGATACATATATACTTTATTCACCACGCTCTAAATTTACAAGCAACATCTTTCTCAATTACTTCATCCTAGTTGGGTTTATTCGATGAGTGGCTTAGAAAGGTACTGTCACGCCCCAAACTCGGAAACCGGGCTCACAAAATTTTCGATTGCCGAATTCGGCGCCGACAGCCTCCGTAGAACCCCATTCTCGGCTCCTAGCTCCCATTCGCCAGGTTCCGATCCTGGGATGCTACGAGGAGGATTTTCAACATCAGTTTGATTCGTAATAAGCATAACCAAAGGCATAACCCACAAACAACAACCAAGAACTCCATTACATTTCCACTATAATCAAAAACTTTACAAGTACACTGAGCATAAAAGGAAATACAATGGTAAAGAATAAAAACTCCAAACGATCAGCAACGTGCTCCTGCCTCAACGCTGCTGCGATCCAACGTCACCTGCACGCAACGGTCGTGCATAAGCTTACAGAAAGCTTAGAGGGTGGTGAAAGTGTGTGTACAAGGTAGAATATGAATGCAATGTCAGAGTAATGCGGAATATGCTGATGGAACCATAATATCATGAGCCGTACCAAGGCTTATGCGATGCAAGACATAAATGTATCGGCCATCCCAAGGCCATGCAATGTATAATGCAACTCAAGCATACAGATCCTCATCAATGTCCACACATCAATACAGCTTAAAGTATGGAATATCACCGGGGTCTAGTACACTCTAAACCAGATTGCCGCCACATCGCGCGCAATTAGGTAAGTGGAAGAGACCTCACTATCCGTCTGCCAATATCGGGCGCGACTCGTCGATAGCGGACCCATTCCTCGAGCTGGTCAAACTCAACCTAGCATTGCCCCCTACACTCGGGCGGGTAAGGCCGCACCCCCTTCCAACCGACCACGACACAGTGGAGAGCGTAACCGTCTGGTAATCGGCACTCAACGCTCATCTACCCATTCGGTCTAGACGTTGGAGCAACCTCTTGGTACCATAAGGGTTTAGGGACTTTCACCCAGGGATATCTATAGTACCCCATGTAGAACAAGATTTTCGGTATCCAATCCTGCCAACCACGATGCGTCTGTGGAGGCTACGGCCCTGATGTTGCTAGGGCGTACAATAACCATGTTACACAAGTGCGAAATGCATGATTCACGCTGTCCAGTCATGCAACAATTCATGCGCATATCGTGCGCTCATGTAGGGCAATACTGCCTAACCAGGAGCCCATAAACAACCTGCCCGAAGGCATACGCTATGATCAGTCAGTCCTCATATTAAGCATACATATGATGCGTATGATCATGAGTCATGAAACTATACTAAACATGTTATAATGAAATGAACTATTTTACAATGCAGATGGACCTGGATGGCCTATACACGGCAAGTACGGCCAGTAATGGGCCCTAAGGAGAGTCGTAATGTGGACATCCAACCAACATTACACTCGCAATGTGGACGTCAAACCATCATCGCTCCCAAGGCACGATCTTTGTAAACATTGGTACTTAGCCTATAAGGGATTTACACATTGCAATGGACCGTAGGTTGTTCCCATTGGGCCTTACATATATATCAAATGGGCCATATCTTATGGGCCTTTTATTCATCAGATGGGCCACATAGATGGGCCACACCAATGGGTCTTATGTGCATTGCAATGGGTCAAAGCCCGTGGGCCTTGGGTTGCATCTAATGAGCTTAGTCTCATGAGTCTAATGTATGACCAATGGGCCACACCAATTGAGTCCCATATGTGGGTCAAGTGGGCCTCAACCCATAGGCCTAACATGAAACAAATGGGCCTAAACCCCTAGGCCTTACATATATCAAATGGGCCTAACCCATGAGTCTCAAACAAGTCCAATGGGCCTAATTCCATGGGTCTCAAACAAGTCTAATGGGCCTAATCCCATGGGCCTCCCCTTTTTATTTTTTTATAATCAATGGGTTTAGTCCCATGGGCCTTACAATATATCAATTGGGTCCACTTCCATGGGCTTTAAGAATGCAACATTGGGTCCAATTTTATGGGCCTTGGATCACATCAAAAGGGCCTATTATTATGGAATTGGAACGTATCAAGTGGGCCCAAGTTCTTAGGCCTTAAATGAATCAAAAAGGCCTAGCCCATAAGCCTCTCATAACTCAAATGGGTCTAGCCCATAGGCCTTTTGTAAGGCAAATGGGCTTAACCCAAAGGCCTTAAACAATTCAAATGGATCGACGGTTCGGATGCATCACATGCATCATAGTGGGTCCCACTGTCCAGTGGACAGTGCGAATAAGGCACATATGTCACAAGGGGGCCCCACCGTCCGTTGGACGGTGGAGTATAACACATATATCATGGTGGGAGTCCACCGTCCACAACCGTGGACGGTGTATTGTGGACGGTGTATTAAAACACATACATTAATGGTGGGATCCACGGATGTGGCCCACCCTGATGCCCAAATGCCATCCGAGCCATTCATAAGGCTTCTCGGACCTAGGTGGAGGGAAAACAAAAATTTCAGCTTGATTCAATACTTATGTGGGCCCCACTTATTTTTCAAAGGCAGAATTCAATACATACTGTTTCACGTGTTGTGGGCCACCTGAGTTTTGGATCTGTCCCATCTTTGGAGGGGGGCCCGCTACTGGGGCGGCCCACCTCATGAACGGTTTAGATGGCATGTAAACATCAAGGTGGGGCCCACGGCTGGAGCCGTGGGTCCCTCTCTGGACGCCCGCCGCCCGGGCGCTGCACGCTGCCGCGTGCAGCGTGCTGCCGCAGTCAGAGGCAGAGGCAGAGCCTCTGCCATTTCATTTTTTTAAAAAAAGGAAAACCCGTTTTTTCCAGGGTTTTTGCACGTGGGGCCCGCTAAATTGAAATCCGCCCCGGCCATTACGATCAGTGGCCCGACACCGTCCAAATGAGTCCAGAGTTTGGATTTTTTTTACGCTAGAAAATGAATAAAATGAGAAAAATGAATCCTTGAATGGTCGAGGTGCATTATTTGATGCTATGGCCCACCAGGTCTTCCAATCAACCCCAAACTTCTACCCAACGGCTAAAACACCGTAGGTAAGAGGATGGACGGCTTGGATCGGATATAAACATCAGGGTGGGGCCTGTGCAAGTGGGCCTCCAAAAAGGTTCCCCCCCCCCCCCCTTTTTCCTTCTTTCTTCCTTTTCCTTATTTCCTTGAAAACGTCTAGCGTCTGGACGGTTTTAAAATTTATTTATTTTTTTTGAAAATGGAGGGCCCTGATGAAGTGGGCCCCACTGATGGGTGGCATGGGAGTAACAGCCAAGGTGGGCCCCACTTGAATAAAATAAAATATCTCAAGTGGGATCCATTCAAGTGGGCCACACCCTCCTATTGTAATAAAATAAAATAAAATAAAATAAAATAAAAGAGAGAGAGATGGAGAGTGGGACACGGCTTGTGATGGAGGGACCCCGTCATTATGGGCCCTCCCATACATGAAATCATACATCAATTGGGTCATTTTGCACATGTGACCCTCAAAATTAAAGATCAACGGTGGGGATCCTTTCCCCACCAATATGGATGGTCTAAATGACCTTTCCAAATGAAAATAAACATCATGATGGGGTCCATGGAGAATGGCCCCATCATGGAATGATCATGATGATCCAAGTGGTCCATCGGCCACAAATAAGGGTCCCAAGTGAGATCCACACCATGGATCGGTGGGTCTCACTTGGTCCACCATAAAAACAATAAAAACTACCCTATAGAGGCACCCACCGTCCGATCTTCTCGCTCCTAGAGGTTCCTTGGCACCTTGGCTTCAACTTCAATGGTTAAGATGAAGAATGGAGGGTTGAGATGGAAGATTTTGGGGTAGGAAGGTGGGCCACTTGGAGCTTAGGGATTTTTTTTACAAAATTCCATACGTGGGATGTTTTGCTTGGAGATTTTTCTTTGAAATGAGAAAGAGAGAAAGGGAGAGAGTGATGTAAAGGGAGAGAGAGAGTGATGGATGGATGGGTGAGTGATGGTTGTGTGTCAGACCCGTATCCCAACCCGTACCGTTCCGTATGCCTCCACGGTCCTCCCGGTCTAATTTCGGCAACCCGCGATCTGTAAACGGGCGTCTGCGCGCAATCCTGAGCCGGATCCTTTCGGTCTGAGTCTGCTCAACCCGAGACTTATATCATTGCGACCGCGTCGTCGCCACGATTCCGATGTCGCGTATTACGCACCGACCCGGTACTCAGGCCAGGAGATGTAGGCCCGCGTCCAGTTCGAGGAAAACGCCGCACGTTGCAAAACCCAAGAGAATCCATCCCATCAATCCCATCAATCAAGTACACATCACTCACCCATCTCCAAGTACAACTACCCATCCCCAAAAGTCAACCTTCCCATCACCTCTCCCATCTCTCTCCCCATCACTCCATCACTCACATCACCTCTCTCTCATTTCTCTCTCTCTCTCATTCTCTCCCAAGCTCCATGAGAGCAACCAACGTCCAAGCCATCTCCAAGAGAGGAGAGCTCGGTGTGGCCCACCTCCCCATCTTCAATCTCCACCGTCCAATTACCATCATCCTCCATCAAAGTGGTAGCCGAGGAGCTTAGCTTGCCATTGATCCAGGAAGAAGCAAGAAAGGTGGGTGAATCTGCATTGTTTGTGGGTGCTCCTCTTCTCTCTCTCTCTCTCTCTCTCTCTCCTTTTTATTTTCCTTGTGTGATGGTCCACCTTGATGGATGGTGTTGTGGAGCCCACCTATGATGTATGCATCCTCGCCGTTGTCCAATTAGCGGACCGCATTCGCTGTCCAAATCGGGGGCGTACCTTGCTACTGCATCCAATCGGGGCCTACCTTGTTACCCACATGAACAGACCTTGATGAAGGGAAATCACACATATTAGTTTGATCAATGGGCCCCACTATGATTTCAGTGTGATGCCAACACCGTCCAGTGACTGGACGTGGGGCCCACATAATACAGGTGTTTTGTCCAGGCCGCCCGTCCAGGGGCCTGGACGTGAATGTTTTATATATATATATATATATATATATATATATATATATATATACATAATAAAATATTATTATATTATGGTGGGACCTACCTTTATGAGGGGTGGGCTGATGCGTACGCTACAGCGTCAACTGGTCCTGAGGACCGGACTGTGCTGTACGTGGGGCCCTCCATGATGGGTGTGTGCCATCTGCACGTCCATCTGGACGGTGCTTTGGAGGCCCTTCTATGATGTATGTATGTGCACCGTCCATCTGGACAGTGGATGTGGGCATGGATCACGAGGTATGTGTTATCTCCACACCGTCCACCCTCAGCCGTCCACACGTGGGACGTGTGGACTCCAGGCCATGACGCATGTGTTTTATTAATGTCGTCCATCGGTTGGACCAGTGGCCCAGGACGCTGCTGGACACCGTCCAGTAGCTGCAAGGTCCCATCTTCACTGTCCTTTGCTAGACGCTGTATAAAGGCAGACATAAATATCAGCTTGATCCCAAAACGGGTGGGCCACGCTGACGTGGCAACACCTTGATATATGTGCCCTGCATCCCCAACGTCCATCAGGGACGGTGGGACTCCACCTTCTTGAGTGTTTGCATCCAAGCCGTCGAGGGACTGGATCCCTGGATGCTGGCTTTACTTTATTAAAATAATAATAATAATAATACTATTACTATAATACATTATATAGATGTATGAGGTGGCCCATGTGGGACCCAACTCTGATGCATTTGTTGTATCCTCACCGTCCATCAGGGACGGTGGGATCCACCATGATTTATGTAATTATGTCCACACCATCCAATGTTTTGGACGGTGTTGGACACTGTGAGAAGATGCCATGGTGCCCACCGTTATGTATTATTTTCATCCACACCGTCCAGATCATCTGGACGGCGCTGGACCCGTTTGGACGGTGCCGGGGTACTCCACTGTGATGTACGTGTTATATCAAGACCGTCCATCTTCACGGACGTTAGCTAATCTGTTGGGGCCCTGATGTTTGTATTCTAACCTCACCTGCTACGTGTAGTGGGTCCCAACCATGATGAAAGTGTTTTATTCCGCCGTCCATCTGTGCAGGACCCTCATCGTGTATGTGTTTATCTATACCGTCCTTCCACCCCAGCAGTAGCATGGCTGCTGTCAGGACGTCACCTAATCCTATGGGACCCACTTGATGCGTGGATTCCATCCACGACATTCGTCTATTTGGATGGGGTCCACCTTGATGTATATGAACCAACACCGTCCAAAGCATGGACGGTGGTGCCACCTGATACACGCGTTGTATCCTAACGTCCATTCACCTGGACGTGGTTGGCTGGTGCAACCAGCTACTTAGTTGATGTAGTTGTGTGTGGTGCCCACCTTAGTATATATGTTTTATTGGAACCCAGCAACTTGTGGCTACCATGAACGTCAACAATATCAATGGGTCCGGCATGATGTATGTAAGATCCACACCATCCAGCATTTTCTGGATGGTGAGGCCCACTGCCACGTGCAAACTCCACACCGTCCAGATCATGTGGACCCCACTTGATGCATGTGCCCTTCATGCCGTCCACCCAACTAACCCAGCAGGTGGGGCCTTCATTGATGATGTGTTGTAATCACACCGTCCATTCATGGGACATCATGACCCATGCATGTGCGGACTCCACATGATGCATGTGTTCATCCCAACGGTCCATCTGTTCATCCAACTGATGGGCGTGGTCCACCATGATGAAAATGTTTTATCCACTCTGTCCAGTCCATGGATGTGGACCACCACCACTGTGATATATGAGTTTCATCCTACCGTTCATATGTGGCTCACCATGATATGCGTTATATCCTAATTGTCCATCTGGACAGTGCAGTCCCATAGCTGCTGGTTGACGCCAGCTACCTCTGTGGGATACCATGATGTATATGTTATTTCCATGTCGTCTATCCGGCGGCCTACGTGGGGCACACCGTGATGCATTTGTAATCCACATCGCTCATCTATCAAGTAGACCACACCGCATAAGCAACAGGAGATTGAATAGAAAATAAACGTTATGGTGAGCCCTGTGGATTTTAAACAGTGAAAATCGTTATCCCCACTGATATTTAGGGTGTGGTCCAGATGATCTTTCGATATGATTCATTTTTGAGTAAATGATCTCCAAAAATAGATGTAGGGTGTAGATACTTTGGTGGGCTTGATTGGATGTATTTGAGGCCACCTATTGCGTACTTGAGGCCCATCAGTGCGATCCATTGATGCGGCCCACTTGATGTTTATGAGGCCCATTGGTATGACCCGTTGGTGCGGCCCACTTGATGTATACGAGGCCCATTGTGATATATTTCAGCGCCCACGTGATGAGGCCCCTTGTGATGTAATTGCGGCCCATTATATTGTATATCGAGGCCTATTTGTGTGGCCCACCTGTTGTGTATCCAAGGCCCAATATGATGTGTGATCTTACCATGAGGTATGTAATGATGTTCATGTGGGCCACTCCTTGGGAGCAATGATGGTTGAATGTCCATATTTATGGGCAATGACGGTTGAATGTCCACATTGTGACCTTACATTAGGCATGGATTGACCATTTACGTCATTCTCTAGTGGGTTACCCTAAACGATTGGGCCCAGATCGAGGCCGATTATCCTGACCGATTGCCGATTAACGATCGAGGCTGGTTATCCTGACCGATTGCCGAGTAGCGATCGAGGCTGGTTATCCTGACCGATTGCCGATTAGCGATGGAGGCCGTTTATCCTGACCGATTGCCGATTAACGACCGAGGCCGATTATCCTGACCGATTGCCGAGTAGCGATCGAGGCCGGTTATCCTGACCGATTGCCAATTAGCGATCGAGGCCGATTATCCTAACCGATTGCCGAGTAGCGATCGAGGCCGGTTATCCTGACCGATTGTCGATTAGCGATCGAGGCCGTTTGTCCTGACCGATTGTCGATTAGCGATCGAGGCCGATTATCCTGACCGATTGCCGAGTAGCGATCGAGGCCGATTATCCTGACCAATTGCCGATTAGCGATCGAGGCCAATTATCCTGACCGATTGCCGAGTAGCGATCGAGGTCGGTTATCCTGACCGATTGCCGATTAGCGATTGAGGCCGTTTATCCTGACCAATTGTCGATTAGCGATCGAGGCCCTTTATCCTGACCGATTGCCGATTAGCAATCGAGGCCGTTTATCCTGACCGATTGCCGATTAGCGATCGAGGCCGATTATCATGACCGATTGCCGATTAGCGATCGAGGCCGATTATCATGACCGATTACTGATTAGCAATCGAAGCCGATTATCCTGACCGATTGATCGATTATTGATCGAGGCCGATTATCATGACTGATTACCGATCGTGGTCGATTATCGAGACCTATATGATGTATATGCGACCCATACTTAAGGTCCATTGTGATGTGCATTCGGCCCGTGTTTGAGTCCCGATGTGATGCATATGTGACCGACGTGATGAGGCCCATTATGATGCATTTGAGGTCCAGGCGATGGAGCCCATTGTTGTGTATGTTAGGCCCATGTGAAAGGCCCATCGTGATGTATATTAAACTCTTGAGTGAGGCCCATGGTGTTGTATATCTAGCCCTTGAGTGCGGCTAAGAGTCCACTATATGTTAGGCTTTTGTGGGCCGTTCCTTGGGGAGCAATGTTGGTTAGATGTCCACATTGTCGAGGCCAATTGTTGATGTTGGTTATTGATGCCAATTATGAGTATGTGACTGCATAGCATCATGATCCATGCCCATACGCATCATCTGCATGTCTGTTATGAGATATGATTGACCATTGCATATGTCATAGTGCTGGTTGTTATGAGACTCCCTGATAGGCGGAGATTGTCTCACATGAGCACACGGTTTGCGTAGGACTGATGCATGACTGGATTGTATGACTCATGCATCTTGCATTATGTGCTGTGATTACTGTATGCCCTAGTAACATCAGGGTCGTAGCCTCCACAGGCATATCGTGGATGGCCAGATGGGATACCGGAAATCTGTTCTACATGGGGTGCTATAGATATCCCTGGGTGAAAGTCCCTAAACCCTCTTGGTTCCAGAGGTTGCTCCAACGTCTAGACCGAGTGGGTAGATGAGCGCCGAGTGCCGACTACCAGATGGCTGCGCTCTCCACTGTGTCGTGGTCGGTTGGAAGGGGGTGCGGCCTTACCTGCCCGAGAGGAGGGGGCAAAGCTAGGCTGAGTTTGACCAGCTCGAGGAATGGTTCCGCTATCGACGAGCCGGGCCCGATATTGGCAGGCGGATAGTGAGGTCTCTTCCACTCGCCTTGTTGCGCGCGATGGGGCGGCAATCTGGTTTGGAGTGTAATAGACCCCGGTGATTTCCCAGAGAGGAACCGTACTGATATGTGGACTTATTGAGTAGGAGATGCATGCTCATTCATTCATCCATTCACTATCCACTCGGGTTGGTGGTGCGCAACTAATTGTTGTGTACCTTCGTTATGGCATGGATTTCGGTTAGGCGCGCGACTGACCTGAGATCAGGAGTTTACCACGTTGAGTCTGACTATCCAAATTTAGGTATGGGACTGGTTTGGATAGGAGTCCCTTGTGGTGGACCCCATAGCCTGCGATACTACGTACTATCACCCCGACTTCACACTCCAGCATGGTCATTTCATTCGCATTTGTATATTGCATTGCATCCTCAGCATCTGATATTTGGCTCTTTATGACCCCTCATCGCATAGCTGTTCTATATCACGTATTCTGATATTGATTGACTTATATACTTGTCCATAATTCCGCCTACTCTATTATCGTATAATTTATGATCTTGTTAGTATTTCTGCTTACTTTGATAATTCATGATCTTGTCAGTATTTCTCCTTATTCCGTTATTGTATGATTTATGGATGACCAGTAATTTCGGCATTCATGATGCTGGCATTGTATTGAACATTTGATACTTACCTTGAGCACACACTTACACCACCCTCTAAGCTTTCTATAAGCTTATGCACGATAGATGCGTGCAGGTGATGTTAGATTGCAGCAGTGTTGAGCTTGGAGCGTGCAGTGGTCTTCTGGAGTTTGATTTTTATTTATATATTTCCCTTTTAGTATTGTACTCAAACGATTATATTAGTGGATATGTGATGATGATGTTGCCTTTGTGAATTGGGTAATCTTGTGGCCATGCTTATTACTAGTTATATGTACAAAAAAAATCCTCCTTGTAGGATCCCAGGATCGGAACCTGGTATATGAATGCTAGGAGCCGAGAATGGGGTACTACGGAGGCTGTCGGCACCAGATTCGGTAATCGGGATTCTTATGAATCCGATTCCCTGGTTTGGGGCGTGACATATATGTCCTTAAATCTTTTGTTACAACTTCTACCCATGTCCCATTAGGCCTTTTATTTGTCCTTTTATGACCTTCAAATTAAACCAACTAACACTATCAAAGATTAAATCTTTTGTTACTACCTCTACCAATGTCCCTTTATGCCTTTTATTTGCCTTTTTCCTCTTTATTTTTATCTTTTACACTTGAAAATCATCATGGTTGACTTTACCTCATATTATTACTCATTGGTGTTACTCATGACTTTCGTTGAATGTATTTGTTCTTAGTTATTTCATTCATAGTCTTCTTAGACAAAAATTTCACAAAACTATAAAGGTATACAAATCCACATTCACCTATCTCTAAATTTATATGTAATATCTTTCTCGATCACTTAATTTGGCTACATTCAACTTCGTGGACTCGACAAAACCTCTAAGATGATTTTTGGCTATGCTCCCCCTCTCAATTGTTCTCTATGGTGTGGTCCATTTGAGTTTTCATTTGAATTAATTTTTTGTTCTATGAGTGTTAAAAAAAGCTATTACCATGTGAGCATGATGGTAGAAAGAAATGATTTGAAAGCCGATAATTTAACTGAAGATATATTCCTTGGCGGAGTGGCATGGCATAATAAGATTCATGTGGTTGACCCAATCAGTTGGGGCTAAATGCTTTGATGATGATAATGAGGATGAGGATGAAGTATGTATGTATATCATTATCGTCATCGAAGCACTATCCCATCTAATTTAAGCTTTATAATTCTGTTATGTCCCTCCAATCCATTCAGGTTGTATTCTCAACTAAACTGTTCTTGTTTAAACTGTCCATTTGAGTTTTCATTTGAATTAATTTTTTGTTCTATGAGTGTTAAAAAAAGCTATTACCATGTGAGCATGATGGTAGAAAGAAATGATTTGAAAGCCGATAATTTAACTGAAGATATATTCCTTGGCGGAGTGGCATGGCATAATAAGATTCATGTGGTTGACCCAATCAGTTGGGGCTAAATGCTTTGATGATGATAATGAGGATGAGGATGAAGTATGTATGTATATCATTATCGTCATCGAAGCACTATCCCATCTAATTTAAGCTTTATAATTCTGTTATGTCCCTCCAATCCATTCAGGTTGTATTCTCAACTAAACTGTTCTTGTTTAAATCTTCTACTAGCACATCCACCCTTTTTACCCTTTAACTTACTAATTAACACCTTGAAACTTGTTTAGTTATTTATCTTCATTGCATGTTGCCAAATCATCTCAATCTTAACCTTTAATATTTATCCTAAATTTCATTTAGAGCATTCATTCCTAATTTTGTCATTCCTTGTCTTCCCACACATTCATATTCGGTTTCTAATTTTTGCAATGCTCATTATATGAATATGTCGTTTGGTGAATGTCCAAAATTTTAACCCAAGTATCATGACTGATCTTATACATAATAATTAGACAGTTTTTAAAAAGTTAAAGATTTATTTTTTACTTTTTTTTTTCACCTATTAACCATTTTTTCAATTTTTAATTTAAAAAAAACCATAAGCTTGAACGATGGCATAAGTGATCAATCAATGCCATAAGTGATCAACTCATAATTATGGCTGATGTGATTTTATTTGATTTAACAACCTTACCCATCTTATGAATTTGTTATTCCTCAACTGTCCAATATCCTATTAATTTGTTATTCCTCAACTATCCAACATTTTGCCCCATATGTCATGACCAGTCTTCTATCCATCATCTAGAATTTCTGTTTCAGTTTTATTAGTATAAGGCAATTTTACAAAATTTTAGAGGGACACATCTACACTTTATTCGCCATGCTCTAAATCTACAAGCAACATTTTTCTCAATCATTTCATCCTAGTCGGGTTTATCCAATGAGTGGCTTAGAAAGGTTCTTAAGGCAATTGCACAAAATTCCAGAGGCACACATCTTGACTTTATTCACCATGCTCTAAAATCTTACAAGCAATATCCTTCACTTTATCCATGTCCTTTCAAGACTATTGCTTTCTCATTTAAAACACTTTACTTGTACTAACTCCTAAACTATATCTTCAGTTAAGCCATATATGTGCTTAAATCTTTTGTTACAACTTCCACCCATGTCCTATTAGGCCTTTTATTTGTTATTTAAGACCTTCAAATTAAACCAACTAACACTATCAAAGATTAAATCTTTTGTTGTTACCTCCACCAATGTCCCTTTAGGCCTTTTGTTTGCAGTTTTGCCCTTTATTTTTATTTTTTTACACTTGAAAATCGTCCTGGTCGACTTTTCCATATATTATTACTCATTGGTGTTACTCATGACTTTCGTTGAATGTATTTGTTCTTAGTTATGTCATGAAAACACACGGATTTGGAGAATGTTCTTCTGTATTTGAGACAACCCAAAGGGGTTGAATATATAGAGACTACAGTTATTTATACAAGGAAAATAATGAAAACAGAATCCTGTACATATGGAAACTAGCTATACAAGGTATACTAACTATACAAGGTATGTGAGCATGTCTAACATCCCCCCTCAAACTAATGCTGGTCATCGACAAATAATAGTTTGCCAACTAGAAATGAGTGACGTGTAGAAGTGAGGGACTTGGTGAGAATGTCTGCAATCTGATCGTGGGATGCAACATGTGGAAGAGAAATGAGCCCAGACTAAAATTTCTCGCGGATAAAGTGACAGTCAACTTCAATATGCTTCGTCCATTCATGAAAAACTGGGTTGGAGGCAATCTGAATGGCACTGAGATTATCGACATGGAGTGGAGTAGGATTTTGTAGAGGAATGCCCAAGTCTGAAAGAATTCCACGTAACCAGACGAGCTCACTACATGCAGCGGACATCGCCCGATACTCGGCCTCTGTACTCAATTTGGAAACAGTGGCCTGCTTCTTACACTTCCAAGTGATGAGAGAAGTACCAAGAAAAATACAGTAGCTAGTGGTAAATCTTCGTGTGAGAGCGCATCCGGCCCAATCAGCATCCGAATAAGCACAAAGATCCAGAGTTGCCGTGGAGGAGAAGAACAGGGATCGATCTAGAGTTCCACGAAGGTACCGCAGTCATATGAAGAGTCCGAGGAGCAGAGATAAACTGACTAACGACTTGGACAGCGTAGGCAATATCAGGGCGAGTCATAGTTAAGTAAACCAGACTCCCAACCAAACGGCGGTATAAATCGGGCTGTGGAAGTAAATCACCATCGTCACGGTCATAGTGAACGTTAAGTTCTAAGGGAGTCTGAACTGTCTTCTGATCTGTCAATGATGCCAAGGCGAGAAGATCCTTGGTATATTTACGCTGGCTAACCAGGATCCCACGGTTGGATCGTGAAATTTCAAGCCCAAGAAAGTATGTCAAATGGCCGAGGTCTTTCATCTTGAAGGAAGATTGCAGAACTTCCTTTAAAGCCGAAATGCCAATAGCATCGCTACCAGTCAGTAGGAGGTCATCAACGTAGACCAGAACAATGACAATGTCGTGAGCAGTGGTGCGCACAAATAAGGATGGGTCATGAGCACTTTGAGTAAAACCAGCACCCGTAACAACATCGTGAAAGCGTTGGAACCATGCCCGAGGTGCCTGATTAAGGCCATATAGAGCTTTCTTTAGGCGACATACCTTATTGTCAGGAATCAAAGAGCCAGGAGGAGGTTTCAAATGTACAGTTTCTTGGAGGTCTCCATGAAGAAAGACATTTTTCACATCCATCTGAGCGAGTGGCCATGAGCGAATAGAAGATATAGCTAGAAGAGTACGAACAGTTTTCATTTTGGCCACAGGAGCGAAAGTCTCATCCTAATCAATTCCATATTCTTGTTTGTATCCCTGAGCAATAAGTCGAGCCTTGTATCGATCCAATGATCCATCAGACTTGAGCTTGACAGAATAAATCCATTTGCTACCAATTAGTTGTTGGTCAACGGGTCGAGTGACAATGTCCCATATATGATTATCATCTAATGCCGCAAGTTCTTCTGCCATAGCCTTCTTCCAACAATCATGAGTGGCTGCCTGAGAGTATGAAGTAGGAATAGAAACAGTATCCAGAGTAGCATTCATGGCAAACATAGAGCATATCAAGCGATCAGGCGCTCGATGTTCACGAGCGGAACGACGTATCGAGGTAGGTTCGGGATCCACAACAGGTACAATAGGTTCGGGGTGAGTAATAGGTGATGGATTTGTACGTGTTTGACGTGAGTAAACCTACAATGGACGAGGGAGAGTACTTAAGGCAACCGGAATTTCAGGGAAGGTGGTTAGACCAGGAGAGTTTGGAATTTGCAGAGGAGGAAGAGATGAATGAAAGGCAATGTGTTCAAGAAAAACAACATGTCGTGAAACCCGAACACGACGAGAAACAAGATCATAACATTGAAAACCCTTCTGAGTTTCCCCAAATCCCAAGTACATACATTTGACCAATTTTAGAGATAGTTTCTTAGGTTCACGTGAAGCCAGGTGAACATAACAGACACAACCAAAAACACGAAATGTCGAATATGTAGGAGGTAAGCCGGTGAGAACAAAGTGGGGAGATTTGCTGTTCAAAACTTTTGTTGGCATCCAGTTAATCAAGTAGACTGAATGTAACATTCCTTCCACCCAGAAAGAACGAGGAACACTCATAGCTGTCATCAGGGTGTTGGCAGTTTCTACAATATGACGATTTTTCCGTTCAGCCACCCCGTTCTGTTGTGGAGTATCAGAACAGGTGGTCTGATGAATAATCCCATGACCTTGAAGAAATGTACGAAATTCGGTTGAGAGATATTCCTCCCCTGAGTCAGAGCGAAGAGTTCGAACTGGAACCCGAAATTGAGTCTCCACGATAGAGTGAAATAACTTGAATTTTTCAAAAACCTGTGACTTTGATTTCAGAAAGTAAATCCAAGTGTAACGTGTGAAATCATCAATGAATATAACATAATATCATAACCCAGAGAGAGACATAATTGGTGATGGACCCCAGACATCCATATGCACAAGTTCAAACATAGAAGATGATTTTGTAGTACTTGGAGAAAATGGAATATACTTACTTTTTGAAAGACAACAGGAAGAACAAGAATAATCCAAATCATTTTTATTAAGAGAAATATTCCCTAACATGCCAGAAGAAATTAACTGAAGTAACCGATCAGAATGTGGATGACCCAGGCGAAAGTGCCACAGTTTCCACAATTTATTTGCTGAAGTAATATCTGATGAAGATAGAGAAAAGAAACAACGAGTCGGAGTGACAGATGGATCAAAGTCCAACACGTACAGACGACCATGCCGCCTACCCATCCCAAGTACCTTCCCCGTTGCCAGATCCTGCACAAAACAACAGTTGGGAAGAAATATAACTAAGCAGTTATTGGATGTGAGTTGACCAACTGAAATTAAATTCGAGGAGAGGTTAGGGACATGAAACACATCACGAAGGGTGAATTGGCGATGAGCAGAAGGAGAGAGTCAATGATCCAACAGACTGAATAGGCAGTCTAGTGCCATCTGCAGTAGAAATAGCCTGATTGCCAGTGTAGGGGCGAATGTCACGAAGATGGGATACAGCGCCGGTTATATAATTGGAAGCACTCGAATCGAAGAACCATGTAGAAGATGGGGATATACCTGACATATCGGCCGTAGAAAGGGCCTGAACAATTTGCTAGAGCATCGCAGGAGTCAACGAAGATGAAAGACCTTCAACAGCAACAGTAGATGCGGAATCACTAACAGGTGGCTCAGAAGAAATAGTGGCAGTAGTAGCAGAAAGAGCACGGCCACGGCCACGACCACCACGTCCACGGTTGAAGGAAGATGCATGGGCACGTGTACGAAAATCTTGAATACCATGACTAGTCCGACGACAATATGCACACCATTCTTTGCATTGAGCAACAACATGACCCACCTTGTTGCAACCGCGACAAGTCAAAGGGGTGGAACCACATGTTGGTGTAGTGGTGGACACAGCAAGCACCATATCAGATGATCCAGGAGTTGAAGAAGGAAGAGAGAACTTTCAGTCGTTGTTCCTCAGCCAATAAATCATTAATAACCGAATTTAATGAAGAAGTAGGGCTACGGTTCAACAGAGCAGCCCTACAATGCTTAAATTCCGGATGCAGCTTCATCAGAAACTGTCGAACTTGCGCACTCTAGCGCATAGTTTGCAATATCTTAAAGTCATGAGGAAATGTTGAATCCATCATAGCCATCTCAGTTCAAATTGTGACAAATGATTGAATAATGTCGTCACCCTGAGTAAGGTTAACGAGATCCTATTCCAGGCGATACAACCGGGCTGCATTACTCTGTTGATAAATTGTCTGAAGATGCTCCCACATTGCCTTACCAGTGCGATGTGGCGTGAGGCCAACAACAATTGACCGATCGACCGAATCAAGAATCCAGGTAATAATCCGTCCATTTTTCATTTCCTACTCAGCTACTTTGTCGACATCGGTGGAAGTGGGGACAGGAACAGACCCATCAATCAATCCCCACAAACCACGACCCTTGAGAAAACTCTGAAAGTGGATGGCCCATAGATTGTAGTTGGTACCATCGAAACTACAACATGGGGCCTCTGTACGGAATTCTTTGTCTATAGATAGGAAGCGAGATAAACCACAGCAAGAAAGAAGGTACCTCTCAGCAGGATATCTGGGAAGATCAGAGATATGCACAGATCAGCAGGAATGGAGCATCAAAGACGTAGCAGGGAGGCAGATCGTGTGTGTAGCAGCAGCAGGGAGATCGAGCAGGGAGGCAGGGCATGCATGCGCAGGTGTGCGAGCGCAGCAGGGTGATCGGACAGGGGCGTGCATGCACAGGCAGGCATGCAGGCGCAGCAGGGTGGTCGGACAGGTGCGTGCGGGCGCAGGGGTTGTAGGCCGCCGGATCTAGAGGTGGTAGAGACTGGCCGCAACTACAGCGGGATCTAGCGCTGATGGAGCACGATGGAGATGATGGCAGGTTGCAGAGAAGATGACAGAGCCACCGGAATCAATGGAGGAGGCTGCCGGAATCGTGGACTGTCGGAAATCGATGAGGGACCACCGGAATCAAAGGAGGAGCGCCGGTTCAGAAACCTCGCTCTGATACCATGAAAACGCACGGATTTGGAGAATGTTCTTCTGTATTTGAGACAACCCAAAGGGGTTGAATATATAGAGACTACAGTTATCTATACAAGGAAAATAATGAAAACAGAATCCTGTACATATGGAAACTAGCTATACAAGGTATACTAGCTATACAAGGTATGTGAGCATGTCTAACATGTCATTCATTGTCTTCTTGGACAGAATTTTCACAAAACTATAGAGCTATACAATTCTAATACATTCACCTAGCTCTAAATTTGTACATAATATCTTTCTCGGTTACTTAATTTGGATAAATTTAACTTGGAGGACTCGACAAAACCTCTAATATGGATAAATTATCAGCTTGAGTGATTGAATAAGCGATCAAGCGATGGCATAAGCGAAACGTAAGGTTATGGTTTATGTGATTTTGTTTGATTTAAGAACCTTGCTCATCCTATGAATTTGTTATTCCTCAATTGTTCAACATTTTGCCCCATATGTCATGACTAGTCTTCTAACCATCATATAGAATTTCTGTTTCAAAATTTGAGAGGGACACATCTCTACATTATTCGCCATGATCTAAATTTACAAGCAACATCTTTTTAAATCACTTCATCCTTGTTGGGTTTATCCAATGAGTAGCTTAGAAAGGTACATCTATACTTTATTCGTCGTGCTCTAAATCTTACAAGCAATATCCTTCCTCCATCCATGTCCTTTCAAGACTCTCGCTTGATCGTTTAAAACCTTTAACTTGTACTAAATCACTCCTAAACTGTATCTTCAGTTAAGCCATATATGTGCTTAAATATTTTATTACAACTTCCTCCCATGTCCCATTAGGCCTTTTATTTGTCCTTTTACGACCTTCATATTAAACCAACTAACACTATCAAAGATTAAATCTTTTGTTACCTCCACCAATGTTCCTATAGGCCTTTTATTTGCCTTTTTGGCCTTTATTTTTTTTCTTTTACACTTGAAAATCATCGTGGTCGACTTTACCTCATATTATTACTCATTGGTGTTACTCATGACTTTCGTTAAATGTATTTGTTCTTAGTTATATCATTCATAGTCTTCTTAGACAGAAATTTCACAAAACTATGAAGGTATACAACTCCACTAAATTCACCTATCTCTAAATTTTTGGTAATATCTTTCTCGATCGCTTAATTTGGCTACATTCAACTTGGTGGACTCGACAAAATATCTAATATGGTTTTTTGTTGTACTCCCCTTCTCAATTGTTCTCTGTGGTGTGGTCCATTTGAGTTTCCATTTGGATTAATTTTTAGTTATATGGGTCTTTAAAGAAAGCTATTACCATGTGATTGTGGAGGTAGAAAGAAACAACTTAAATGCCGAATAGTTTAACTGAAGATATGGTCCTTGGCGGAGTGGCGTGGCATAATAGGATTCAAAATTCAGAGGTGGACATCTCCACGTTATTCACCTACCTCTAATTCTATAAGCAACATCCTTCTCAAATGCTTCATCTTGCTCAGGTGTATCCAATGAATGGCTTAGAACATTTAATATAGTTGACCAAAATAAAATTCGAACACAGTTTTTTGTTTTTGGCTGGCCTTTCCAATTGTTCCATGGGTCCTAAAATGATAGTATCATCTACGTGGATATAGATGAGTCAACACCGACAAGTTGTAGGTTGGTTTAAGTTGTCGGCGTTTATTAGGGCAAGATGAAGGGTGAGTACACGGACGAAGGTATTTAGAAATGACTCGATGACCAATAATTTAGGAGTGAGTAAAGTTGGAGAATTTAAAGGGGTAATTGAAGGCCCAAAAGCATAGTGGCAGAGGTAGGATAAAATGACTTAAGGTTCCATAATTTAAATGAGAATATGGTCCATGATGAAGTGGAGTGGAAAAACAGGATCCGTGTAGTTGCCCTGAATTAGTTGGGACGATGCTTAGATAAACAGGATGTGGATGAGGATGTATGTATGTATATTGTCATCATTATAAGAATTATCCCAACTATTCTAAATTTTAAAGTTTTGTTCTGTCATTTTAATGTATCATAAACTATATCATCAGTTAAACATATATATGTGCTTAAATCTTTTGTTGCAACATCCACCCATGTCCTTTTAGACCTTTAATTTGCCCTTTTACAACCTTCAACTTGAACCGACTAACACTTTCAAAGCGGGTAGTTCTCTACTTTGCACTTGGCCCAACCATCTGGGTCGACTTTATCTCATTGCTAGAGCAATATTTTACGTGGTTTGTTTTGTTTATTCATTTGCAGGCATTTTATTTGTTCAGGGGATTTCATAAGAATTCACAAACAATCATAAACAAGCACATAAGAATAGATCACAATAGACGATATCTTATTCTAGAGATTTTGAATTCTTTACATTGTAAGTTGTAGTCTGGCACAAGCTCTTAATTACATTATGTAGAATACCCTTGAGTAAAAGGCAAAAAATCTATGTCTACAAGGGACTGTGTTTTAAAAGGAGGTTGCTTGAACCATGCCAAACTAATTACTCAGACCGAACCACCTCTGGTTGGTCAAGTGGCTCGGGGTTCTACTTATGGTTTTGGCCCATTTTATCCAAGTTTTGGGTGGGTAAACCATTGAGCCTCTGATCGAGTGATGCATCTATGGGGTCTGCCTCTAGGACATGGACTTCTGGAAGACCAGCTACAACTTTGAGGTCAATCAACATCAACCCACAAGCAAGCGACTGTGCTCAGTCCACAAGTGAGCCAGTGAGCCCAACCCTAAGTAGGCCGCTGACCTACTACAAGTGATGGAGGTTTTTAGCAACTGGTAATCATTTTGCGAACGGCGGGATACTCATATCATCGTAATCTATGAGACATTGTGGATGCTCCGCATTGCTACAATGGGGCCAAGGTTGTCGCATCATATGCCTCGGCTGCCGTGGGTAACGCTGCGTCCATCGCACAGGAAGAAATAGCTATCGCGGGGAATACATGGCCACCACAGGAGAGACCTTGGCCGTTACGAGAAGGGGGTTCGTTGCCGTGGGAGGGCCATGACCATCGTGCCATGGGACTTAACATCAAGAGGTAATAAGATGAAGAAAAGAATATTTAGATTATTTCTGCCTCGTGTAACTGGAAAAAATTACACTAGTCCGAAAGGGTTAGTCGATTATATTTGAAAAGCTCTAAAGGGAGTAGGTAACACCCAATATGACAATGATAACGGCAGTAGGAAATGACTCAAGGGCTTATAGGCAGTGTTCGTGTTGTCGACGATTTGTCGATATTATCGCTGATAATATCGATGTCGCTGCACTGGCGACACCGAAACCCTAAGTTTTCGTTTCTCTACAGAATATCGGCGAAATTTTCGGCAAAAACCCATTTAATGCTTGATGTTCAATGTATAGAACAAACTCTCTTTGAATCAGATAATGCCGCCAATGTCGCAGCGCCTGAACAACTGCATACAACACAAGCTCATAAGTTGACCACTTCTTTCGGGCTTCGCTGAGCTTCTCGCTATAGAAGGCTACCGGCCTACCTTCCTGTGATAATACTCCAATTCCGACGTATGAAGCGTCACACTCAACCTCAAATAATTTATCGAAATTAGGAAGCACCAAGACCGGTGTTGTAGACAAACGATGCTTGATCTCATTGAAAACACACGGATTTAAAGAATGTTTTTTTGTATTTCAAACAACCCTAAAGGGTTGAATATATAGAGTTTTACAACGACTATACAAGGAAAGATGATAAATACAAAATTACAAAATCTTCTATACAAGGAATGTGGGTTGTCTAACATCCCCCCTCAAACTAATACTTTTCATCAACAAGTAATAGTTTGCTAACTATAAATGAGTGGCATGCTGATGTGAGGGACTTCGTGAGAATGTCGGCAAGCTAATCATGGGATGCGACATGTGGTAGCGATATGATCCGAGACTGAAACTTCTCGCGGATGAAGTGACAGTCAACTTCAATATGCTTTGTCCGTTCATGAAAAATCGGATTTGAGGCAATCTGAATGGCACTCAAATTATCTACATGGAGTGGAGTAGGATCTTGTAGATGAACGCTCAAGTCAGAAAGAAGTCCACTAACCAGATAATCTCTCTACAAGCTGATGACATTGCTCTATACTCGGCTTCTGTGCTTGATTTGGAAACAGGGACATGCTTTTTACATTTCCAAGAGATGAGAGAAGTGCTGAGAAAAACACAGTAGCCAGTGGTAGACCTACGTGTGAGAGTACAACTGTAAGAACAGAGATCGATCCAGAGTTCCACGTAAATACTGTAAGATGCGCAATACTGCAGTCATATGAAGGGTTCGAGGAGCAGAAATAAATTGGCTGACAACTTGGACCACGTAGGCAATATCAGGACGAGTCATTGTTAAGTAAACCAAATGACAGTATAAGGTGGGATCTGCAAGGAGTGTACCATCATCACGGCCATATTGAACGTTAAGTTCTAAGGGAGTCTGAACTGTCTTCTGATCCATTAAGGAGGCCAAGGTGAGAAGCTCCTGGGTATATTTATGTTAGCTGACTAGGATTCCATGTATAGAACACAAAAATTCAAGTCCAAGAAAGTGTGTCAGATTACCCAGGTCCTTCATCTTGAAGGAAGACTACAGAACTTCCTTTAAAGCTAAGATGCCAGTATCATCGCTACCGGTCAGAAGTAGGTCATCAACATATACGAGAACAATGACGATTCCATGCTTAGAGGTGCGCAAGAATATTGATGGATCATGACCACTTTGAGTAAAGCCAGCTCCTGTAACAACATCATGAAAACGTTGGAACCATGCTCGAGGGGCTTGTTTGAGACCGTATAGGGCTTTCTTTAGGCGACAGACTTTATTGGCAGGGATTAAAGATCCAGGAGGAGGTTTCAAATAGAGTGTTTCTTGGAGGTCTCCATGAAGAAAAGCATTTTTCACGTCCATCTGAGTGAGGGGCCAAGAGCGAACTGATGATACTACCAGAAGAGGGCGAACAGTTTTCATCTTGGCCACAGGAGCGAATGTCTCATCATAATCAATTCTGTGTTTCTATTTGTATCCCTGAGCGATAAGCTGAGCTTTGTATCGATCCAATGAGCCGTCAGACTTGAGCTTCACAGAATAAATCCATTTACTGCTAATTAATTGGTGGTCAGGAGGTCGAGTAACAATGTCCCACGTATGGTTATCATCCAATGCTGCAAGTTCTTCTGCCATAGCCTTCTTCCAACAATCATGACTAGCTACCTGATGATATGAAGTAGGAATAGATACAGTATCTAGGGTAGGATTCATGGCAGACATAGAGTATATCAAGCAATCAGGCTGTCGATGTTCACGAGTGGAATGACGTACCAAGATAGGATCTGGATCGGTTACAGGTACAGTAGAGAGAGTAGTAGGTGATAGATTTGTATGTGGTCGTCGTGAATAAACCTGCAATGGACAAGAAGGTGGACTCGATGCAACCGGAATGTCAGGAAAAATAGTAAGACCAGGAAAGTCTGGTGTGGGGGAAAGAGGACCAGATGAATGGAAGGTAATATGCTCAAGAAAAACAACATGTCGTGATACCCGTACACGACGAGAGACCGGGTCATAGCAACGAAAACCCTTGTGAGTTTCTCCAAATCTCAAATACATACATTTTACTGATTTTGGAAAAAGTTTATTACGTTCACGTGATGCCAGATGAACATAACATACACAACCAAAAACACGAAATGTGGAATATGTAGGAAGAGAATCGGTGAGAACAAAGTAGGGAGATTTACTATTTAGAACTCTGGTTGGCAACCGATTAATTAAGTAGACTGAATGCATCATAGCTTCTACCCAGAAAGAACGAGGAACACTCATAACTGTCTTTAAGGTATTGGCAGTTTCAACAATATGACGATTTTTGCGTTCAGCCACCCCATTCTGTTGTGGAGTATCAGAACAGGTGGTCTGATGAGTAATCCCATGACCCTGAAGATATGTATGAAAATTGGTGGACAGATACTCTCCCCCTGAGTCAGAGCAAAGAGTTTGGATTTTTACTTGAAATTGTGTAAGGGGATCAAATGTAGCAAAAGAGCAACAGGGACGTGTAGCAGTAGATCAGCTGTAGATGCTGTAGAGCAGGACGTGTAGCAAAGATCAGATGCAGCAGAGATCGGAAGCAGAGAGGCGCGAAGGGCGCAGGGAGCGTGCGTGCACAGGTGGTGGCAGGGACGTGCACAAGTGCGTGCACAGGGTCATGCGCAGGGGACGTGTAGCAGGGGTGTGTGGATAGGCCCAGGGAAGATCGAACGAGCATGGGGAGCACCGGATCAGACAGGGGAGGAGCCGAATCAGACAGGGGAGGGCCGGATTTGACAGATGGTGGGGCCGGTGATGAAAAGATGCCGGATTAGGATCAGTATTGCTCTAATACCATGAAAACACACGGATTTGGAGAATGTTTTTCTGTATTTCAGACAACCCTAAAGGGTTGAATATATAGAGTTTTACAACGACTATATAAGGAAAGATGATAAATACAAAATTACAAAATCTTCTATACAAGGAATGTGGGTTGTCTAACACTCATGAAAGCTCTTATCAGCTTTATCGGTCCACTGGAACGGTCCCTTTTTCATGCAATCTGTTATAGGCACGACTATGGTGCTAAAATCTCGCACAAATCGACGATAGAAAGTCGCCAACCCGTGAAAACTCCTCACCTCATGAATGTTTGTTAGGATCGACCATTCCCTAATAGCTCGCACCTTTTCATCGTCCACACGAATGCCTGTGGATGTTACAACAAATCCTAGAAACAACAGGCTGTCAGTTAAAAACTTCACTTCTTCAAGTTAAGGTACAACTTGTTAATTTGTATGACATGGAGCACCTGCTTGAGATGTTTTCTGTGCTTCGCCTCATCCTGGCTATATATCAATATATCATCAAAATATACTACCACAAATCGGCCAGTGAACGGTTTTAGAACTTGATTCATCAACGCATAAAAGTACTTGGTGCGTTCGATAGGCCAAAGGGCATGACCAGCCACTCATACAACCCTTCATTGGTCTTAAATGCCGTTTTTCACTCATCACCGGGTCAGATACAAATCTGATGGTACTCGCTCCTTAGATCTAGTTTAAAGAACACTTTGGCCCCTTTTAGCATATCGAGCATGTCGTCCAACCGTGGTATTGGGAATCAATATTTGATGGTAATTTTGTTGATTGCCCAGCTGTCGACACACATGCGCCAGTTTCCATCTTTTTTTGGCGTTAATAATGCTGGTACGGCACATGGGCTCATGCTCTCTCTCAAGAGACCCTTACGGATCAATTCCTCCACTTGCCCCTAAACTATCTCACACTCCTTCGGACTCATTCGATAATGAGGGCGGTTGGGCAGGCTAGCCTCAGGGACGAGGTCTATGTGATGTTGGATGTCCCTCATGGGGAGCAATCCATCAGGTAAATCCTCACGCCAAACTTCTTTGAATTTATGTAGCAACAGTCTTAAACTTGGAGGGATGTTTGAGGGTTCCTCTTCCTCGCCCTTCACCACTACGGCGTATACCTCGCCAATTTCCTTAGATTCCTCAATGGAATCCCGAATGGTTAAGAGGGAACTCCCCTCCACTTTAGAGGCTTCAGGATGGTTCTCTGGTGCCATAGGGACAAGGATTATTTTTCGACTATCCTTGATGAATATGTAAACATTATCTCGTCCCCGACGGGTCGCATCACGATCCGACTGCCAGGGTCAACCGAGTAGCATATGACAAGCTTCCATGTCGATCACGTCACAAAGTATTTGATCGTTATAATTTTTGCCAATTGAAAACAAGATAGTGCATTGTTTAGTTACTTTAGTCTCATTGACCTTGTTTATCTAGCCAATTGAGTACGGGGAAGGATGTTTCGTCGTTGGTAGCTGCAACTTGTCCACCATCACTCTTAAGACGATGTTCTCGCTACTACCACTGTCTATGATCACATCACAAACCTTTCCGTTGACAGTGCACCGAGTACGAAATATATTGTCTCGAAATATACTGTCTCTGTGGATGCAATTCTTTTCCTAAGGCCTATACTAATCGTCTCACAACTAGAAATTCACCACGATCCTCGCCCGTCACTTCATCGCCACCTGCTATTTCTTTAATGGTTTGTTCATGTTCATCAAAGCCATTGTCTTCTTCTGCGGCCTCATCTTTAGTGCCCCCTTCGTTTATAGTCAGGTGTGCTGCGGGACGTTAAGGACAAGTGTTTGATAAGTGACCTGGTTGGCCACAGCGGTAACAATTATTCAACCTTAGCCGAGCATAAGGATTTGGAATCCTACTCGAGCCCACTGTTGTGGGTGCTGCACGTTGAGGTCTGGATGAGTCACTCCCCGTATCATGGTTTGCGGTTGTAGGAGATTGAGGACGTTCTCCTACTGGATCTTTTCCTTGTGGCATCACTGGATCTTGCGTGAGACCCATCATGGGGGGGTCGAGTTGAAGGATATGGACGAGCAGGAGCTCTTGCAAGTTGTGTTTCTGCCCTACCCTTCAATTGAACTACTTCATCCACAGTCCCGACCGGGTACACCTGAATTTGGTCCTGAATTGTCGGTCGCAACCCACCTATAAATCATGTCACCTTCTGTGACTAAGATTCTAACAGATCGTTTCGTGTAGCCAACTGTTAGAATATCTGCTCATAATCACTGGGGAGAAATCGTGATTGAAGAAGACGTCTCATTCGTGGCTATGATGAGATGGACGCTTTGTTCTGACGGGCTCGTGAGAGTTGTAATTGTTCCCACCATGTAAAAGCACCAGATTTTAATTTAAACGCTACCAATTTTACCCTTTTATGATCTGGCACGTCCATATAATCAAAATATCTCTCTACTTCGGCTAGCCAATTGAGAAAATCTTCTATGCGTAATAAACCATTAAAACTAGGAAGTTCAGCCTTACCTCGATAGTCTCTTTCAGCACTATCTAGATGATCGCCTCCATGGATTGGTTGTCCAGCAAAACCCTCTTTAAGGTCCTCGTCGCTAGAACTTGAGTCATCTGGTGTAGCCCTACGGTTTGCCACTAGTAGTGCTCTACGAAAATCGGGGTTGAGTCGTACAGCAACCATGAGTGGTGAAGCACCGCCTAGGGCTTGAGGTGGAAGTAGCGCATCCGCAAGATGATCGAGGGTTACCTACAACCCTTGCATGGTCAACTGACTCTCCCGGTGGAAAGCTTTCATTCTTTCCGAAAGATAACGAATCCCTGGATCACCGTCCACAAGATTTTGATTCATGCCTTCATTGTTTGTCATCGGCCCGAGGGGAATCCTCGCTTTGATACCAATTGACGCAAGGATGAATGTGATAAGGATAACTACTCCGAATCCACGGAGCTTCTTTGGACTCCTCACTGAGACTTCTCGAATCCACGAGGAAAGAAAGAAGAAAATAGAAATAAATTCTAATAAATTCACAATTGATTAATTAATGAATAAAAACGAGTTCACAACCCTTTAAATATGGGTACCAAGCAATGGGAAAGAAATCAGAATCAAACTACAACTAAAACTCCTAGAATCCGCTATTAACTATAAATAGTATACTATTTATAGACGATCGTGATGTCTACTAGTGCGCAAGGTTTTCAACCAAAAATAGTAAGTGTCCTATTTGGCTTCACCAAACCATTCTCCTAATTATTCTAAGCTCATGAAGAGTTATAATCAAACTAAAACTTACTATTTATAGTAAAAATAAAATTAAAACAGGGAAATGAACGTCCATCCAGGGGTATTTCACAAATCTGGCTTACGCAACCTGGCATAGCAGGTTGGTTGGCTAAAGTAGCTCGTTCTACCCCAAAATCATATATTTTACACCTGATAACTCATTCCAGATTGTGAGATACACCCGATCTAATTCCTTCCTCTCAAATCCCAAACTTCATATTTCGTTTGTTGTTTTTCCCTATTGAATGTAGAGTGAGTACTTATATTTGAATGCATGTTTCCAAATCCATATTTTCTATAAAAGGATCGGATGAAATGTTTTGTTATTCTATTCTTCATTTTATTGTGTTTATGGAGGAATTGGAGATGCGTACCAGATGGTTGTTGAAATTCCTCGTAGATGAGATGCATAAGTAGAAACTTCAAGCATAAGTAACTTATCATCCAAACGTGCCCTAGTGGCTCACCTATCAATGATGTTCCAGTCAGTGTTCGAATTATCTCCGATATTATCTTTATCTCCAGCTCAGTAATATCGATAACACTGGTAGCGATACCGATAACGCTAGTAGTATAAAAAATTCCAATTATTAGCAATCTATCGCTAAGTATGCCAACGTATCAATATCACTAATGTAATCTCCAATATTTTCAACTATGTAAATTCTAAGTGTCGCTTGTATTGCCAATGCATCAATATCGCCAATGTATCGCCAATATTTTTGACTATGTAAATTCTAGGTAATGCTTATATCATAAGTGTATCGATGATATTTCAATAATATCGCCAACGTATTGATATCATCAAAATTTTGTTTATTGAGAAAAAAAATTATTTCAATTTTTTTCATAGGCATATGATTGTATGTAGTGTTCAATTTGTCATTGATAATGTCGATAATATCTCGATGTTATTAATATCACAATGTGCGTGATATGTAGATCGCAATCGTTTGTTTCCTTTCCAATTGTTAATGATTTCTTGGTGAAATATCATGTATTGTTAATAACTTGATATTTTGCAATGACGATGGATGTTTGAATGGAAGGTTGGATGGTTAAATAGGACGGATGGAATGGTTGGACTGATTTCTTACAACAACAAATGCTTTTAAGGCCCTTCTTGCTATTTTTTTAATTTCTAAATATGTAAGTATGTACATTTTAAACATCTCATGAAGCTTCGCTGAAAATTCCATCATTTTTCCCATGTTTTCCTGCATTTCCTGTTATCAACGATATTATCGGTAATATTGATATTGTTTCTATATCCCTGGCAAGTGAAACTTGTAGCGATACCGATACTTTGAACACTGGGTCCAGCTTCCATGTACATTGCGGCCCTGTCAAAATGATTTGGTTTCTAGCACGTGGCATCTTGATAGCAGGGATGGTCAGATGAGCAGTTTTTATCTCAGTTTGTTCAAGTGGGAACCAATTTTCAGTATTCCAAACCGTTCATGCTACCATCCTCATCATCTAAAACCTCACCGATGGAAAATTCCTACAACTTTCTATACATGGTCAACCTAAAAAACCTCACTGATGGTAAACAACGTCATGTTCCACTGGCCCCTTCCATTTCGTCCCCAAGCGGACACCCACTCTACCCGTAGTCAACTCAAAACAGAAGCTATGGATCATCCACGCAACTCCTGACCAATCGGTAATCCTTTCCCTTCTAAAAAGGATGACTCCTGAATTATTTAAGCCAAATTCTTTGAAAATATTCCAAAATGCCACTTTTAGGTGTCAATTTCCAAAATTCTTTGCAAAGATCCATGTATTAAACTGATTCTTGTAATGGTGTATTATATAGAATATCTTCGGGTGTTTGCTTTGCTCTGTTTAGGTGGGGCTTTATTATGCTTGTTGCTTAATCTGCTTTGGAGTGCCTCTTGGAAAGGGCGGTTGATATTAGGAGCTGCCTGGTTGTCCTTGATGCCAGAAGTAAGATAGCAAGTGGTCCAACTTCAAAGGTGAAAATTAGATGTTATTTTCTCATTACATTTTTTATTTTTTATTTTTGTTAGTTATGCTTCATCCATCGCTGGGTAAGCAATTTGGAGTGCCTCTTTAAGCTTCTAGAAGTAAGATAGCAAGTGGTCCAACTTCTTTCTTTCTTCTTTGTGATTATATTCCTTGATCCAGAGCATCCAAATTGTGGACCATATTGTGGATGCATGCCAACAGAGAATTGGGTTTATCATAGTGGTAAGTATGCGTTAATTTTTATTA